>OZ002740.1:37387339-37727880 GCA_963924295.1 Dioctria rufipes
TGCTTAAACATTATTAGTTAGCGATGTCTTACTCTCGTATCAACCATAATCTCCGTTCCGTTTTGGGTAAGTAAGTAAAGTTAGATTAGAAGAATTTATACATTTAATAATTACCACTTATTATCTTTTTTTGTTTTGTTTTGTTTTTTTTTTTTAGAAACATTCATTCACTTTTTATGTATTGTTTGTTACTAATTTTAGTAATAATTAAATTTACTAAAATTAGTTTTCTAATAAAATTTATCTCTCAAAGACCTGATGAATGATGATTAGCGACTAAATGAATGAGTTCTCTTCCAAAATCATATAAATATTCTTTGCATTTGTGAATTATTACATAAAAATGGTATGTTCAAGATTGTAGGATTACAAATATTACAATGAGTTATATTTTGTTATTATTGATTTGAATCACACAAAAAAAAAAAATAGCACAAAAAAAAAATTGATATTGTTGTGTTTTATTGTTTTTTGCTTACTGATCTTCATCTGGTGGCATTTTTGCTAATGCTAGTAGAATCATTGTTAGTTCTTTTCGTGATATTTTGCCATCTTTATCGTAGCCTACACCACGTAAAATTGTTTCTTCAAATTCAACCAAATCTTGAGCATCATAGTCCTGTTTAAAAAAAAAAAACAATAAAAAAAAAATTATTTTAGAATAAACAATTTTTTTTTTTTATGATTTTTATATGTTACCTTTTTTACTAATTCTAGTAAATCTTTTAGGAATCCTCGTAATTCTTCATTTTCTATTGTTCCATTGTTATCCTTGTAAATATAGAAGAAAGTAAAATGAATTAATATGTATGTAGCAGGGCGGGATATAAATAATATTTAATCTTAAAACAAAGTCCATAATTCATTCCGGTTGGTACGGAAATCTATATTATAGAGGTTGGAGCTCAGGAAAGCCTAAACAGGGGTTGCAAGAACTTCAGCATCTTACTCTGTTCAGATATCCAAGCTGCGCTCCTATCTCAGTCCTCTTAAGATTTTGAGTCGAATTAAGTTTGGAGCTGCTACTCGAAGCACCAGCTACTGCCTAGGGACAACAAAGTAAAGTTGTTTTGGGTTCTTGGACACGAATGAGTGGACGATAATGAGAAAGTGGACGAACTGGCTAAAACCGGAGCCAACAGTCCGTATACTGGTTCCTAGCCGAAATTTGGCCTACCAAAAATCCATTTTAGGGGGAACTACATAAATGTGAAAACAGGCAACTGGATCTTCTACGGCGTAGCTCGACCGGTATTAGGCTAATTCATGTTAGTAGACGCAGTCACTGGGCACGGCCCCTTCTGTCATTTTTTGTAGAAAATAACTCGATCTTGTTTAATCACTTAAGGGGAAGGCAGAATTGATCAACTCTGGACTTTCTTCTACATAAGTTTACTGAAATTCTAAAAAAACATGGAGTGAGCCAGTCTTTAAATTGCACACATGCTGAATAATAGAAGTGTCCTTGCTGATCTATGTGGAATAAGTAGAATTAAAAGAGTTCATGGGTATCCCTTAAGGCGCTATCTTTAAACATGGAAAGTGGTAATGAGTTTTTTATAATATACGAGTCTATAGGCAATTCTCAACCTACTGCATATGAGCACAGAAAAGTAAAAGACAGGTACCGAGGTACCTTGTAACTTTTATTATGTGCTTGCTTGTCTTGCTAACTCATCCGGATGGGGGTATAAAACAATATGTTCTTGCAGCCAACTTGGTGATCTTAGTCAGAGGTAGTTATGAGTCCGAACTCTGTGGACTGGTGCAAAACGCGATCCGACTAGTCACAGACTGGGCTAAGTACTAAGAAAAGAAACATCCCCAGATGGAATCCGCCTTGTATTGGTTCCACTCGTTTAGAGCTAAAGGACAGAGTAAAATACCCAAGCATCCTACTAGATAAAAAGCTAAACTAGAAACCACACCTTGAGGACATAACGAACAAAACTCCTAGAGCCATCATAATGTGCCGCGTAACTATTGGGAAACATTGGGGATTCAAACCGCGGATGACCCTATGGATAAACACTAGCATCATCCGACTTATGATAACCTACGATTCTGTCTTCTGGTAAAAGTAATGGATTCCGTTAATCATCGTAAAATATTGGAAAAGATTCAAAGACTGTGCCTCCTTAGTGTAAGTTGTGCTCTCAAGTCAAACAGCACTCTAGTTCTTGAAGTCATCCTCAACATAAGTCCGGTGCAAATACACTTCAAGTAGGGGGCGTCAATAGCAGCGCTGGGGTTGCATCTCAGTCAGAGCGACATTCACACTGAAACAAGAGTTTCACACAAATACATCTTTGAGTTCGTGGAGTCGATATCACCTGACATCGACAAGGACAGAGACCACCTCCTCGAGACTATTTTGGAAAGTAACTTTAAATCGATAATTCCATCTAGGGTAGAATGGGAATCATAATCCGTGCATCAACCATTATCTATACAGACAGCTCCAAATCTGTAGAAAGCACCCAGGCAGGAGTTTTCTGCGAGGAGCCCCCACATTAAAATTACCATACGCCGTGAAAGCCATGTCAGGGTTTTGCAGGGAGAAGTCAAAGCCAAGATATCTCCCCAACTTAAATACTGAGAAGAAAGATATTGCTATCTGCTCAGAAAATCAAGCAGCTTTCAAGGCATTATCAAAACCATCCCACAGCCCCCAAATTGCTATTGTAGTGTAAAATTACCTTGAATTCCCTCTCTCGGAATAAGAGTATTCGTTTTCTGGGTATCAGAACATAGCGATATCAGCGGGAAGGAAAAGACTTGCTCGTCATGGTGCAGCCTCGGAAGAATCTTCGTCTACTATCGGAATTGCACCAAAACAACTTTGCCTCTAATATTTTGGTTCGGGCCGATCCGCCAGCACAGTCGCTTTTGGTTAGATGACGCTTCAGGTAGAACTAAAGGGTCCGCCATCTAACGTTTTTTTTTTCAACTAGTGCTTATTTCGTGAATGGTAACACTTAGCTCATGTCTGATTTGACAGATAATTAGTTTTATTCTTCCGCTGAACGAATATGGTTGTGTATTCGCTTGAACAACGCTGGGAAATATTGCGACATTACTTTGAAAATCATGGTAATGTTGCAGAATGTGTGCGAAAATTGCGTACGGATTTTGGAAGAAGAGAAGCACCGTCAGCTCCGTATGTTCGTTATCTTGTGAAAAAAGTGAAAGAAACTGGCATCCTCATCGATAAACCAAAGCGTGAAAAGCCAAAAACAGTGCGTACACCCGAGAATATTGATTGTGTGGCAGAAAGTGTGCGTGAAGCGCCATCAACATCAATTCACCGTCGTTCTCAACAATTGAACATTTCGGAGACATCATTGAGACGAATTTTGCATAAAGATCTTGGTATGACGCCATACAAAGTCCAATTGGTTCAGGAGTTGAAGCCAACTGACCATCCAATGCGTTTTCGCTTCGCTGAGTGGGCCTGCGATCGACTTACAGAAGATGCCGATTTTGCCAAAAAAATCATCTTTTCGGATGAAGCTCATTTTGATCTTGGCGGGTATGTAAACAAGCAAAATTGTCGCATTTGGGGCACAGAAAACCCGCACGGATACATTGAAAAGCCGATACACCCAAAACGAGTCACTGTTTGGTGCGGATTTTGGTCCAGAGGCATAATTGGGCCATTTTTCTTCGAAAATGAGCAAGGAGTGGCCGTTACAGTCAATGGCAATCGTTATCGGGCCATGTTGAACGAATTTTTGTTCAGGAAAATTGAAGAGGAGAATATTGGCAACATTTGGTTTCAACAGGACGGCGCTATGTGCCACACAGCCGAAGCTACACTCGATGTTTTCAAAAAATTTTCAAAAAAAAAAAAGTTATTTGGCGGACCCTGTATAAGGGAAAAGTGGGGTAAACCCAGCCCAAACCTAACGATTAAGATTTTGGAACAAGACCAGCCAACCCTGACAGCTCTAATATCAATTCTCACTGGGCACTCTTTTCCCCTGGGTCACCTAAACAGGGTGCTGTGGGACTTATTGATGATTCTATATGCAAGAGTTTCGGAGAGAGATCCAAATCGGTGATTGACTTTCTTTGTCATTGTCCGGCTCTCTTAGGAAAGCATTACAGATTATTTGGCTCACACCTTCTGAACGAACTGCATAAAGTCGGTAAGAAGGGTTGGAGGCCAATATTGAGCTCTATAAAAGCGTTCGGTTGGGACATATGAGGAGCAATTGGTCATAAATCTGTAGAGTGAACAATAGACCTACATAAAAGAGACGCTCAAGGGTCTCAACCTCTTTTCAATCCATTCCTGCATCCAACTCTGGACGCAGTGTCCAGCCCTATTCTTAAACTAACTTAACAAAATCCAGAATCATGTCTCTGTGAAGTTATAATCGAAGTAGTGAATGAGAGTGCTGAGTTCTTCGAAAAGCGTAAAACAAAAACAAAATCGAAAAAATTTATATGAATGTTTCAATTGCAAATTAGGTCAATTGCATGTTTACTAAAAGCGGGATACACTGTATTATAATACAGGTCAATACCGCTTTGGCGTTGATTATAAATATGTGGTTATGTGTGTTAATATTATTATTATAAGAAGTTATAATAGCGAAGACCCAGCCCCCATAGCTCCTCTTGTAAATACGCCACTGAGCATTACATAATCGGAAAAGTACCTACAGATATCATTCCTTTTTTACCCTGATTCTATTTTCAAAATTTATCTACTTTAGAATTTGTTTGGAATTAAAGAGCTCTATGATTAGTCTGATAAGGAAAAACTTTTTTAATGTCTTCTAATTGATTTTTCTCTTTCAAAACCAACCAAGCAGCGATTAAAATATCTCTAATTGAAAACTTTACGAGAAACCAGATTTAATCTTAATCTCATTAATCCATTTTCCAATTTAGAGTCATAGTTGTATTTTGTTGTTGTTTTTTTTTAAGAATAAGGTATCATACTCACCCTGTCGTAAAGAGAAAAGACTTTCTCTATGTCGTCCTTTGTTAGCTTGGCTGCACCCTGGAAAAAAATAGTTTTTACAATAATTTCTTTTTTGACATATGTATGAAGATATTTTCTCAAAAAAAAAAAAAAAAAAACAATGTACAAAATATTTATTTATATTATTTATTATAATATATTACATAGGTACTGTCATTTTATAATTTCTAGCCAAAAGTTAAGAACAGTGTGTCAGTACATGCAGCTATTCAGTTCAACATACATACATATATGCAACATACATACATAATTAGTGTGATATAAAGCACCTTGCATTGTTTTATATTAGGCACTGCAAATTACACAGATTTTTTTCCAATTGATCCCCTTAATTAAATAAAATGACAAAATTTAAATTATATTTACATTATAATTATTGCCACTGATGGAACAGAGTAATTTTGGATTAAATGTAATTTAAATGCTCGATGAAATTGATTTCATTATGGCGGCGACATCGGTTAAATTTATTCACGTGTTGTAATCCACCTGGGACGTAATGTACATACATAATTACCTACCCGCCATATCTCTCGGTTGACAGTTAATGATAGAATTCAAGTATTTCTGTATTGTTCAGTCAACTATAAATAAATTACTACAGTTAAAACCTGCTTGAAATAGGTTCATTAAGTTCTCATTTACAGATCATCAGTCCTCCGGGACATTGATATCTTTAATTTCCCCCCTTCACAAAGCATTCCACATTCGTTCAATTATGGTTCGGATGTAATTAGTATAGGTATTGTCTTAGTTACATAAGAATGCTTTAAGGGGATTCCCCGTTTCGGTAATTCATACGAGTTATTTTATCCGATTCGGAAGTTAATGGCCATAGCAAACGAAATGATATGGCTATTTGATGGACTTGAATTGAATTTCCCGTGACATACAAACATACAAATGAATGTTAGGTAGGTAAAGGAAATTCAATTTATTGATTTTTTCAATTCAATAAATGATTGAAGAAGGGATAATAGGATCAGGAATAGAGAATTGCTAATGTATTTTATGTTAGTAATGAACTGAGAAAAAAAACTTTTAGTTATGGTTGGATTGAATTGGTAAAATTAGGAAAGTGATTGAAATTCAAGTGAAAATTAAGTATATATTGTATTTGTTGGGTATACATAAGGCGACTATTTGTTATATCCTAGATGAAATCTATAAGGTATACTAAGTTTGTCATTTCGTTTGTAATGCATATAAATAATGGGCAGGAGAAAGAGTCCATATTTGACTCGTGCTGATTTTTTCCTTTGGGGCTACTTAAAAATTAAAGTTTTTAACCTATTACTTACTTAGTTGACAATTTTAAAGCAAAGAATTCGAAACGATATCAACATTTATTCCAAGAGTGATGTTTCAGCGATTGATTGCAAAATGTCAGTCCCAGGCTAAATGTGTGTGAAGAAGCGGATGGATGGTGCGCATTTACATATGGTTCTTTTTCATAAATAGAAATTCAAAAACTGCTCTTTAATTTTACAGTAATTAAAACGTGTTTGGCTGAAGAATTCCTGAATTTTCAACTACTCGCTCAGATAGCCAAGGTGACATCAATTCAAAGGCGACAGAATATTCTAGTTCGAATAGATATTCCCCCGCCACAAAGAATAGCCTTTGATATTTATAAGGTATATACAATTCCTACAGCAATAGATGATGAAGATTACCGTATTTATGATCTGGGTTCTGAGTTTGTGGCAGCTAATAACCACGAACGTCAGTACATCCTATTAGACGAGAAACAATTTGGAAACTGCAAGCGGTTGACAACCCTCGAGGATAATTCACGCCTTCTATGTCCACAATTAGGGCCAACTGTTACAGCCATTGGTAACAGCTGTGTGCTGAATCTTTTCTGCAGCTTCAACGTTAACGCCAAGGCTTGCAAAGAAAGAGCTATTCCAAAATGGAACCAGTAACGCACCCAGGATTTGGCTTTCGGGAGGGGGGGGGGGGACTATAGGTGTCACAAGTCCTAACGAGTCGGAAAAATAGGGCTCTAAAGTCGCGTCCTGCATCCATCTGAGCACTTAAGGACTGCTATTGTAGATTAAAAGGTTTTATTTTATTCTATCGGACTTTATAATAATATACAGACCACATTTTATACGTAATTTTTAAATTATGTTCAGAAAACTGACATTCTGGAGGGGGACCGGTCCCGTTAGTCCCCCCTCTCGGTGCGCCCCTGAATGGAACAGGCTAGTCCGGATGATGACCAGAAATCATAGGTTGTTCATGATGTCTGGAACCACCAAATTGGAAGTAAATTGTCGTGATTCTCCTACATCAATATGCGAGTTGTCGTCTACAGGAGTATTAACGCTAGAGGAGCACTGTCATCTACAGATGGGGGATTTTCTAATTAACATAACTCTTTGGCAGACAACCCATTCAGAATTACTATCTTGGGACAGCTTCAAAGCGGAACCAGTATCTCGAAAGGCAGAAGTGACAATCGGGAACCAGCAACAGGTATAACTTCTAGCTGCAGATGACTTCAACCAGGCCGGGAGGGACCATGAAAAAGAGATTCAAAGAAGAGGAGATCTACAGGCAGCAACATCATCCTCATGTAATGTACATGGCCGCTACATCGGTGACGGGTTTAATAAGTATCGCCAGCCTAACACTAGCAGTAGGAGTACTGATCTACCTTAAACGCTGGAAGAGGAGGCAAGTAGCAGCACGACCCAATCAATTGTCTCACCCGGAGACAAATCCAAGCAGTCCACACCCCGAAGCAAGCAGTCCAGACCCAGAAGCAAGCAGTCCAGACCCAGAAGCAAACAGTCCAGACCCCGAAGGAAAAACAACCCAGCAAAGATTCAGAGGATATACAGGTGATAGTGCCAACAACAGCCTCCATGCCGAGTGTAAACATACCCACGATCGTAGGGAAACAGCTGGTGCAGCTGGAGTAACTAAGCTAACCACTGTAGGATTAGTTCTCGTATTATGTAAAGGGTTTTCCAATAAGAGGTGTTATTTTAATTAGCCCGCTATTTCGGTAGATGTCACTTTTGGAGCTATCATTTTCTGACATTTGACAAGTAGAAACTACGCCATTAATAAAAATGGAACGATGCACGATTCAAAAACGCATTGAAATTATTAAAATTCACTATAAAAATGGTGAAAATGTGGCAGAGACGGTTCGTAAAACTCGAACATTTTTGGGTCGTCGTGAAGCACCTTGTCGGACAGCAATACAGAAATTCGTAGAAAAATTCGTGCACGTCGCTCAAGAACAGCCGAGAATATTGCTGCTGTAGCCGAAAGTGTTGAAGAAAACCCAGGTTTGTCCATTCCTCGTCGTTCTTTGGAATTAGGCATTCCACAAACGTCATTACACCGTATTTTGCATACAGATTTGGGTCTTAAGGCTTATAAAGTTCAGTTAACACAAGAACTCAAGCCGGCCGAACATCAACAACGTCGAGTCTTTGCTGATTGGGTCCTTGAAATGCATGAAAATGATCCGGAATTCCATCGAAAACTCATCTTGAGTGATGAGGCCCATTTCCACCTCGATGCTTCGTCAACAAGCAAAATTCTCGCATCTGGGGCTCGGAAAACCCAAGAGTTATGAGGCTGGAGCAACAGTTACGGTGAATGGATTGCGCTATCGACAGATGATTAATGATTTTTTATGGCCGGAATTGGATGGTATTGATCTGGACAACGTTTACTTTCAACAAGACGGCGCTACGTGTCATACAAGCAACGAAACCATTGATCTTTTACGGGAAAAGTTTCCGGACCGTGTTATCTCTAGAAGGGGTGATCACAACTGGCCACCGAGATCTTGTGACTTAACACCTTGAGACTTCTTCCTTTGGGGCCAAGTGAAAGAAAAGGTCTACGCCAACAGCCCAGCGTCGATTCAAGACCTCAAAAATGGAATTCGTGAGGCTATCGAGGACATAGGGCAGCCACTTTGCGATTTGGTTATGGAAAATTCCATGAAAAGGATATAGTCCTGTAGGCGTGGTCGTGGTGGTCATTTCGCTGATGTTATTTTCCATTATTAACGGCACACCTTCCTCTTTATAATGAAATAAAAATCCGATCATTTATCTCAAAAAATGGCATTTTTCTTTGAATATCAAAATAACACCTCTTATTGGAGAACCCTTTATGTATAATTAATGTGTATTTCTTTTTGACAACAAGTTAAAGGAGAGCTTACTATTTAGTTTTTTTTTCTCAACGTAGTATTATGCAGTTAGCGTTAATGGTATTTTTGTACATGAATAAAATAAAATTTGTAAATTAAAACTGTAAATAAATAGGTAAAGCATGTTAGTGAATAGGAGGAAAAATGTATAAGAAAATGTTAGGCAGAAAAGAAGGAAATGTAATAGGTATAAGAAAGGAATTTAAAAAAAGATAATTAAAGGTAAGAAAATAAGAAAGAAATTAAACGTGAAAAGAAAAAGATAAGAAAAATTGTGTAAATGTGAATGAAAAGATGTGAAATGACGTAAAATGAAAAACATAAGAGAAGGAAAATAAAAAGATTTAGATAATAAGTATGTAATGAAAAGTGTACAGGAATCTGAACTGAACCACGGCTTAAGATATTTTCACTTTTTAATTAAGACTGTTGCACTCTCCCGACCTAGTTCCCTGCGGAAAATTAGTTTTTCCAAGGGGGGAGGGATGTTGTGGCCCAATATACGGAAGATTCTTCCAACAGCCAAAGGCACATCTGGCAAAATAATCAGCGATTGCTAAACAATTACCTCGCACGGAATTGTTCTGCAACCGTAGAATGTTTTGCTGATTAGCCCAACAGCTGGCTACGATGAGCGCTTAGTGGAGCAATCGACGATTACGATAACAATTAACCTCGCATGGTAATTATTATGTAAGGCGATTGTTTACTACTAAGCAACTCAGGTGCTGCAACCGGTAGAGCAAACGACAAGGTTGCGTCGTTTGTTTACATCCGCGTTGTGAGAAAAGAAAGCTTCCTTCCGAATATTGGGGCATAAAAGACCAATGACTGGTCTGGCGAGTGCCTTTTAACGTTCACTCAAGTTCTAGCTGCTTTTGGAGCGCATCGAGTTTCGTGTGTCGGTTCAGATTACCTAAGCGCCAGGTAGTCTACTTAACGTAAGATAGGGAAAGTCGCGGTGTTCTACAATAAAGTACATAAATAAAGAATTGTTCTAGTATAATTCGAGAAGTGTTTTTTTTTTAATTAATTCTGGTGTTTTATTTTTAAGCAGGGACCGTAAATAAATATTATTTTTGGAAATCAGCTAAAACGTCCCCTCAAGACTGAATGGTATACTTGAGACATAATGGCAAACAGTTAATTGCTAAACAAAATTTTAAGTCTCATAATAAAAGTTTCAATAAGCTTTTTTATTTTCAACTTAATTATAAACAGTGATAGATCCATAATGAAACTTAAATAAAGAAAAGTCCTCTATAACTATTATAACTAAATGTAAAATATAATAGTCGCGATCAGGCTATTACCGACAAATTGAAAAGATAAAAGTCTTATCCAACTTTTATCAAAGCACTTAAATGAACGAAAGTCTCTGGTAACAGATAGATATGGACCGAAATTTATAAAAGTCTTCTAAGACAGTTATCTTGAGACTAAAAAATTAAAAGTCTTATGGGAGTTTTATGGAAAAGACTTTTATTAATAAAAGTCTGGGATAACTCTTAACACTGAGCTAAAAGTATAAAAATCTACTGTAACTGTTATTATAAGACTTAAAAAAATAATAGTCTTGGACTCTTAACATAAGATTTAAATAAATAAAATATAAAATATATAAAAATAAAAAAAAAACATAAATAAAATAAAGTCTTCAGTAACAGTCATGATTGCAAAGAACAAAACAACATGCATTTAATAAATAACTATTATCTTATGATTTAAAATTTTAAAAGTCTTTTATGACAGTTATATAGAGCTAAAAAAAAGTTAAAATTTAACTATTATTTCAAGATTTTTTCAAAAAGTCCCATAACAGTTACGGTCCCTATTTTGAAGTATCAAAAATGAAAAACATTCTGAGACACCCTTTATATAATATGTATAGAGCTTCGAAGAAATCCCATGGGATACTTTCAGTAGTTAAACTATAATAACTAAACTTATGGTAGCTTGACAGAGCCATCTGTACGTCATAATTGGCCTCGGATTGCCACTGACATATATAAAATGGACTGCTGACACTACTGAAATTGCCATTATTACGGGATCACTTTTCTATAGTTGTCTCTTTTTGGTTTAACTACTTTATGCCGCTGAACTACAAATAATAAGTACTATACAAAATCCACCATAGTCCAGTTTAAGTTCAGTGGTTTTTCCAAATAAATATATAGAATGGAAATAGATGGCAATACAATATTTGTAATACTTTTTTTGTCCCCCATACCTAATTTTCAGGGGATTGGCAGACAAAAATTCCTTAAATTTATTCCTTTAAAAAATATTTGCTATTGTAGAAGATAAGCTTCCAAGAATAGTAATAAATTCCAATGCATCCTCCTGTAATTTGTTGAACTTTTAATATGAATATTAAAGCGAAAATAAAACTTGAAATTAAGATAATTGTCACACCCCTGCGAAAAAAAGTTGACCCATATGAAATAGAAAATAATGCAGTCCTTTTTATATATGCCAGTGCGGATAGCCTCTCTGGGGTTTCCGTAAATCAAATTTTAAAGCCACCTTGAGAATTAAAAAAGGTTACGTTACGAGTTTAATGTTCAGAACAAAACAATTCAAAAATTTATTATTCTGTCAATCATTGATTCACATGCGACTGAATTCATCTTAGGTGTAATAAATGTTTTGAAAAAATTATCATTGTCAAGTCGTTCAAGCTTTAATTCTAATAAGGACTTAGATATCGCTCATTAATTTCAAATTTCAAATTTATTGATGAATATCTTACTTCGTTTTCTGATGTTATAGAGCCTTTTTCCATACAAACAGTTTTGCTCTGGCAGTGCTGTACATTGCAAACTACGCCCGCCTTCCCATGAGCCATTCTATCACATTGGAAGCTAATCGGAATAGTTATTGTCGATTAGTTTTTGTTGATTAGTGAACAAAGCTAGAGCAAAACACGGTTTTTTATATCTTTCACCATAACTGAACGGTGTGTCAGTTCTAACGTAATTGTATAAAGTTCTTTTGCGATTATAGTCAAAGAAATGGCCCCGAGGAAGGAAATATCAATCGAAAAGTGTGCTGCCATAGTCGCCTTGCGGAAGGTTGGGCATATTTTGCAATCTATCGCTGCTCAGGAGACGACTTCCCTTGGTGGTGGTGTGCAGTGGACACTTAAGAGATACGCTGAAACAGGAAATTTAATAGACTGCCCATGTATCGGAGAACCTCTAGTGACCACAGAACAGAAGGACAAATACATAGTAGTGAATAGCAAATGGGATCGATTTCAAACAGCACCCGAATTACGTGTTGCACTTATGGAATCGAGGGAAAAGCCCCTGTCACTTTCGATCGTAAAGGGACGTCTCCTCGCAGTCAAGTTAAATGAGTACCTTTGCTTAGACCCCAAAACAAGAAGAAGAGATAGGCATGGGCAAAAGCCCATCTACACTGGACACCTGAGCAATGGAAATGAGTGATTTTCACGGATGAATCAAAATTTGATCCTTTTGGTTCTAAGCGGCGTGCATATGTCCATCAATTGCCTACAGTCAAACATAGAGGAGGTTCAGTCATAGTCTGGGTATGTTTTGGAGGGGGTGCTGTTGGTGATTTCGTCAAAATAGAAAATACACTGGACGCTAGAAGATACCACAGCATTCTGCATTACCACGCAATCCGCTCTGGCACTCGCCTTATTGGCCGCTATTTCACACTACAGCAGGACAACGATCCGAAGCATACATACCGGTTATGCAAAAACTACATCCAGTCCAAAGAGAATCAAAAGGTGATCAAAAATATAATTTGGTCTCCCCAAAATTCTAATTGTAATCCAATCGAACTCTTGTGGGATCTTTTATTTTCCGCTGATTGGAATCGAATCCACGCTTGTTAGAATCGGTTAAAGATGGAAAATAGAAGAATTTTAAGAATTTTTATTTTTTTAGCGATTCTAAATTAAATCATAAATACAAGAGGAAAAAACAACCGCCTCGTCCGGGGTTTGGAATCGGGACCTGCTCTTACCACTGAGCTAACGAGACAGATGATTTTCCCTGTTGCATTTCTCAATTTGTAATTAGCCTACTAAGCCACGTTCGTTTTACTTTCAGCTGGCATTAACCAGTAACGTGGTAAGTTGTAAGAGCAGTCGCCCGGCAAGCGGAAGGTTCCGGTTTCAAACCTCGGACGAGGTGGTTGTTTTTTCCTCTTATATTTATGATTTAATTTACGATCGTTAAAAAAATAAAAGTTCTTAAAATTCTTCTATTCTCCATCTTGTGGGATCACTTGGACAGGTGCATTTGCAATGTGCGAACTACGAACAGATTTCAACTTTGGGATGTACTAAGAAATAAATGGCAGTAAATTGGAGGCGAAACCTTAAACAAACTAATCGGAAGAATGCCCCAAGTTTGCGCCGCATTGATTTTGATTGAATATTTTGATTTATGTTTATTCTTTTCGCTTTTTTTCAATAAAAAACTGTATAAATTTGAGTAAATACTATAATGTTAAATAAATCAAATCTTTCATTTCTTCCCTCTGAATTCCATATATTTGAGCATTTGTTGAAACTAATGGCCGGTACTATAGGTGCATGCAAAAGTTCCGGAAGTTCGATACGTTCAAATCCTTTCATTGACCAGTACAAAGCAGTCCAGCCCAGTTTTAGCAGAAGTGAGCCTCGCGCTTCATTATTCAGCATCACCAGAATTGAGGCTTGTGTTTTGCTGTTTAACATCACCCGAAACGAAGCTCTACTTTTATGGTTCAGGTATAGACTTTTGCATAGCCAATAATATTTTCGCCGGGTCGACACTGGATCGACTTGGCTAATTCACATCTATTGATCTGCAACAAGCACATGTTGCGATTAATCAAGACTCTATCTCTCTCAACTGCTCATCCGAGACAGCCTGGGTTAGAATCTTTAATTATTCGACACTACAAGAGGACCAGAACTCGACTTAACCGAAATACTTGGCCAGGACTGTCATAGGGAGACAGTCTGGGTCCCCGAAGGTAGCTTTCTCAACTTTTCAGAGTTTTAGAGATAGGATCGACTGTTTAACCGAATATTTATCGATGGTTTGATCATCGATTTAAACCAGTGATCAAATTCACCATCCCGATTGTGCTTCATATTCACGAGTCTCCTATTACTTTGGTTGAAAACCCTCAACTTGCTGTCAAGAATTAATTTTTCCTTCCAGTTCACCTCCATTCTGGGGCCGGATTCTGTAACTCAGAGAGTTTGGGAAATGAGAATTTTCGTTTTCCCCGATTAAAACTCCCTAACTCTCCATTCGAGATTTTCTAACATACTTCGGGAGTTAAAGAAAACGTGAGAAGTATCGAAATATTGAAAGACGGCTAACACTGTGTGGGAGAGTCGTAGAGCACTGGGATTTCTTTCAATGAGTTTAGGGTCTAGAGTACAAAAATATAGGTGAACAATTTCTGGGGGAGAGTCTTTTGGAGATGGGGGGTCGTACCACCCCCAATTGGGGGTTGTCCAAAATATGTCATGTTTGGTATCAAATTAAAGATGAAGAAGAAGGTAATCGAGTGGTGTAGTTTTTTTTGATCATTTTAACTTCATAACTGACTTTTTACCGCCGAAAGACGGATTTGTTGCACTTGGGTCATATACACCCCAGTTCCTATATTTTGCCTACATTTCTTCCGTTCTTTGTTTCACATCCATTAGTACTCTGTTGTGAACATTTTTCTCATGGAAAGTGAATTTCCACGACTTACTAGCTCTTCATAATGATGAGTTGAAAATATGTCCATTTTTGTACCAAAAAACGGAAATTTTGTCATCTTAAGAAGGACTGATTCACTTCTTTTGCACTTATCTCCAAAACTATTTACCGGACTCAAAAACTATATGTATACCTAATGAGGGGACAAAATGTAGATGCGATTTCATCCTACATACAAGCTTAAACGTGCATATTTAAAAATTTTATAGCATCTCTTCTGTACTGGAAAACGACCAAATTGACCATTTTCGCGGAATTACAATTTTTAGAGGGTACCTTGAGACACCAAAATCCTTATTTCTCTGTAAGTGCTGCAAGGATTTCCATAATTTGTTTTTGTAAACATTGCCACGATACGCAGTGAATTCATAATTAAATTTGAAAATCCTAAGTACATTGTTGGTACCTTCACAAAGGACAATAAAAGCAGACAATACTATCAGTTGAGAAATATATTTCTTATCTCTCCACAACTAACACAGCCGAGAGTTTTGTCGAGTGCAATAGAGAGTTTTGTCAATCTCAATACAAATTCCACGAATTACAGAATTCCGAGTGGAGAGTTAAAGAGCTCTCATCTCCCCAACTCCAACTCTCCGAATCCGGCTCCTGTTGTGGCCACGCGGATTTCCATATAACTCAGTAAAAAGTGGCTTATACAGGTAAAAACCAACTTAACAGCAGTTGTCCAACTGATTGAAAAATTGGTCATCAGTTGGTTTACTATCGCTGGAGTTAGGTAGGGCATACGTAAAAATGGCACTGGGTAGTAACTAGTTTAGTGATATCACATATCGCTGGCTTCCATTGTAACTACTGTAAGTACTTGTAACAACCTGTAGTATACAAACTTAAATTTTTTTTGAGCCATAACTTCGAAATAGAAGAGGGAGGAGGGGGAAAATTTTGTAGGTTACTGAAAAGATTCTATCTATAATAAGCAACAAAATGCATCATCATCGGGCGTATCATTCTGAATTTATAAGCTGATTCATAACAAAATATTTCATCTACCGGACTTTCCAAACCGATGGTATTTTCCCACATGGGTTGGCAAGAAGAGGGACCCCGAGGGATGAAGAAAAAGCTCTACCGAGATATAACCTATGTATGTTATGTGGCCTTTGTAGTCACTGTGAACATATAGTACGTATTCATCGAATTATACGCAACATGATTTTTCCTCATAATTTATAAATGTAAAGCAATAATCCTTAAGGCATTTTATTTTTTGCAAAAAACAAAAAAACGTTCTGTTGCGGAAACTGATAAAGGCAGTACGTAATTCATATCCTCTCATCTTTCCCCCGATCTCCTGTTCACGTTTTATCTCATCTTTTTTTCCATCTTCATCACATCTCTCCTCCTAAACCACACTTTTCTGTCTACATTCCTTCTTCCTTTATTACTCAACCTCTCCATCCTCTATTCGCTTTCCAATCCCCTCTCCAATCACCCGGACTCCGCCCACACACTAACCCTCAAATTTTCAGCAAACTTCTCAATTTACGGTATGCCATTTTATCACCAATTCACCCATATATTTCCACTCCCATCAGCCTCCCATCTTCACTATCAACCGCCATCCTCCCTACCACTGTCTCGATTTCTAATGCACCCCCTCCCCTTCATCTTCCCCTCAACCCACAACCACGGAATATATTTATTTTTTATTTTTCATTGAATATAATTCAATGATCAAGTACCGCAAATACTCATATTTCATATTTGTTTATGATTTGAATCTTAATATCTTTCCATCCTTGTTGTATACATTCCAAGAAATATAAATACAAATTTGAAAATTAAATTTTTAAATTGAAAAAATAACATTGGAATCAATTAAGGAGTTTTGGAATTGAATGAATTCATCCTGAGGCCTTTGTATTGTATCAAGAAGCCTAATATCATAAAAATATGATGAGAAGTTGAACTGTGAACCCTTAACAGAACTCTTGAGTTTCATAAATATAATTAAATCAGAGAAAATATTGCTTTGATATAATACATAATATGTGGATGTATATGTTCATGTATATGTATATTACTATACTATATCCTACTTAATTCCTAGCTGTCGTCTGCGAAAATCCTATAGTGAAACCACAGGAGATGTGATAAGTCTTGACGGTGGCAGCTGGATTATGTTTTGAAAAGGATTTTCGAGAGTTACAAGTCAATGGCTGGCGGGATGTTTTCTTCAAGTAAACAAAAATAAAGATTAATTTCCATGACATTTCTAAATTCCTTTCATCTTTGTATAGGAGAAGCTTTTCAGATCGAAAATTAGTTGAATATTCAACAGATCCAATTTCTCAAAGACCTAAGCGCCATTTTATATCTATGAGCGTGACAAAATATGAATTCAGACTTCGGGGCTCTTTAGAGTTTTATATAAAAATCTGTATGTTGACATTTTTTACTTGGTATAATTATCGCGAATATAATAGAAAATATAATGTCACCGTTAATAAGTGGGTAATGAATGAAGATTATTCGTGTTCATTTTATTTTCTCCATATCAAGAGTAGAGAAATCATTAGAAATTTTATGTGTTTCCAAAGTTACGTGATATCTTGTGATTCAAAGGAATTAAGCTGTTTCTATTCATAATGGTAATTTTGTAAGATAAAGGGTTTTCCAATAAGAGGTGTTATTTTAATTAGCCCGCTATTTTGGTAGATGTCACTTTTGGAGCTGTCATCTTTTGACATTTGACAAGTAGAAATTACGCCATTAATAAAAATGGAACGATACACGATTCAACAACGCATTGAAAGTATTAAAATTCACTATAAAAATGGTGAAAATGTGGCAGAGACGGTTTGTAAAACTCGAACATTTTTGTGTCATCATGAAGCACCTTGTCGGACCGCAATACAGAAATTGGTAGAAAAATTCGAGCCATCGACACAAGTTAGTGATGTGAAGAATAAAACCCGTGCACGTCGCTCAAGAACAGCCGAGAATATTGCTGCTGTAGTCGAAAGTGTTGAAGAAAACCCAGGTTTGTCCATTCCTCGTCGTTCTTTGGAATTAGGCATTCCACAAACGTCATTACACCGTATTTTGCATAAAGATTTGGGTCTTAAGGCTTACAAAGTTCAGTTAACACAAGAACTCAAGCCGGCCGATCATCAACAACGTCGAGTCTTTGCTGATTGGGTCTTTGAAATGCATGAAAATGATCCGGAATTCCATCGAAAACTCATCTTGAGTGATGAGGCCCATTTCCACCTCGATGGCTTCGTCAACAAGCGAAATTGTCGCATCTGGGGCTCGGAAAACCCAAGAGTTATTGTTGAAAAGCCTCTCTATCCTCAACATGTGACTGTTTGATGCGGTTTATGGTCCCGCGGGGTCATTGAACCTTACTTTTTCGAAAATGAGGCTTGCACGGTGAATGGATTGCGCTATCGACAGATGATTAATGATTTTTTATGGGCGGAATTGGATGGTATTGATCTGCACAACGTTTACTTTCAACAAGACGGCGCTACGTGCCATACAAGAAACGAAACCATTGCTCTTTTACGAGAAAAGTTTCCGGACCGTGTTATCTCTCGAAGAGGTGATCACTTGGCCACCGAGGTCTTGCGACTTCACACCTTGCGACTTCTTCCTTTGGGGCCACGTGAAAGAGAAGGTCTACGCCAACAGCCCAGCGTCGATTCAAGATCTCAAAGATGGAATTCGTGAGGCTATCGAGGACATAGGGCAGCCACTTTGCGATTTGGTTATGAAAAGGATATGGTCCTGTAGGCGTGGTCGTGGTAGTCATTTGGCTGATGTTATTTTGTATTATTAACGGCATACCTTCCTCTTTATAATGAAATAAAGATCCGACCATTTATCTCAAAAAATGGCATTTTTCTTTGCATATCGAAATAACACCTCTTATTGGAAAACCCTTTATTTACTGGTGTGAGTGAAATAATAATTGTAATTATATATAATACGCCATTTGCAACTATCCCCCCCTGCAATTCTTGATCACGACATCCTATATCTTAAGTATAATTTCCCTATTCCATCTCAATCAACTCCTTTTCGCCTTATTAAATATCGTAATTTCAAATCTATAAATACCGTTTGGTTATTTGAGGAATGTAGTAATATAGACTGGAACGTAATCTTGGAGCAGAACGTTAGTCCACCGGTATGCGCTCTAGACCAACAAGTACTCGCTTTCAATGAACTGCTCTCATTCTTACTAAATAAATTTGCCCCCATTCAGACTAAACGTATAAAAATAAAAGGTTGTCCCTGGCTCTTACCTGAGATAAAGAAATTAATCTGTGAACGCGATTTTTTATATCAGCAGTATAGAAGACTTAAAACTCCCAGCCTGTCTTTATATAAAAAGTCTCGTAATCTTGTAAACAAAAAAGTGAGAGATGCAAAGTCTTTATAGTATACTTGCAAGTTAGATTGCAGGGTCCCCCCACAGAAGCTTTGGAGTGCCTTACGTGACTTAGGAGTTAATGGTGTTGATGGCTCAGTATGCGATCTTGACGCAGATGAGCTCAATAAGTTCTTTACTGCTACTACCTATAATGTGTGTTATATCAGCGCTTCGCCATCATCTCTGAGCACTCCTACCGCCACAGCTGTTTTATCTATCCAATCCAATGCTATTGGACCCTGATGGAATCCCACCGCGATTTGTGAAACTTATCTTACCATTCATTATTGGTCCTATTACAAAGATGTTCAATAGCTGCTTAACGTTCAGCGAATTTCCCTCTCTATGGAAGGAAGCGCTAGTGGTTCCCCAATCGCTAAAAATTCCACTCCTAGCGACGTCAAAGACTTCAGACCTATAAGCTTATTATGTTTTCTAGCGAAGGCACTAGAAAAAATCATGGCAAATCAAATATCCGAGTACCTGGATCGAATGAATTCCTTGAGTCCTTGGCAGTCAGGTTTTCGTCCTGGGCATAGCTGTGAGACAGCTCTTTTAAAAATCACTAGGTACATTAGAACCGCTCTGGATGATGACCGCACTGCGCTCTCAGTCTTACTCGATTTCACGAAAGCTTTAGATAGCATTGATCACAAGAAACTTCTTAACAAGCTGAATAGGCTTTTTGGATTCGGCTCGCCGGCACTGAAATTAATTGGAAGATTTTTGGAGAAACGCTCACAACGAGTTAAAGTGAACGAAGTTATTTCCTCTAGGCTCTCTTTTTTCCTGTCGGAGTCCCACAAGGGTCAATGCTGGGACCTCTGCTCTTCAGTCTTTTTATTAATGATTTGCCAACTGTTATAAGAAATAGCTCCATTCATTTGTACGCTGATGACGTGCAAATATATCTTGATCATCCGTCCCATGGGGCTCTTAGAGGACTGTGTTAGCAGAATTAATGAAGATCTTCATAATATATTAAAATGGTCAATCGACAATAATTTTAAGCTCAACCTAAAAAAATCTCAAGCGCTAGCGGTAAGCAAAGGAAGCTGCAATTCCACCAATTTTACCCCGATAGAGTTCGATCGCAAAAACTTAGGCATTGTGTTAAATTCACAAATGGACTGTTGCGATCATTTTAAAATCAAACTAGGTAAGATATATGGGGTACTTCGCCGACTTTGGTTGTATGCTGACCAGCTCCCCACAATCCTGCGTATAAGATTGGTTAGGACACTGATACTCCCGCATCTGTTACATGGTTCCAATATTTTCTCAAGACTCGACTCACGGTGTAAGCGTAAGCTCGAAGTTGCCTTCGATGATTCCATTAGGTTCGCATTCAGGCTTCGTAGATATGATCACATTTCTCCCTTTCGACACCGAATGCTGGATTGCTCTTTGGAAACATATTTACAACGCAGAGCATTACATAGTGATAGACGTAATGGCTTGCTACTGCCTCGTTTCAAATATCTGGTCTTGAAATCTTCTTATTTTGTTTATACTGTTCGCATTTGGAACGCTCTCCCAAATATCTGGTCTTGAAATCTTCTTATTTTGTTTATACTGTTCGCATTTGGAACGCTCTCCCAGTTTCGATCCAGCGAACGAACTCGGCCACTTCCTTTAAACGGTTACTCTGGCAGCACACATCATTAGGGTAATGAAACCCAGAAAAATTATTATTATTATAGTCGGTTGACTGCACATGCTCTAGGATTTTCTTTATCTTTAGTTCTCTTTAGTTTTAATATTTAGTTCTTTTGCATTTGTTTTATATTAGAAATAGTATTATGGATCTTATTAGCTATATAATTATTATTTTCTTTTTCCTCATAAATTCTATTACCAATAGTGGTGATAGTGTTTCAGTAGAGATTTCTCGGTTGCTGAGATATTTTTTTTGTACTTCCATGTGTCAAGATATTCGTTATAGTTTGCCGTTTCATCATGCAGCGTTTGATGCTTCCCGAACGTTTAGAAGTTATTAAAAAATATTACCAAAGTTCGAGCTCAGTTTTGGGTGCGTGAATTCTCTTTACAAGACAAGAATCCATCAACAAGACAAAGAAATGTGGGAACGCGAAGTGAGGAGAATATCGCAGCTGCAGCGACCAGTATTGCCGATGAGCCAAATTTGTCGATTTCACGACGATCGCAACAATTGGGGCTTTCTCAGATGTCAACTTTGAGAATTTTGCGTAAGGATTTCGGCCTACATCCTTATAAAGTCGTATTGACTCAAGAACTGAAGCCAAACGATCCCAGATTGCGTCGAGAGTTTGCTGATTGGGCCCAATTTTGGCCAAAAAATCCTCTTCTCAGACGAGGCGCATTTTTGGATGAATGGCTTTGTAAATAAGCAGAATTGCCGTTATTGGTGCGAGAACAACCCACAAGTGTTACATGAAATGCCGTTGCATTCCGAAAAACTCACTGTGTGGTGCGGTTTATGGCATGGCGGCATCATCGGACCTTATTTCTTCCGAAATGAGGAGGGAACAAACGTAACCGTCAATGACGACCGCTATAGAGCCATGTTACTCGAATTTCTATGGAAAGAACTTGAGAACATCGATATTGAAGAGATGTGGTTCCAACAAGACGGCGATACGTGCCATACAGCTAATGCTACGCTCGACTTGCTGAAAGATAAGTTTGGCGATTGGATCATCTCACGACGAGGATCTACAAACTGGCCGCCGCGGTCATGTGATTTGACACCCCTAGATTATTTCCTTTGGGGATACGTCAAAGCACAAGTTTATGCTGACTATCCACAGACTTTGGATCATTTGGAAGCAAATATTCGTCAAGCAATCGCCGGCATACAGCCGCAAATGTTGGACAGGGTGATAAAAAATTGGAGCGATCGAGTGCGTCAGTGTAAACAAAACCGCGGTGCATTATCCAATCTTTAAAATAAAGCAAAAATTAAATTGATATGTCAAACCATTGTTGTTTTATTTAAAATTAAAATCCTATCATTCTTAATGAAAGACCCTTTATGGTCAAACTCACGAAATATACTTTTGTTATTCTAGTTAGTGTTGAAAAATGTTAGTTTAAGTAGTACTAATGAAAATAATTTTGTCTTACTGTACTTTTCATAAATAAATAAAGGGTTTTCCAATAAGAGGTGTTATTTTAATTAGCCCGCTATTTCGGTAGATGTCACCTTTGGAGCTGTCATTTTTGGACATTTGACGATTCAACAACGCATTGAAATTATTAAAATTCACTATAAAAATGGTGAAAATGTGGCAGAGACTTACTTACTTACTTACTTATATCATAGATAATGAAAATAAAGCCAATGGAGATAGCCTGTACTTATTTGGCAGCAGAGATTTTTGTATACTACAGTCTTTACACTACAATACATTGAATTGTTTTTTTTTTTTTAAATAGACTGCAGATAGAATTACATAAATTGGTATTCAAAAATTTCAAAAAATATTTTAAGGAAGGACTCTAGTACCTACTCCTCAAACTATTATTGTTTTGTTTTTAATTGATGATTTTAACGTTTTATTCACTATCCATTCAATTTCAGAAGAGGATATACTCGATCATGTTAATGGGCTTCAAAATGACTTCAAAACAAGTCCTGGGGAATGGTTGATAACGAATCGAATGCCCCGTTCGTATTTTTGAACCTCATCGTTATAAAGTCGAAGTGGTGAAAAAGTTTTTCAACATAACGAGTGTGGTAGGATTAAATCTGTCAATTTACAAATTGAATATTGTCAACTGTTTCATGTTTTAAAATATAATTTGTAAAAAATGTTGTTGAAAAATCCTATGGAAAATGAATTACGTCGATCGTTAATCAATTCCTGCACTCTTAATTCATCGCTGGATAGGAAAAATATTTCGCAGGAGGACCTCCACAAGTGCCATGCAAATTTTTTTTGCCGCCGCAGATTTTCCTTTCACAACACATTTAAATCCTTCCAACTCTAGAAATTTTCTATTAGCTTTGTTTTGAATATAATATCATTAAAAATATTAATATGAATTTTCCAGTCCTTTTGCATAGTGGATATGGAATTTAATTCCGATGTTAGCTCTTGCCACAATTCCGTGGCGTCTTTTGAACTGAAAGAGTTATCGTATTTACCAAATTTCAGTTTCGGGTTTTTCTCTAAAAGCTCAATTATTTTAGTTTTTTGAGCATATGACATTTACGAACATCTTTTATCTCCCATTATCACCCGTAAAATAGCAGCTGATTCACTCTTCGTTTGGCATAACGAATGGTTGAACCCACTCGTTAAATAACGAAGGGTTTGAGTTCGGTATATAACGAATGCGGATTTCAAGAATACCACATGTGTCGATTCCGAATGGTTTTGACAGCATAACGAATACGGAATGTGCTTTCGTTATTCAAGAATAGGCCCCCTGATGGGATTCCTACAGCCTTTTTTAAGTTATGTTGCATCTTTTCTCTGGCAGCCCCACTGAGAATTATTTTCCAAAAATCGCTCGATAGTGGTTGTTTTACGGAGTTGTGGAAGAATTCTTTTATCATACCAATCCACAAAAAAGATAGTAAAAATGAAATTTCTAACTATAGGACTATTGCAAAATTATCTTGCATGCCTAAATTATTCGAATCTATCATTTATTCTCAGCTACACTGTAAAAAATATTAGGACTATTCCCTAAAATTTAGGGAATACTCCCTAAAATTTAGAGAAAAAAACCTACATTTTAGGGTATATTCCCTAAAATGTAGGGAATAAACCCTACATAGGGAATAGTCCCTACATTTTAGGAAATATTCCTTACATTTTAGGGAATATTCCCTAATCTTATCGAAAAATACCTAAGCTTTGTGGCAACAATTTGTGCAAATTTTTTAGTGTGTATCAGCTTTCTGTATGAATTTGCTCTCTTCAAACCAACATGGGTTTATTTCGGGCAGGTATACAACCACTAACTTATTGGAATTTATCTCGAATACCATTGGCGAGTTGGCAAAAGGCTATCAGACAGATTGTATTTATACCTTAGTAAAGCCTTTGACAAGTTATCTAACTCCGTGATATTGTTTAAAATGGTAAAGTATGGGTTTTCCCCAACATTTATTAAAATGGACGGAGTCATATTTAGATAACAGAACATATCAAATCTTATTCCGCCATTCCATCTCTAGAGTCTTGAAAGGTTCGTCTGGCGTACCTCAAGGGAGTCACATGGGCCCGATGGTCTTTATTCTGTCTGTTGATGACATTGTCTCTGTTGTGAGGTACTGTAAGGTCTTGATTTATGCTGACGTTGTTAAGATTAAATCTGTTAACGATTGTGAACAGGTACAGAGTGACCTTAAAAAATTTTACAATTAGTGCAAGAGCAATAAATTGGTACACAATTTGGACAAATGTGAGGTTATGACTTTCCATAGGAATCAGACAACAATCACTTATAATTATGTGTTCTCGGTTTCCTCGATTCGCCGTGTGGACTCTGTCTGCGACTTGGGTTTCAAATGTGACCTGGGGTTTTATAAAACGTTGGTCCCGAGAGTTTTCGAATCCTACCATAGCATTGCGCTTGTATACATATTTTGTGAGACCACTTCTTGAATACGCTGGTCAGGTCTGGTCTCCATTTTACGGTACACACATCGACTGTATCGAGTCTGTTCAGAGAAACTTTTTACGATTTGCTCTCAGGCACCCGCACCTACCCTGGAATAATTCATTAATTCTTCCACCCTATGAGGAACTCTTGAAGCTTTTAAATATGAACTCGTTTGACAAACGTGGCTTGAATGTAACTTTTGTGCATCAGCTTAACAAAATCTCTTTCCGTGATAGTAGGCACAATTTGAGAAGGCTCTGTTGAATGTTAACTCCTCAGGGTCTAACTTTAGCATGTATGAACCGGTTAATCGCATGTGTATTACTGTTAATAATATGGCTGAGCATTTTGTTGTTGAAGTTTCTAAGCATGTTTTAAAAAACATCTTTTTTAATATTTAATGTTTTTTAAGGCCAGCCATTCCCTTTAACTCGTACACGAATTTGTCTGTCTATTTTATACTTCTTTTTTACTATTTTCGTGTTCACAGGGAGCTGAAATTTGGCACACAGGTTCATGTCGCGTGACAATTGAATCTATCAAAATTCGAGCCAGAAATTGCTATGGAAAACCCGGAAAATCGAGAAAAATCATTTGAAAATTTGATACAAATTTGATTAGTGATAAATCCTTTTCAGGAAAAATGCAGAGTTTTCCGAATTTTCCGAAAAAAATTTCCGGAATTTTCCGACTTTTCCGGAAAATTTTCCGGTAAAAAAGTTTTCTAAATTATGCAGGATCAAGTTCCCAATCAACTGGCATCATTACTTTCTCTCCGACAATGGTGAAAACTTGCAGAAAAAATCGAGGAAAATTCATGTAAAACGCTTTTCCGGAGTTTTTCCGACCAAGGGAGCGTTTGAGTGTTTTGCAACCTAAGACAAAGTTGTAGAGCGAAATGAGTTGCATAAAGTTGCTTTTGTGGAAAACTTCATGGAAAACCCAGAAAAGCGGGAAAATCATCGGAAAAATTTTCATCGATATGATTAGTGATAAATCTGTTTCAGGAAAAATGCAGCATTTTCCAATTTTTCTGGAAAATTTTCCGAAAGTTTCCGGAATTTTCCGACTTTTCCGGAAAATTTTCCGACAAAAAAGTTTTATAAGCTATGCGGAATAATTTTTTTTCCGTCCTACTGGCATCAATACTTTCTCTTCAACAATCATGAAAACTTGCATGAAAAATCGAGGAAAATTCATGTAAATTTTTAAAAAAATTTCATAGTAATAGGAAAAGTCTGTGAAAAACATGGAAAATCGGGAAAATTCATGTTATATGGGATCAAGTTGGAATACAGCTAAAAAGTGCTGTTTGAAATATAATTAGAATTTCAGAAAACCGTTGCAGTACTTCAACGATTTGATACTCGAATAAATTTTTTGAAAAACTGGTAAATCAGTGTCTTTTCAGCCGCCATAAAACTGTTTTAAAATATCTCCATGCAGCACGTAAAATAACAATTTAGTTAACGTGAAAAAGGCACAAAATAAAATAAGTAAAAAACGAGCTTTCAAACAAAACTGAGGCCAAACTGCATGAAAAAGTAGAAAATAAACTTTTCTTCACACACAGAGGTGGACTTAGATTTTATTCGCTGACAATCACCGATATATTTCAGTATGATCAATCAGAGGTAATAAGTGATTTGATTCATGAAGAGAAAGAATATTTAACGGAAATGTCCCAATAAAAAAATCTGAGTCCACCTCTGTGTGTGAAGAAAAGTATATTTTCTACTTTTTCATGCGGTTTGGCCTCAGTTTTGTTTGAAAACTAGTTTTTTATTTATTTTATTATTTAATGTTTTTGTGCAGTGCATGTAATTTCATCCGGTGTTTGGTTTATGTTTAGTGTAACATACTAATACTAACACCGACTAAGTGATGATACACATGTATTGTTGACCGTTTATTTATTAAACGTGCCCCCATGCAGCGAGCTTGTGTTAAGCTGGTTCTGATAGTCATATTTTTTTTTTATAATCTGGAAAAAAGTTACCAAATTATAAACATTTTATCGAGATGTGAACTTTGTACCACACTTATGTCATAAACCAGCCACCACACCAGCGACCTTGTAGAATTCACCAACCAAACCAACTCTCCCCCAACTTTACGCATCAGTTACTCTCCTCATTAATTATTCAATCTGCGTACAGCCAGAATCAGTGTTAAATTACTAAGGATTTCTCGAGTCAAAGCTGCCACTTAATTTTTACTCGAAAAACGGTTTATAATGCAATTTGATTACATTACTTTTCACAATTTAATTTTCGTAAGGCATGATTTGAAAGATTTGTTTTTTTTTTTCTTTGTTAAGCATAAGTTAGCTGTACTAACGAGAAATGATATTACTTGAGAGGAACAATATTTTCGTAATTATTACCATTATTATTTTGTAGGGTCTTGCATAAACACTTTCTCACATAGGATGGTCTAAGACCAATCCGGATTATAACCTAGATGAATGCCCGCACGTATGTAATTTTGTATGGTAACCACCCTGTGAAAGTTCGGTTGTTAAAGTGGTTTTTCGCATATACTTCTAGAAAGGTTTGTCGGACAATAGAAATGATTATTTATAACCAATTTTATAGGATTTTGTATTCTGAAGAACTTTTTAATTCAATAAAAATGTCTTGGACTGATCATTTTCACAATATACGTAAAAAACATAAATTTTTGTATTGCAAAACTAAGAAAGGGTTGCCCGATTTAAGCGTTTTTAGGAATTGTATTTATTATTTTTGTGGAAACGCCGTGAGCAAAATTTCAGCGAGTTCTAATGCAGTGTCCAAATATATAATGAAAATTGAAACCCTACGGAGTTACCTATTTGTCCCATTTTAATTTTTTTTAAAAAGGGTGGTGTACGAAATTTCAGTAATTTAAGTACACGCATTCTCGAGTTATCGTGAAGACGGACAGACCAAAGGATATGCAAAAATCAAAATAATTTTTAATATTTTGCCACGCGGGTGTCAAATCCATTTTGTTCGACCATCCATATTACCAGAGCTGGGCAGTACTTAAGTAAAAAAAACTCAAGTACTACTTAAAGTACATTTTCGTTACTTAAGACTTATTACTCAATACTTTTGAAATGCCCCTACTTAGTACTTGAACATAAGTACTTGCTTCTATTTACTTGCGCTTAAGACTTAGTTTTGTACTTAAGTACCAAGATTTTTACTTAGGTATTTCTGAGTCTATTAAGTACCTACAAATATCGATCTCTTCGTAAAAAGACAAATACAATCTCTAACGCAACTCCTTTTTTGTTGAGTTTTAAAGCACGCAAAGAACTATCAAAGCATGTGTCGCACTCACGCGTCAAGGCAGAACCTTAGACAATATAATAACATACAAACAAGACTGAGTAGAACAAAAACCTGTAATGTCTCGCTCGAATATAAAATCGACGATGCCTCGATGCAGAAAGTGGGCTCACTTCTATATTGCTGAATCTTTCGATATAAGCACCAAGTACCAACTGAGAGAGAACTGAAAACAACAAATAAATTAGTGGATTCGTCGAAAGCACATGATCTTAAATTAACCATTTAGGGTTATTACTAATAAAAACTGTTTTACCAAAGACAATATATTCATTAGATACGCAGGAGAATTTCTAAGCGTTTTATTAAAATCACTTTCCGAGCTGCGTGCACACTTTTTCAACTTCCCGCCAATGATTTTTTCAATGTTGGCACTGACGTAAGAACTCTTATTGACACAAGCAATTGTGCCCACGTAAAATAGAACCGTAAGCAGTCCATATTATATACGTTAGTGGACATAACCCAGGGTAAGCAAGCAATGCCTCGCTCCAATATAAAATCAACGATGCCTCAAGCTAATGTAGGGAAGGCCTGCATTTTTTCTTAGAAATATGCAAATATCTTAGAAGTACTGCAATTTTCATCCTAAGAATTGTTATGCATTATTGGAGGCGATAATGGGTCCTTGGGAGGAGCTCTAATAGTTTTTCTGAGTGTAGCAATGAGCGGTAAAAGTTTTACTCTACCTGTAGCACCGAAAACTATAAATAGCAGCCACTGATTACTATATATGTTATAGTTTTCAAAAGGTATTTATTTATTACTATCCATTAATTGAACTCGATAAACTTCATTATATTACTGCCAACGTACAAAGATTCTAAAAAAGTACTTTAAAAAGTACTTCAAAAAGTACTCAGTACTTTTTATAGACTTAATACTTACTTACAAGTACTTTCATACATGCGGTACTTGTACTTGCGCTGAATACTCAGGCCTTCGGTACTTGTACTTGTACTTAAGTACTTTTTCTTTGGTACTTGCCCAGATCTGTTTATTTCTATGCGCTACAAACGGAATGATAAATTTTGTATACCCTATGAGATTTCATCTATGGTATAAAAACGCAAGATATACGACCAAGGTAGTGAAAATAATGAAAGACTTTCGACTGAGACTCGCGAGAAATTCATCGTATACAAGGAAACACAAGGCAATGATTTTGTGAGTTGACATAGGCATGTCATTAGAGAGGAGCACTCGCTTTGAATTTTGAAATGAACAAAACTGGAGCTCACTTTTTTTGCTTAGAATGATTGTAGCTCTGCTTTTAAGCAATAAATGATCATAGATTGAGCTTTTTTTTTGTAATTATACTATTGGAATGAAAATTCATTTTAAAAATATTAAAATATTAAATTATAACTTAAAAAAAATCATTTTAGCAACGTTTAGATAAATGTGATTATTGGAGCATCGTTTAGCTTGCACAATACGTGCAGGACTTAGTTGCATAATCATTATACATACACAGAGAGAAAAATTGAAATTCATAACAAAGCATGTCGCGTTTAATACCCTAGAAATTAATTAGTGACGGCGAGGTCGAGCGTGGCGAGGCCGAGCTGCGTTTTTTATATGGGGGGTGGTGGGGGTTAGGGGGGGTGGCTGATGTAAAACAAAATTCTCTTCTCTCAGAGGGCCAAGAGATTTTGGTGGGGGAGGGGGCATGGGGAGCGGGGAGGGGGGAAACGTTTTTCGAAAATAATCGATAGGTAGATGCGCCTTGACGTCCCGCAACTTTTCCCCCTATCCGTTTCCGCGGGGGGGGGGGCTCGCCCTCGGCGGGGGAGGGGGTTGAGATTTCGAACTTTGAGGGGTTATAGCGGACGCTACAGACATCGTAGCGAGACGTTTGAAAGCTGCCGACGAGGGCTATCTATGGTTTAAATTTCATTTGTCCACGTTGATAGGGGAGGAAACTGGAGGGGTCCGAAAATCGCATTTTTTCGCTCCATACAAATGGCTAAAAACGGGGGCCCCTTTTTGACCCCTTAAATTTTGTCGGAAATTTTTTTCCTCCTACACGATCGAAGATATTTCAATTACGGATGGTATAGGGTACTACGTTTTTTTTTTAAAAAAATTTTACGGGGGGGGGGGGGGGGAAATTTAATGTATTTCAAATTTGTAAAATCTATAACTTTCTTATTTGATGTCGTGGAATAGTCATGTGTATACTTAAACTTCTTGGAAAAATCAGGGCTATTTAAAACTACTTTTTTTTTGGAATTGTACTAGAACAAAAATACATATATGCCCACCCCCCCTCCCCCCAATTAGCATGTGGTTTTTTTAAAAAATACTGCTAAATAGTTTTTAACATCCTCTATCGATTGACACCTTACTTTTTGATCTGCTACAAAATTTCACGATTCCCTATTGTAGTACTAGATTCGAAAATCATACGTCCATAACTTCCGTAAATTAAGTCCGATCGACGAACGGTTTTCACCGTTAGCATCGCCTAGCCAGTAGGAACATTTCGTAGAACAACTTTTTTCCATTGGCGTCGGTTTTTATTTTTTTGGGCGCGGGGGGGGGCAAATTTTTTTTTTGGAGGGGCACATGTTGCATATCAAATTAAAGCTCTCGGTGAGTACAATCTAATCGCGTAGTTTTTTTTTAGTTTAACTTCATTTTAACCCCCTTTTTGCCACTTTTCCCTCCTTCACTGGAAATTTTTGACATTTACCCCAAATACTATATTATTTTTACTTCCTACCTCTATGATATGTACTAAACAAATAATCTACACACTCTAAGCTTTCATATGAAAAAAACCGGAAGTCAATAGATTACATAAGTGGGGAGCATTTGCCGTTCAAAGTTTCACCTAAAATGCCAATTTTTTAGATTACACAAATCAGTTTTAGTACAAATTTAATGATGCATAATTTTTAATTAAATGGAGTCAAATGTGCAGTGTGTGATGCAAAAGAAATCCATCAAACACCCATTTGCAATATTTCGCTTCATTTACAAATTTTACTCCATTTAGTGAAATTGCAGTAAAAGTGCCACCTACCGTCATTAAAATGAGGGGCAACAGTTCCATGCCACCCGAAGGAGTGTTTGAAAAGGTCTCGAGAATCAATATATATAGGAGGAAGGAGGAAATCAGTGGCGTAACTAAGGATGTATGGGCCCCGCCCGCAAATTAACATACTTGCGCAGGACAATTTAATATTTTGTGCGAATTATAAGGAAATATTTACTGAAATTTATGTATTAGAGAATTGCCAAGATCTCCCAACAGCGCCTTCACTCTACTCACTCCAAGCCAGTGTTGAGCAAAAAAATAAAAGGGTTTCGTGGGTACTAGGAGCAGTGTTTGCAAGATCTAGGTTGCCAAACTAATTTGTTTAGATTTATTTCATGCTTTACATTCATCATTAAACCCGTTAAAAAACCACTGGCAGCCCTAGCGTACGCTCACGAAAGCAGATAAAAAGGAAAACCCATGAGTATCTAAGAGAAACGCTTAAGCAAGCCAAAGCAAAAGGAGAAAAAGCTTCCCACATAGGAAGCCGGAAATATCTGATTACTTAAAGGGCCCCAGTCCACTGTTCACCGCAGCGTACAAGAGTGTTGTGAGGTTGAGGGACTTTAAAAAATTTTCAACTTGAAAAATTTGATCTTATACATATTTTATTCTAAAGTGCAAGCTAGCAGCATGTACGCCTAGCCTAAGGAAATTAGCCAAATATTTCGCAGAAAATAATTTACAGCATTTCAGGCGTACCTTTTTTTCTCCATTTATAAATACAAAGAATAAATAGAAGAATTCTCGACCTTTTTATTGTTGTATCGTCATTATTGTCTAGCGAGGGTTTTTGCAGTTGCTCAAAGCCTTTAGATGGAACTGAAATAAGAAATCATTACAGAGTTAATTTAAGTTTTATTCAGAAACCGATTTTTAATTGAGTGAAGAATCTAACTCCTTATTAATCCAGCGTTGTTATTTTATGTGGTTTCAAGTTTCATCACTTCATACGAAAATATTAATTTTGTGGGCTTTCGTGGGCTCTAAGAAATCTTGGGCCTCCCCGCGTGGCGGTGTCTGCGGGGGCGTTAGTTACGCCAGTGGTGGAAATACTCTCTCTTTAGAGAATACCAAAACTTATTAAGGCAACATAGAACACTGAAGAATTTTCTAACTGATTGAAAAATTTATGATGATGATGATGATTTGGAAAAACATACCAAAGTCGTGATGATGTTAAAGATACATTTCAAAATTAATGAAGCTAAAGTACTTTTTTGACGGGTAAACGAATGAATTTACACCAAACTTTAGGGACGCATATTTACGTTTTTCATTCAAAGTTTGGTGGGAATGGAGACCGAAAAAGTGGAAGATTATGCGAAAGTAAATATCAAAGTAGTTTGCCAATAAGCAATTACTCCCAGTTAAAAATATGTTTTCTACTGAAATGAGCGAAGATGTCTAAAACTTAAAGGGACATGCAATTTATACCTCTCTCTCCTTTATCATTTGCTCAAATTTTATTATATGAAAATTAAAGGAACATCTTTGTACACTTTTCATGTAATTTAAGTTTACTTTAAAAATTTCTTAGAAAATGGGTCTCATATATATCATCTAAATTACACCATAATCGTCTAGGATATGCTAAAATGAATAATGACACAAAAAGAGAAATTATCTGGATCATTAAGAATGCAGATTTTGTGGACCTTGGAACATTTCCAAATTATATTTATGCATGACGGGTTCTGGGGAGCCAAAAGGATTTATCTACTTAAATAGAAAGAGTTGGCATAGATAAGTGAACGATTTAAACTTTAAATGGTTTCTAAAATGGAACGATTACCTTTAATAATTTTCGTTTGCAGTATGAGTTATTACCTAGCAAAAATTTGTGGTTTTCTATTTAATTATAGATGACACATTTATTAAATGAGGCATGGATTCTTGAAAGTAAGAAAAATACGAAATTCAATTTAATCTTTAAGAATATTGCCAAATGTATGCTAACATAATGGCAAATAGCCAAAAAATATAATTGACGATTTTTCTCTACTGATGGAAAATTCGAAAGAAAGCAGTTAGAGAGACAATGGTTTTTAAAGAGAAGAAAGAAAAAAATGCTTTCAAGTGATGATTTAATGCCAACGATGATGGTGTTTTAATAATTTTTTTCTTTCATTTTATTTTGGCCCATATTAACAAAGCACAAAATTTCGTTATTCCATTAAAATAGTTGGAGAACAGGAAAGTATCGAATTTGTAAAAAATAAAGTGACTCTAATTTCAAATATATCCGATATATGACTTAGAGAGAACAGGAAGTGTTGATATCTATAGAATTCGTGTATGTACATGAGCGTGACTTTTCTTAGAGGTGTTTGAAGTAGGACAGAATATATTGAAGAAAGAGAGACCTTATGAAAATCAGCTGCTTGATTTGTTTACATTTGAAATAGCTGAGAAACTCCTAAGGTGCTTGGCGTAGTTCCGCGACTAAGAGCATTTTCAATATTTTCAAACACATATATTGTTGCCATGTTGTCAATTTTAATTCATACTGCACGCCCTTAACTGAGCTTTCACTACAGCGGTAACAGATTCTAAGACAGACAGAATTTGGCTACGCCAAATTTGGTTTATCACACTTCTTGTTCTCTCTATATTATAAGGATTTATCGGTTCGAGATTTTGACTTGAAAGACATAGAATTTTAAAAATATTGGTCACAAAAAAAAAGAGATAGAGCGAGAGATAGACGGATAGAGAGAGAGAGAGCAAGAGATAGATACCCAAGTAAGAATTTTTCCAATTCTTGGTGACTGAAGGTGATCAGAGCTGGGGGAGTACCAAAGAAAAAGTACTTAAGTACAAGTACAAGTACCGAAGGTGTGAGTACTTCAGCGAAGTACAAGTATCGCAAGTATAAAAAGTACTTGTAAGTAAGTACTAAGTCTATAAAAAGTACTGAGTACTTTTTGAAGTACTATAATGAAGTTTATCGAGTTCAGTTAATAGACATTAATAAATCAATACCTTTTGAAAACTATAGTTTGTAACCAGTAGCTACTATTTATAGTTTTTCATAGTTTTCGGTGCTGCAAGTGTAGTAAAACTTTCACCTCTCCTTACTACACTCACAAAAACTATTACAGGTCCACCCAAGCACCCATTCTCGCCTCCAATAACGCATAACAATTCTAAGGAGAAAATTTCCAGTAAATTTCTAAGCAAAAATTGAGGCCTTCCCTACATCAGGTCGAGGCATCGTTGATTTTATATTGGAGCGAGGCATTGCTTGCTTACCTTTGGTTATGTCCACTGACGTATATAATATGGACTGCTTACGGTTCTATTTCACGTGGGCATAATTGCTTGTGTCAAAAAGAGGTCTTACGTCGGTGCCAACATTAAAAAAATCGTTGGCGGGAAGTTGAAAAAGTGAGCACGCAGCTCGGGAAGTGATTTTAATAAAACATTTAGAAATTATTCTGCGTATCTAATGAATACATTGTCCTTAATAAAACAGTTTTTGTCAGTAATAACCTTAAATGATTAATTTAAAAACATTTATTTCGACGAATCTACTAATTTATTTGTTGTTTTCAGTTCTCTGTCAGTTGCTACTTGGTGCTTAGGCCGAAAGAGTAAGCAATATAGAAGTAAGCCCACTTTTTGCAATCCATATTATACATGTCAGTGGTTATGTCATCAAGTCGAGGCATCGTCGATTTTATATTAGAGCGAGACGTTACTGCTTTTTGTTCTACTTGCCCAGTCTTGTGTGTATGTTATTAGTTTGTCTAAGGTTCTGACGCGTGAGTGCGGCCACTCTTTGCCAGTTCTTTGCGTGCTTTAAAACTCAACAAAAAAGGAGTTGCGCTAGAGAATGTGTTTGCTTTTCTACGAAGAGTTAGATATTTGCAGGTACTTATTAGACTCAGAAATACTTAAGTAAAAATCGTGGTATTTAAGTACAAAACTAAGTCTTAAGTACAAGTAAATAGAAGCAAGTACTTATGTTCAAGTACTAAATAGGGGCATTTCAAAAGTATTGAGTAATAAGTCTTAAGTAACGAGAATGTACTTTAAGTAGTACTTAAGTCTTTTTATACTTAAGTTTTGCCCAGCTCTGAAGGTGATGGGTAGTTTTATAAGGGGTATATAATGGTTACTCGGTTATATAAGAATTTGACTGGCTATAAAAGAGTTTTTAAAATTAACAATTGGTCACATAAATATATTAGAGTTTTTTAAGGTTACTAGTGGTTCTCGTGGAAGTAAGTTACTAAAGGTTTTATAAATTGGTCTATATAACTTAGAGTAACCATTATTAGAAGGCATATAAGGAAGATTTATACCACGTTATAAAACTAATTGGTAATAAGTGTTTATTGCAATATCCATGGTTACCCTTATATAACTCGACAGCATTCAGTAATTTAGGTGACTTTAATAAAAATTGGAAACTTTCGCTAATTCATATATCCGCTATAAAATATCGTAAAATTTTTTTGGTGGCCCTTTTAGTAACTACGGTGATCATTATAAAAAGAAAAGATGTTTAGTGTCGAATGGATCTATTATAAAACTGTTTTCATTTATTTATGACTCTTTAGTAACGAAAGTGACTGTTATAAAAATTAGATTTAACATATTATGACTAAAGGAGATATAAGCACTATTTTCGAGGCATGGTAGTCCGTTTAGTTTATATAATATTTCTAGAAGTTTTATAAGGGTCATTCAGTTTATATAAGAAATACATAATAAAGCCAGAGTTTATATAAAACTACTTGAAGTTTTATAATGGTAGATTTTTTGATTGGGAGAAATGCTCCCGAATATTCTTTCTCTTCACGAATCAAATCACTTATTACCTCTGATTGATCATACTGAAATATATCGGTGATTGTCAGCGAATAAAATGTTTTTTACTTATTTTATTTTCTGCCTTTTTCACGTTAACTAAATTGTTATTACGTGCTGCATGGAAATATTTTAAACAATTTTATGACGGCTGAAAAGACACTGATTTACCAGTTTTTCACAAAATTTATTCGAGTATCAAATCGTTGAAGTACTGCAATGGTTTTCTGAAATTCAAATTATGTTTGAAACAGCGCTTTTTAGCTGTATTCCAACTTCATCCCATATATCATGAATTTTCCCGATTTTCCATGTTTTCCACAGACTTTTCGTATTACTATGATTTTTTTTTAAAAATTTACATGAATTTTCCTCGATTTTTCATGCAAGTTTTCATGATTGTTGAAGGGAAAGTATTGATGCCAGTAGGACGGAAAAAAAAATGATTCCGCATAGCTTATAAAACTTTTTTGTCGGAAAATTTTCCAGAAAAATTGGAAAATTCTGCATTTTTCCTGAAACAGATTTATCGCTAAACATATCGATGACAATTTTTCCGATGATTTTCCCGCTTTTCTGGGTTTTCCATGGAGTTTTCCACAAAAGCAACTTTATGCAACTCATTTCGCTCTACAACTTTGTCTTAGGTTGCAAAATGGTCAAACGCTTCCTTGGTCGGAAAAACTGCGGAAAAACGTTTCACATGAATTTTCCTCGATTTTTTCTGCAAGTTTTCACCATTGTCGGAGAGAAAGTAATGATTCCATTTGATAGGGAACTTGATCCTGCATAATTTAGAAAACTTTTTTACCGGAAAATTTTCCGGAAAAGTCAGAAATTCCGGCAAGTTTTTTCGGAAAAATCGGAAAACTTTTCATTTGTACCAAATTTTCAAATGATTTTTCCCGATTATCCGGGTTTTCCATGGAAATTTCCGGTTCAAATTTTGATAGATTCAATTGTCACGAGACATGAACGTGGGTGCTCGCTGTGATGACGAAAAGTGGTCGAAAATAATAAAAAAGAAATATACAGACAGACAAATTCGTGTATGAGTTAAAGGGATGAGCTGGCCTCAAAAAAGGGTAAGGACAAATGGAGAATTTGGTTAAACCGAAGTAAGAAATCAGTGCAGGGCAACCTAGATCGAAATGGCAATCTTAACATATAAAAGTTTTATTCTCCCCATACAGGTACTTACCGGATGCTGGAGCGCTTCAACATGTCGGGGAAGTTTATTGCCGTGAGTACTTTGGCTTTTTTCTAATAAATCAAGATTTCTCTTTTACAAACAAGATACATTCATCTTTTGTCTCTGGGTTTCTTTTCATTATTTGTTTTTGCACTTTTGCTAACCTAACTAAAATAGTCTATAATAGTATTTCGTGTTAGCTCTCAAATTATTATCGCTAGTGAAACCAAGGCTCTTAACTAACCGTCAGTCGATGTAATTGATAGGTACGAACTGTAATGTATTCATGTCACTATAGCTAAAAGTTCTCTCCATGAAGTCGTGAAGTGTTTGTTCTTTATCCTTCACTCTTCCTGAGTCCTTCTTGAGATGATGGTTGATTAAAGTCTACTCCTCCGCTAAACTTTCTTACAGGTCATGGTCAGAAGGGACACTGAAAACAAATTGCGGCCCTCAGTGTCATATGGGGGGTTGGTGCAAGGGCAGCTGAAGGCATACTATCTGCGCATTCACATGGTTCATGGTAAGTAGTGTAAAGTTCCCTTCAGGACTGGATGTGTGCGACGGCCTTTGGTTTGGTAGGCACGAGATTTTTTGTATATGGCTGGTGGCACAGCGGCAGGTTTTCGTGGAAACTCTCCATACTTTTCGCCAATAGTCGAGGCGAGCTAGCGTGCCGCCTTCTGCAGTCAACGCTGTCCACCGAGTGATCTGTCAGCTTGTGCTGACAGTCTGGACATAACGTGTAAGTCAATCGCTCGACATAGTTCCATAACAATCTTTTGTTTTCTTAAGTAGGTATTTAAATTTACCCAATTTTTATCTTTGTTTTTGGTTTTTTTTTTCTATTTATTTTTTTATATAGTTTATAATTTATTTACGTCTTAATTTAATTTGGAATAACACTAATTGTATTGTCAAATCGACAAACGATCTCGGGGTCATTGTTGACGTTTATTTAATAACGATATAATTTGAATGAATTTAAGAACTGAATGAATTATTGTGAAATAAACTTATTATTATTAATTTATATTTAATAAATTTACAAAAAAAAAAAGTTTCTGTTTTTATATTATCATCAAAATTAACACAAAAAATTTATCTATCGTTTGCAGCGCCACTTTACGTACGTTTATTGTAAATTAACATTAAATTTTTGCTAAAATAGAATTCGTTTTGGTATAAACATGGTAACTCTCAACAAAAACAAATTTCTGCTACATGCAGTTAAATTAATTTAAACATAAAACATTAATCTCATGCAAGTGCGCCAGAGAGTATATATATATGTAGGTATATAAGTAAATATACAATACAATAAATATAAATAACAGAAAATAATTTAACATAAAATACTCACTTCAATGCCTTCCTTTAATTTTTTTAAAGACATACACAGGTTCATTTATGAAAAATTTTTGTTTTGTTTTAAAGAAAATTCGGATGCGTTTAGTAGTGCGAAATTTATGTAAATATTTTGCAAATTCAATAAAATACAGTGAGAAAAGAGATAGAGGGTAGTTAGTATACAAGCCAAATGCGTTTATATAGTTTTTTTTTTTTATTTTTTGTTTTATTATAGTTTATTTATTCATTCAGAGCGTAGAAGGTGTTAAGCATGTCATTATTAGGAAAGAAAATGAAAAGAAGAAAAATTTTTAATTGTGTATTTTTACACGTATTTATTTTAGTGAGATTTATTTCTAAAATTTATGACATAATGCAGAAAAAAAACCTAATTACCTATAATTCTACCTTGAATGAGAAAATAAATGGTATAAACACTTCTATTGGATGCATGCTCTTAAATTGATTTCTCTTTAATGTTTTATAATTGTGTGTATTTGTGTATTGTTTAGTTGTATTTTTACAAAAAAAAAAAAAATCTATTATATACAATAGATGAATGTGGAGTTTTAAATCGATTACTGCGAAAATAAATATATACATAGTTGTAGTAGATTAAATACATAAATATATATAATATACATCAATCATAAATATAAAAATTTCTATATTAACCTTTCTGGTATGACATGGGGTACATTTTGTACCCCAAAAAGACAATTTTTGTGATATAACTTAACACATATTTCAGTTTCTGTAACCAGTTCTATCTACAAAAAGATGGTGTGGCCATGGTCCTGCCTTTAGCGCCTATAGTTGCTGACTTATGGATAGAGCATTTTGAGAAAACAGCTCTAAGCAGTTCACAACAAAAACCTAAAGTGTGGCTCAGGCATGTGGATGACACCTTCTGTATTTTAAAAACATCTGAAATCGAGAGTTTCTTACAACATCTAAACTCTCAACACTCCAAGACCAAGTTTACGTTTGAGCAAGAACAGAACGGATCCCTTGCGTTTTTGGACGTTAAAGTTATACGGAAGGATGATGGCACGTTAGGATACACAGCTCATCGCAAAATAACGCACACTAATCGTTACCTACATACTACCCCACACCACCACCCAGCAAATTTAAGATCCGTTGTCTCCACACTAGTTCACCGTGCCCACAGAATCTGGCTACACAAGAAAACAACGGACTTTAAAGTCTATTTTATCAATGGAAAGGTACAAAAGTCAGAATAAGTTAAACCAGAAGAGAGCCTTCCTGCCCTATGTTAGAGGTGTCACCAGGGCCGCATTTATACTTTTTGAGGCCCTAGGCGCAAAATCATTGTGAGGCCCCAAAAAAATAAGTCTGTTTCAGTTAACAAAATATATATTGGACCTACGTACGCATTTTTTTAGTTTATTGAAAACAAAAGTCGACATTTCCATAATAACGCATTTTAATAACATAACAATAACACTATAATGGTGTTTAAAAAAACATTTTGTTTTCTGGCTTTTGTTTTAGCAATTTTGTCTATAATGTCATCATAATTAATCGAGTCCATTACATCTGATTCAATCACTGACATATATAATTTTTGGGCTATATATTAACATACACTTATTAATATAGGCGAGATTTTTTGATGACATTTACATCTGAAGATGAATAAAAAGAGATTACTCTTTTGGACTTTTTACCGGGTTAAACTTAATTTTCTTCAAGAAAGAATTTTTTGGGATATCTCCGGTATATAGCAAAAGCTAAAAAATGTTCTAATTTGTTATTTCATCACACAACCCATTAATTTTTGATGACAAGTTTCAAGTCTTGGTTTGACTCATCAACAGGTCCCAAATAGCGAAATTGGGTGATTAGAAAAACAAATGAAAAAATGAAAACAGAAGAAAGAAATGAAAAGTTTAAGAAAAATAGAAAAAAACCATTTTTTTTATTTATTAAAAAAATTTAAAAAATTTAAAAAAAAACAGATTCATTCGAAGCGAATCGAACCTGTATACGCCACGCAGTGGGCTGAAAAATGAAGAAGAAAAAGGAAGAAGAAGAAGCGTTTCGTGTCAGCAGAAAACCTTCCACTCATCGGTGCAGCTTGGTTTTCTGCCTGCTGCAGACGCTTGAAAATAGATCAAACCGATCTCTTCTCTTTTTCAGCCCACTGCGTGGCGTATACAGGTTCGATTCGCTTCGAATGAATCTGTTTTTTTTTTTTTTTTTTTTTTAAATTTTTTAAATTTTTTTAATAAATAAAAAAAATGGTTTTTTTCTATTTTTCTTAAACTTTTCATTTCTTTCTTCTGTTTTCATTTTTTCATTTGTTTTTCTAATCACCCAATTTCGCTATTTGGGACCTGTTGATGAGTCAAACCAAGACTTGAAACTTGTCATCAAAAATTAATGGGTTGTGTGATGAAATAACAAATTAGAACATTTTTTAGCTTTTGCTATATACCGGAGATATCCCAAAAAATTCTTTCTTGAAGAAAATTACATCTGAAGGAAACCTAACTATCATTCATGATAAATGATACAGGATAGTATTTAACTATCAATCGTGAACAATAACAAATTTGAGCCAACATTCAAGAAGAACGATAAAATCCAAACATCTCTTATGATAAGTTATAAAATCCAGGAATCCCAACGCCTGCCTCCTGGAAGGTGGGTTATATTTCGTCTATGGAGGAAAGAAACTATGCTAATGACGATTGTCAATTGCAAATTTGAACTTCTAAAATAAATGGATTGGAAGAAGCGTTTCGTATTGGCAGAAACCTTAATACTCTTCAGTACGGCTAAACTTCTACCTGCTATTCTATGAATTTTCCGCTGTTGTGTATTATAGCTGCTGTTGCTCCTGTGCAAAATTAGCAATATTTGGAGTTCCACCGCTAGGTTAGTTGACATTATAACTATTAAAGTATTGCTGCTGTTACTATTCCTGCTGTCACTTGTACCGTCACTATTAGCATTGTTAGTCCTATTATCGTTTGTATTGTCACTAATACTGTTACCAATACCATTCACACTTCCCCATACAAACAAGTTGCTTTGTAAATAATTTTTTTATTCGTTTCAACATCGAAAACCATTCAGCACTTGCATTAGAAATAGGCATCGTCAAAAATATTTTTAAAAGTGTTTTTACCTTCGGAAAAGTAGCTCTTTACCCATTCTTTATAAATTTATACATATTTTTAATTAAAAACTTTTCTTCAATAATTTTTTCGGAGTCAATATCAGTACCATAAGTTGAGTAAAATTTTCGTAATACTAGTCTTATAGGTATTTGTCTTGGTTTATATGTTTTTCCAAAAAAAATTTATTTCCAAGATTACTTTTCGCAAATGACATTAAAAATATGAACAATAAAATTTTCCTTGCCATGAAATATAATCTCATCGTTAGATTTTGAACTTCGTCAGACATTTTTTTCATTTTCTCAATCTTTTCTTCTCTCCTTGAAATTTTGTTTCATCTGTTAATAAATTCGCTTCTTCATTTAAAGCAGCAAAACTATTTCTTATATTTAAAATAAAATCAACTAAATACTGTAACAAATTATTAGCTTGCAACAAATAAATAAATAATATGTTAGCAGAACTCATGAAGGCGCAGGCGCACTCATGTACGATATTTTCGCATTTCCGCATTTCTGTTTATTATAATACCCGTATATTCTAAGCAAAGAACAATATATATGTATTTCAAATGGAGGTAAATTTTCAGTAGGCTCTAGTTTTTAAATTATGATTTTAGCATTTTTTTTAATTTTTTTGTTTTCGAGAAGTGAGGTTTTAAAATGTAGCCCCCATGGAGAGTGAGGCCCCAGCTTGCGCCTAGTGCGCCTTATGGTAAATGCGGCCCTGGGTGTCACAGATAGAGTGGGCAAAGTTTTGAAGCGACACGGTGTGAAATCCTTCTTTTTACCACCTAAGAAGGTGATAAATCACCTGCAATCACCAAAAGATCGCTTTCCACTCCAAACATCAGGCGTATATGCAGTCCCTTATAGCAGTGGGTCATATTATATTGGGCAAACACAAAGAAGTTATGCTACCCGCCTAAAAGAACATATAAATGCTGTAAGCAAGAACCAGCGGGAAAAATCAGCAATTTGCGAGCATATTCTGGACCATCCAGCAGAACATCATTGGATTCATTTTGAAAAGGCAGAAGTCCTGGCTCGCGAGCCTTATTATACTCCTCGTCTTGTTCATGAGGCGATTGAAATAAAACATCGACTTAATTTCAATCGCGACAACAGTTTCTAGCTTTCACGAACTTGGGATCCCATCCTTAAAACATCTTCAGGGTTAATCCGAAATAAGCTTGGCTTAAAAAGTGACGTAGTGAGTTATGTTTGTTCGCAAAACTCTGCACAACAGCAACTACAAATACATACATCAACCACAGCAACAGCATACGCACCGGTACAATCTGCGTAGCTCCAATCGTATGTAACATTTCAGGCAGTTACCCGGTGACCACGCTAAATGTAACTTGAAGCGAAACGTTCGGGGTGAGTACTTGTTTCAGCACTCATTAAATAATTTATTTATACCGCGGCTAATCCGGAAAACGTATTAAAAATTTTTGTGATATTCATAAAACAATTCATAATTATAAAACTAAATTTCTTGAAAGCCATTCTTGGAAAACTTCAAATATTATAAACAATTCACCTATAATTATTTTTGTGTAGAAATTTGCTTTTATAAGCAAAGATAGCAGCTGGGGTACACTTTGTACTTCATATCGTAATTAACGTAACTATCTGTGTTTTCTTTCCAAGGCTATTGAAAAACTTATGGCTTCTCAAATGCTTAACTATATTGAAGAATATTCATTACTAACACCTTTGCAATCAGGTTTTCGCCGAAATCACAGTTGTGAAACTGCTTTATTAAAAGTGAGCTCAGATATACGTATGGCGCTTGATAAAGATGATATGATTATTCTTGTTCTACTAGACTTCTTCAAAGCATTTGATAGTGGAAGTCATAATAATCTAAAATCTAAGTTAGCTAATGAATTTGGCTTCACTACCTCTGCTATCAACACTTTAAATAGCTTCCTGATGGGACGTTCCCAGCAGGTTAAATTTGGAAATCGAGTTTCTGAGCCGATATAGCTTAGATGCGGTGTACCGCAAGGATCAATTTTAGGTCCGTTATTATTCAGCCTGTACATAAATGGCCTATCTAATGTTGTACATGATGCTAAAGTGCATCTGTATGCCGATGATGTACAAGTTTTCCTGAGTTGCCCCACTGGTATGTCGGAGGATGGTTTTTGTCGATTAACTATGGACCTTCAGTGTATACGTGTATATATACGTATAATGGTCTGTTGCTAACAATCTATTATTAAATGCCGGGAAATCTAGTTATACAATCATATACAGGAAGGAGTTGGAGCCTACTGACTTTCCTCCGGTTGTTATGAATTCATCTGATATACAACTCTCTAAATGTGTTAGGAATCTTGGTGTGATGTTTAACTCACATATGTCATGCTGCGACAATGTTAAGAAAATATAAAATAATATTTATGGTGCCTTGAGAAGACTCTGGCTTTCGGGATATCTCCTTTCAATCAGTGCTAAACTTAGGAGAGTAAAAAATCTACTTATACCGCTTTTCACTTATGGAAGCAATGCTTTCCCGGCATTAGACCATATGCTCTCGTAAATTGAATGTTGCTTTTAACTGTTGTATTCGTTTCATTTATGGGTTACGGCGATATGATCATGTAAGTCCTTACCGAAATGTAATCCTGGGTTGCTCCCGAAATACGTATCTTCAACTTAAAGCTTTAATATTTTTCCATAAGCTCGTGTATACTTGCAAGCCTGATTATTTATGGGAACATATACATCTTGCCCAATCTCCAAGGCATTTAAATTTAATTAGACTTCGTTTTGTAACATTGACTCGGGCTCGTTCTTATTTTGTCCATATACCTCGAATATGGAATTCTTTACCAGTTGAGATTCAGCGGACGTGGATGGTTGGTGCATTCCGGAAGAAAGTATTTGAATTGTTGACAACTAGTGATAGATTCTAGGTGGAGTGTGTCCTCGGCAACAGTAGTTTGATATATAGGTTAGGTTAGTTAAGTAAATTTGAATTTGAATCTTTATTTTATTTTATTTTTTTTTCTCCTTTGTCTCATTTTCCTGTTCTGTGATAACTTCCATTCTGTATATTGTTTATATTTCAGTAATATCCAATTGAATATGTCTAATATTGTACATATATAAATGGTTGTAAATCTTGTTGTACAAACCAATTATGTAAATAAATAAATATGAAATATCTGCATACAAATGCGAATACAACGTAGGACGAGTCTGATACCTGGAATCATACTTTCAAACTTTCCTGCAATTTGTTGTTTTAGGTTACTCACTTAGTGTAGGCGACTTCATAATCTGCTATCAGGAGATATTTCTCATTTATTGGCTGAAATGAACGTGTTACAAGATATGGTAGCAAGCAAGGGCAAGCAGGTAAAGAGACAGACTAAGGTATTCGTCTAAAACATGAATACCAATGTTCTAAATCGGTATCGCCGGTTCAAGACAGGCAATTAGTAATAAGCAAGTCTGGCGATCAATGGATCTTATCGAGAAAGGTGCAGAGAAATGCCATCTCAAGTATACCGTTGCAAAAAAAGTAATAAAATATAATTTAGGGAAATAGTATGATACAGCCCTCAGGAAAAACACACCGGAGTAAATAGTCTATATTGACCTGAACTCGGCTCGCTTTTTTGAGTATAAGAGAGCAGTTAAACTTCTGATTTTTCATTCTAGTTTTGCGCGAACAAGTGAGTAAAGTGTGTTTTTACGGATCACCTTGATATTAAGTGTAACCAAGCGAAATATCTGTGGTTAATACTAGATTCTAAGTTATATTGGAGTTCGCACCTAGACACTGAGTCTACCTCAAAGCATGTGGTGCAACATGGGGTCTAAAATCCAAGATCAGGTACTGAATCTCTGCGGTCGTCATAGAACAAATGGCAACTTATGGTGCGATTACATGCTGACATAGGGCCAGACTCAATGTGGTTAAGGTGAAATTGAGTCGTATACAGAGAATGGCTTGTCTAAGCATTATGGGTATAATGCGTATTGCACTGTCTGCGGCATTGGGAACCCTGTTGAATCGAACATTTCTGCACTTGGTGCGTTCAGGATGTATTTAACAGGCTTTTTTTGGTAAAAGCCTTCAGAAAGAGTACTCTGCGCTTGTAGAGGTTAGGACTTCAATGAAATTTCTGAAGTGCCTATCACATAATTTCCCACTATCCCCTAACGGAGGACTCGTTTGGTATACGGATGGGTCCAAAACTGAAATAGATGTTGGGGCTAGAGTATGGAGCGCTGCACCTGGGTTTGTGAAATTGTGACACTGAGCAGAGAATGCTACGCTAGAGTGCTCCAGGCCGAGGTTTATTTCATACTGGCCTGTGTTTACCAGAATTTGAAAAAAGTCTTTAGCAATAAAAGTATCTTTATACGATAATATTCTCCAACAGTCAGGCAGTAATTACAACTATTTCATCTTCCGTGCTGAAATCAAAACTCGTATGAGAAACCAAAGCGTCTTTGACAAACTGAGTAGATCGAATCGGGTTATCTTTATCTGCATTCCCTGACACCAATTCTGCTTTGTTACTATCAAGAGAGCAGATGAACTTGGTGATTGTCCAAGAGCCGATTTGGGGGCTATTCGCAAGAGCCACAGCGTATATTGAAGAACCATCGGGAACATGGACAGAACTATGCCAAGAATATTTCATGGTGATTCCATCTATGGAAAGGACGAACGAGCTTCTGCAGTAGAGGAGGACGGATAATTGACTCTTATGGCCGGTTTCACAGTCCAGACTTAAGCCAGATCTTAGCTAAGCCACGGGTGTGGCTTAAGCCCAGAACTTAAGCCTATTCGGTTTCAAAGTACTCAGTAAGCTGAGGCTTAGTTAAGCCGCGGATGAAAATTTTTAAGTTGTCAGCACTGCGGTAATTGTGAATTTTTTTAAAGGAAAATTGCCATTTATGATTAAAAACTAAGCGAAAAGAAAAATAACTTTTTATTCTCCATTTTGTTGTGGTTTTTATCTGGAAGGATATCAAATCTAAAAATCATTGTTGCAGAATGTTTCCGCAACGTAAACCATCAAAGTCGAATGTTTCTACAGCCGGAACCGAGAATAAAAATCAACGTTATCTAATTTCTCGAAATGTTGCGGGCGCCTTCTTATAATTGTTTCACGGGTTACACCTTGGTCTCTTATATCCTCTGCTTCAGATAAATATCTCATTTTTGTCTTAAACTGTTTGGGTTCTTCTTAAAACGTCAAAAGGAATGCTGACACTTGCTGCCAGACAGTACTCAAAACTGCTAATTAGATAACTATTTTTCGCTTGGAAAATTTCAATTTAGTTTTAAAATATAACTTTTGAAATATGTACGTTCATTTAATAATAAAAATTATAATATTTAGGCAAAACATATATTTAGCAATAATTTCTTATGTGTTTCACAGCAAAATCTGAGGCTTAAGCCTTCGAGATGACGGGCTTAAGTTAAGCTTGCCATAAGCCAGTGATTTCACTTAAGCCTTGACTGTGAAATAGAAATATTTATTAAGTCTTGGCTTAAGCCATCGCTGTGGTTTAGGCCTTGACTGTGAAACTGGCCATTAATTGGTCTGATTACCGGCCACTATCAACTGAGAAAGTACTATCCTAACTGCAGACTGTGCGTCTGTAGGATGATGATATAGCTTTATATGCCTTGTGTGAGTGCCCGGGGGCGATACCTAAGAGCAGAAAGGCAACCTATGGCAGACCATATCTGGACCCTAGTGAGTTGTTGGACAAAGCTTTCTCCCGATCTATTTTCGTTTTAAAATCTTATAGACCAGAAATGAATTTTAATAATTTTACCCACAACCGGTAAGCAAAACTTTTGTTCCGCAGTGTTTTCGATAAAATATATAAAATTTTGAGCGTATCGAGATATAATGTATCACCAATTTTCTGGACATTTTAATTTTACAGTTATGAATGAATCCATTTAATTTAATTCACTGAAAATTAGACAAAACCACCAATGGGAGGGAAAATAGACCTTGTTACGTTGTAATTGCAAGTAGCCTAAATAAAGCTGGCATCAAGATTATTAGTTTCGGTTAAACGTGTGTCGTGTTGTCCTAGTATACTTAGCATCTTGAAATAATTCTGCAAAAGGTCCTTTTCTTCTTATTCCAGAAAATTCAAAGGAAAAGTCTATGTTGCAGCCAGGAGATTCCGTATAATACTGGTTTGGTGGATCAATGATATGAGTCTATTTTCCGTCCAGAGATATGCGGAAAAGGATGTAAATAAAGGAAGAAATGTTGCAAATTGATGATGGTACGAGTTACAGTGAGAGAACTGGATAAACGGCCCTTACAGTTTTTTTTTTTTAAACAATACTTTGATTTGTCAATTAGTAATATGTAGGCATTAACTGAGATGCACATTGGAAATATTTAAATACTTTGATTGTACTGTAAATGGAATTGCGAGCTTTACTGTTAATAAACTAAAATTAGATTCTATCTGTTTAGCCCTACTGGCGCTTAGATTGGAAAATCGGGCCGTCCGTATTTTAAATCGCCAATTAGCTACTTTCTGGGTCTCCCACCAAAAGAAAATAAATTAAAATAAATGTCCGCTAAAACAAATAATGAACACCCAGGCTGTGAAGTTTGATTACATTATAACGGGTTTTCCAATAAGAGGAGTTATTTTGATATTCAAAGAAAAATGCCATTTTTTGATGAATGATCGGATCTTTATTTCATTATAAAGAGGAAGGTATGCCGTTAATAATGAAAAATAACATCAGCCAAATGACCACCACGACCACGCCTACAGGACCATATCCTTTTCATGAAATTTTCCATAACCAAATCGCAAAGTGGCTGCCCTATGTCCTCGATAGCCTCACGAATTCCATCTTTGAGGTCTTGAATCGACGTTGGGCTGTTGGCGTAGACCTTCTCTTTCACGTGGCCCCAAAGGAAGAAGTCGCAAGGTGTTAAGTCACAGGATCTCGGTGGCCAATTGTGATCACCTCTTCGAGAGATAACACGGTCCGGAAACTTTTCCCGTAAAAGATCAATGGTTTCGTTGCTTGTATGGCACGTAGCGCCGTCTTGTTGAAAGTTAACGTTGTCCAGATCAATACCATCCAATTCCGGCCATAAAAAATCATTAATCATCTGTCGATAGCGTAATTGTTGCGTAACTGTTGCTCCAGCCTCATTTTCGAAAAAGTAAGATCCAATGACCCCGCGGGACCATAAACCGTACCAAACAGTCACACGTTGAGGATAGAGAGGCTTTTCAACAATAACTCTTGGGTTTTCCGAGCCCCAGATGCGACAATTTTGCTTGTTGACGAAGTCATCGAGCTGGAAATGGGCCTCATCACTCAAGATGAGTTTTCGATGGAATTCCGGATCATTTTCATGCATTTCAAGGATCCAATCAGCACAGACTCGACGTTGTTGATGATCGGCCGGCTTGAGTTCTTGTGTTAACTGAGCTTTGTAAGCCTTAAGACCCAAATCTTTATGCAAAATACGGAGTAATAACGTTTGTGGAATGCCTAATTCCAAAGAACGACGAGGAATGGACAAACCTGGGTTTTCTTCAACACTTTCGGCTACAGCAGCAATATTCTCGGCTGTTCTTGAGCGACGTGCACGGGTTTTATTCTTCACATCACTAACTTGTCCCGACAGCTCGAATTTTTCTACCAATTTCTGTATTGCGGTCTGACAAGGTGCTTCACGACGACCCAAAAATGTTCGATTTTTTTTATATGGTGTTAGGAACGACACCTAAAAAAAAGAAAAGAAAAGAGGAAACGATGACCTCGATAAGTTACAGTACAGTGACATATTGTTTTCTTCGATTCTGGCCGAATGGAGACGAGAGTTAAAAGAAAGCGAAAAGGCTTTCTCTGTCTCGCTGGCTAGCTATCGTGAAGTGAAGTGGACTTGAGAGTAGCGACTATATTTAAAAAAGAAAAGAAAAGGAGGATAAAGTAAACTAGTAGAGTACTGTCGATTTTCCAAGACAAATGAGGACCGAAAGGCTAAAGCTAAGTATACAGGGTGTAGAATTGAAGAATTTGAAGAATTTTTATTTTTAACGATTCCAAATCAAATTACAAATACGTTAGCTCAGTGGTAAGAGCAGTCGCCCGGCAAGCGGAAGGTCCCGGTTTCAAACCCCGGATGAGACGGTTGTTTTTTCTTTTTGTATTTGTAATTTGATTTGGAATCGTTAAAAATAAAAATTCTTAAAATTCTTCAATTCTCCATCATTGACCGATTCTAAAAGTGTAGGTTCGATTCCAGTCCGGAATAAATAATATACAGGGTGTTTCCCACTAGGAGGTCAGTAGAGCGGTAGGTGATAGTACTCACCTAGATGAACAAAAAATTGTATGGCAGGGGGGGAGGCGGCATATTAACAGTTTAGGAGTTACAGGGTGATTAAGAAAAAAAGCTAGTTTTTCACAAAATACCCTGTATCTTAAAAACTACAGGGTGCATGGTCACCGTTAGGTACTCATTGTATGCAGAACTCCATGGCCTTTCAAACAACTGTTAAATCAGCGCCATAGCCCTCTTACCAAGAATTATGGTCGTCTAAACTCAAAATTTCGGATTTTCTTACCTTTTTTTTAATTTAACCTCTTTTGTTTTAGTTTAGACAACCATAATTCTTGATAAGAGAGGCCTATGTCGCTGATTGAACAGTCGTCGTTCGAAAGACCATGGAGTTCTGCATACAATGAGCTAGTAACTGTGACCATGCACCCTGTAGTTTTTAAGATACAGGGTGTTTTGTGAAAAACTAGTTTTTTTTCTTAATCACCCTGTAACTCATAAACGGTTGATATGGCCCCCCCCCCAACTGGCCATACAATTTTTTAGTTTTTAAGATACAGGGTGTTTTGTGAAAAACTAGCTTTTTTTCTTAATCACCCTGTAACTCATAAACGGTTGATATGGCCCCCCCCCCCCCCCCCCCAACTGGCCATACAATTTTTGTACAGGTTGAGTAAGGTCTTGACCGTCTGAATGAATATGTATGGGAGGATGCTCGGGCTCTCGGTCTCTGTTGTAGACAAAAAACCAAAGACAAGACACTAATCGTTGGTTTTTTGTCTACAACAGAGACCGAGAGCCCGAGCATCCTCCCATACATATACAATTTTTGGTTCGTCTAGGTGAGTACTATCACCTCCAGCTCTACTGACATCCTAGTGGGAAACACCCTGTATATATACTTATATATATTTTTCCTATATTTTGAATTAAAATTCTTGATGAATTTCTCTTTCCTCGTGGCTTCATATTTTATAGTCTAGAGCTGAAGCCTAAATCTAGATTTAAATTTAACCTAACCTATAAGTTAGTCTGATGGTACTTAAGAATGACTCAAATAGGTTTATAATTAAATTTCGCCGTATTGTCTAATATAACGTTCTATTACTGCAGTGGTTTGTTTTATTTGCCGACGCGAGTTTCATGATTTCAATCCTAAAACCGTTCGATGGTAAAAATCATATGGCGTCCAACTAGTAATTCAAGGGTGAACTTACACCATCTCTACTAGGCAGCCGAAAGGTGCCAGAGGCCCAAATTACGTTTGTTCCAGGAGTCAGCGTAACAACCTTACCAATGGTGATTGTTTTCAAAGCTTGATGTCCTCTAATAGATCCTGAAGTTTTAAACATCAGTTATGAACCCCACTGTATAATACCTACAAGTTTAAAAATAAAAACATCAAACGATATAGTAGAGCTTTGTTACGGTAAAGCTGAGGGGAATGCGTAATATAGGAAGCTAATAAGTCCGGGAGTGGGTTGCAATTAAGGTGGGATGTGTAGCCAAGTTTTAAGTCAATTCCACCAAATATTTTGTTACTTAGATATTAAACAAAAAAAAAACTAGAACGATAACATTTAGAGGAAATACATGATGTCTTAAAAATAAGTCCCATACTTTAGGCGTATATAATTTTAATATTACACAACTTTGGCAATTGGTAGGTATTTGGCATTTGTAAAGTACCACGTGGGATATTTAGTATGTGGGGCGATGTTCAATTCAAGAACGTATCTTTACCGTAGAAACTCACAGAATGCAAATCACTGTTTGCTAATATTCTGTAGTAGAAAATTTATGGAAAAATTCGGACGAAATTGTATCCCCGACCGAGAATTTTTGGTGGAATTTTTATTGTTGTAGATAGGTCATATTGTGGCCGTTCTCGAATGGGCCATTCATGTGGAACAAGAACAAAGCTCTTTATACGGCAGTTCACTATTACGGCCCTCTTCAATTAAGGCACGTTTTCGATTTATGGCCTAAAATGTTTCGCTATAACGGAAAAAAAAAACTTTTTTTCGATGTCGATATATCTACATGTTGCCAATCTTGCGCAAGCGCTACTCTTTTCTATTTCCTCTTGTTTACGAGCGTTATTCAGTGTGTGCTCATAAAGCGGCTGGTTTAGACTTGTCTGTGAGTGTTTTATGTACATATTTATTACTGATTGTTACACATTAACTGGAAAAATTGGAAACTATTAGGGACAATTAAGGAATATCCTAACATTTTAAAGGGAATTACTGAAAGAGGTGGTTATAAACCTTAAAAAGTGTTTAACGTAGACGAAACAAGGCTTTATTGGAAGCGAATGCCTGATCGCACGTACATTTAAAAAACCGAAAGATCTGCGCCTGCTTATAAGGTGTCTAAAGAATGATTAACTTTGCTACTTGGTGCAAATGCCGCGGGTGCTTTTAAGCTAAAACAGCTTTTAATATATTTGTCCGAAAATCGAAGGCCTCTTAAAGAACTAAATAAAATCCCGTCATATGGAGAACCAACAAGAAAGTTTGGATGACTAAAGCTACTTTTGAGGATTGGTTCAAAAATCACTTTTGTACAGAAGTGAAAAAATATTTGCGAGACAATAACTTAGCAACAAGGCTTTGCTAATTTTGGATAATGCACCAGGGCATCCTACTACTTTATCCGAACTATCTGAAGATGTCATGATTGAGTTCCTTCCGAAAAATACAACAGCTCTGATCGAACCAATGGATCAGGGTGCAATAGCCACTTTTAAGGCATATTACCTACCTCGAAATTTCCGACAACTTATTAAGGGAAACGATGGTAAATCTTCAATTAAAACATTTTGGAAAAACTATAACATCAAGGATGTTGTTGACAGCATTAGTGAATCATGGAAGGAATTAAAATTAACAACAATGAACCATGTTTGGAAAAAAATATGGCCAGAATGTGTAAAAAGTACTGATTCAGAAGTTAATTTCCTTCCTGAAATTAGGCAAAACATTTTGGATCTAGCACATGATCTCGGTTTTGAAGGTTTGAACGAACGTGATGTGCTTGATCTACAATTGATAGGGAACCCCTTTCATATGGTGAACTCATTTAGTTGCAAGCAGAACCGGCATTTAATGAAGAGACAGAGTCTTTTGTATCCAAACAACTAACATCAAAAAATTTGTCGAAAGCTTTTTCCTATTTCGAACAAGGAATAAACATCATCCTTGAAAACGATCCTGACGTCGAATGTAGCGCTAAAGTTTCTCGAGGAATTAACTCATCCATTAGCTGTTATAAATCACTGAAGAATGAAATAGACAAGAAGGCAAGACAAACAACGTTGGACAATTTTTTTAAGCCAGGCCCATCCTAACCAGCGAGAAATGATGCCGTCTTCAGATTAAAGCCATTTTAAAAAAAATTATGTATGTAGACATACACATATTTTATGTAACATAAAGTTGTTTCATTTTTATTTATAGATTATTATTGTTGGTTTTTGGAGTCTGTTATTATTTTATGTACAAATGTATGTACTTGTTATGTATGTATTTTTGATTTAAATGAAATAAAACGATAAAATGCATTTTGAATGATAAACCATGTTACATATTTAACAAATTTGGAACCGATCCCATTGAATTTGTATGAATTTGTATTAGAATAATTGATTCCTTATACGACTTTTCGCTTTGCGGCCAAATTTCGTGGAACGTATTTAAGCCGTAAAGCGAGGTATGGGTGTACCTGATTTTTTCTCTGTTACATTTTTTTACAAAAAAATGTCAATGAAAGACTCGAAAAATTGCTCTCACACTAAATTGAAATGTCAAAAACTAAATTTTGGTAAACAAACAATATTTCAATGTTACTGACAAATATCAAACGGTCTTCACATATTTCCCTTAAAGCATATTACATTAATTTTGCCTTAAATGAACTTCCAATTCTAATAATATACACTGGAATAACACTAAAAACTTTTTGCTTTTTGTTTCTTATACCTTTTATGATCTAGGTAGACATTTATGATCCATATAAAATACGAAAATAAGCACTACCTATTCAGATGTCATGCCTGACTTTTGATATTGGTCTTCCTTCAATATGAAATATCATAAACGGCAATGTTGCCAATTTATCAAACTAAAGTTGCCTTTTTCCCTCGATAATAAGGAGTCAGTTGAACGTATCTCCATCAACAAAACAAACTATATCTTCTACATATATACCTACATACTTACTAGGTAGACCAATCAATATGTACCCAAAAAATACGTCTTATATACATACTCGTATATCCTGAATTTTTTTTTACGTAATCTGTATTACAAAATGGGTTGGTTGGTGGGTACCAAATGCAGGAAGGAAAAATGTAACACAAAAAAATTGCCATATTTCATTTGCAGTAACTTTACTTTCATAAAAAAGAGAAAAAAAAACAAAATCCCTGGGGAGTCGTGTACCTCTCCTGGCGAAAAGTTATTTGGGAATTTTATGATGCAAACAAACAACATGTATCCAGAAGAAAATTCATCTCCTGCTGTCATAGGTATGAAAATGAAAACCCTTAAAATAAATAGTTTGTGACTCAAATATTAGAAAGGGTGTTGTACATGATAAACGTAAATTAATAACACAAGTGATAAGAAGGATACCCGAGGCTCTGGGTTCTATACGGGTTATATGTACCTAAGTGTATAAAATATTTAGGTAGGTCGACAAAAACAAAACATATATTTCGTCATAGGTTGAAGATACCTTCAGGTTGAAATTAATTACACTTTCCGATGCCTTTAATTAAGGGATAAATTGCTGCTGGGCTCAACTTTGTCAGCTTGAGATAATTGGGATACCGAATGGTAACAATATTATTAATTGCGATGTAATAAATTTTTCGCCTTAAATGTCAGTTTTGTGGTGGCTTTCAAAAAGGAAACTTATTTTTTTTTCAAATTTAGACAAAATATAATACATAAGAAGATGGCAAAGTTTTTGGTGCAATGAAAAGGAATTGAATCTATAGAGTAAACTGTTAACATCCCTTGGAATCTCGAACCAGTTAATTTGTAACGCATTGCTTTTGTGCTACTGCAAAGGTCTGCACTTGTACATAGACAATATTTTATAGCAAGATGCATTACGATTTAGCTAAATCCACGAAAAATAATATCCGCAGATTCCTTCGGCTTCTGAAAAAAAAGCTTTTATCTACTTAATGAACTTTTCATGGGCATTAAAAGTTTAAAAATATTTTTGAGAAAAGCTTTTTAAAAATGAAAATATTTTGCTTCCATTTTATTTTCTACTTCAGTATTCACCTTTTTGCGGAACTTTTTATTTTAATTTTCACCCTGCTCATCACCTAATATCGCTGTAATGCTCCATCTACCGGTTAAGTTAAGAACATTAAGTTGATTTTTCTTGAAAACGGTTTCAAAAATGAGGATGGCAAACATATTGTCTAAATAGTGGAGAAAGACAAGGGACAGCATTTTTGAGACATAGACAAGTTTTTCTCAAGAAAGTAAGATTATTAGGTTCCTTTTCTCTGAATCAATCAGTGTGAATCGACAGAACGATGTCGAAAATTTAGTTCTGTGTCCAAAGAAAAAGAACGAAACAGAACTATTTCAAGTGTTTGACATTTCCTCCATTTGAAAAAAAGCAAATATAAACTCGTATAAATTGTTGTTTATCGAAAACAAAGTCATTTTCAAACAAAGAGTATTTAACCTCAACTAATACCTACTCTGGCCAAAATGTAAGCAAAAAAAATCTTTTACAAATGTAAAATTTGCCTGTCGTATACGCCAAATCAACCAAGCCGTACTGATGAGTATACGGTTCCTGCTTACGTGAAACGCCTGCTTTGGCATTGAAATTTCTTTTTTTACAGAGTTTTCTTTTGTAAAAGAATTTTTTTCCACTCAATTTTGGAGATGCGAAATTGGGAGCAAACATGGTCAATTTCATATTGAATAAATTCTCTATGAATTTATTTCATAGCAAAACTCTCTATAAAATTTAAGTAACATATTCACGAATAAAATAAAAATCGATCTGCTTGAATCCAGGAAAACTCAGGTGAATTTAGAACCATTCAGAGCCATTCGGAGTCCAAAAAAAGCGACGAAATAGAAACTATATAAATAGTTCGGCCCAAGAAAAAGAATGACATGACTATTCTGTTTCTGTTTCATTCTGAACAAGAAAAGGAATGCAGCAGGACTAAGAGATTAAACTCTACTACTAACGGTTTAAAATTTGGACGATAATATTCTGTTAAAGCAATTTCGCGATGCTTCAAAATTTTAGTTTTATTTAAAGAATCATAAATGCAAAGATTTCAAGAGAATCAATTCCTCACTCCAGACTTTGTGCCTAAAACATAAGGCGAACTCACGCCACAGCTACAGAAGAATGGTGGAATCTCAAAGCTATTATTTCATAGAAGACGGCAAATGGCATAGTAGAAAATTTTTCTGTACAAATTCAAAAATTATTTGTGAGAATCGGACAAATATTTGACTTTCTCCGATGCTTCACTTTTCATTTATAGAGCAGTCTCGGTCTCAAAACCCGACTTATCCTAAAAATTTACATTTGCCCTTCGATGTACGTCTATTAATTGCTGGTGTATGATCGAAGTATTCTCCATCTCGGTTGAGCCCCTATTGAATTGGAAAAATACTTATTCACCTGGCGAGTTTCGAATCTCCATATATTATATTTGAAGCTCTGTGCATCTGTTTATTAATGGAACAACTAAGATAAGTCTCACGCATGAATTATACAAGGAGCCCAAAATTCGAACGTAATTAAATTTTTCACATAACACCTAATAAATCGAAGCATTCGGCTCCCAATTAATAGTTAAACTAAATGGTGAGCAAAAAATTAGATTTGAATCGTGATTCGTTAATTTACTACTAACATACTACATTTATAGGGATCACAGAATATTGCTAAAATAACCCTTTACTGATCTTAACATCCGTGATTTATTTTTCCCGGACGGGAATGGAACCAGACAGAATATATATAAAAAAATTCTCAGAATTAAGTTATTGAAACGGTTGAGATAAATAAATAAATAAGACAAATAATAAGGGACCAATATGGCTTCTCTGTGGAACTCCAGACCGACGATCGTCCTCCTCACTTAAGGTGTGAACACAATTGTAACTGCAATTGCTAATATTGCTACAGTCATAGAAACGATTGGATGTAAAAACTCCTTATAGAAATTATTAAGAATTCAATTTGACGAAATCTTCAAATAAATCTTCCAATCTATGCCAATGAAGGCAGGTGAAAACTTGTTGTTGTCGCTAAATCTAATTTTCCAATGTTACGTCCCAGTTGACAGCGACAATCAGTGACGACTTCATCTTATTTTACGCTGTGCTGCAAAAATTTGTAGCTCTTCCCTTTTATTACCGAATTTTTGTTGTGCTTTTCCAGTTCTGCGTTAACGTACTCATCGAGGATTTGATGGTAGCGACATGACACTAAGCCTTACAGAGTTAGGCTGCTGAATAGCAGCAGACTTTAGCCTCAGCAGAATATAGACGATTTGTTCTGGGGACTGTACACGTGGAGCTACGGATTATATTGTGCCTAAATTAGACTTTTAGAAAGAATTTTGAACTACCATTTCTAGTAGAGAGGAGTGAATTGATAATCGCGTGGCAAATGACTCTGATATGTGCCTTTATAGATCATTCTAGAATGGATGTAGTAGTGGGAGTCGGATTGCACTCAGTATTGCCTCAAATACAGAACTGTACCACCTACCAGACTACTGCGGAGCCTCTGGCTATTAGCAAAGCAGCAAGGCTGTTGGAAATAACATGTCGATCGAGTTATCAGTATTTGTATTGAAAGCCAAAGTGCAATCAAAGCTTTGGACTCGAGCACCATTAGATCGCGCCTTGTGCAACGATGTCGCTGTGAGCTCGGGAAACTGGTTGCAAACCACAGAGTTATTTTTTGCTGGGTGCTGGGTGCCTGGTGACAGTAACATACCTGGAAACAAGGCAGCTGATGCTCTGGGCAGAAAGTGTTACGCTATGAAGAGAAGAGGAGTCCATAGGTCGGCCCCTGCAATCAGTGAATGCACAGGCCTATAAGCTAGAAAATCGCCGATGGGGAAACTGACCACATGCGCGATTTCAAGACAGCTGTGGCCCAAGATATATCGTGGGAAGACTGAATCTCTGCTGAGGAGGATAAGTGCGTAGATCTCTGCTGAGGAGGATGAGTGCGTAATCTTATTGCAGTTATCACGGAATACTGCCTATTTGGCAAACATGCTGAGTGCATGCAAGCTCCATACAATGACTCCGCAGTAGTTGTGTGGTCGAGGAAGAAGTTGAGAGCGTTCAATACTTCCTGTGCAAATGCCCTAACCTTGTTAAGAATAGGAGGAATATGTTTGGTAGTTACTTTTTATGCGAATTGGGGGAATTAGCAGACAAGGAGTTGGGGGACCTGGTAAGGTTCCTCAAATCTGAGGAGGCTTTTCCAGGTAGGGTCCTAGTAAGGTGGCATGACAATGGACCATAGATGGTCTAAGTGTGGCTGTGCTTTCACGGTGGTCGCTACTCTAACCGAATCTAACCTAAGATTCCAAAAGGCAACATAATAGAGACAGTATTAATCATATCGATGCATGTAGTATTGTTAATTATTTCACAGCCCGAAATGGTAATCAGATCTAAACAGAATGCTGGTTTACAGTCCTCTTTTGACTACTCGGGGCTCAAGATGGGCATCAGATGAGATTGAGGGCTCACCGATACAATTGTTAATCATATTAAAGGACGCTGAGAAAGATTCTGTGTGAGTTGTTGAAATTAAGTACTTGTGGCCCAGCAGAGTTGTTATTTACTGTTGAAAGCAGATAGAGTGCGGCCCTTTGCCCTTATGGTCCTGATTTCTATCTGATCTAAAAACTAATTATAAAAAAGTTTCTCGTCAAGCTCTATGCCTTTAACCACAATTCGTTAGTATGGAGGAAAAGTATACCTGGCGGTTTCTTTCGTAGTCTATCTTTTGTTGAAGTAAAACATGGAAGATGAGAGCATCTGTCACACAGTATAAATCGGTTCCCAATGACTCATATGATCATGGCACGGTCTGTAAAAAATTCTGGAAATTGTAAAAGTCACTTGGATTTTATTTGCTGCCATTTAATATTGCTTTTTTACAATGTATGTAACCAAATAATGTCGAAATGAATATCCTGTTTTGAACAAATACTCCACATGTAAACATATTTACGCTTTTGTTCTTAAGACATGTAATGTTCTGCTCTGATATATGCAGCATCGCACACTCTGTAATTGCCATACGCCATTTGTCGTTGCATTAAGTTACCCGCAGTTTATTTCTGAATTACCATATTCAATTTAACGGAGAGAAAAAGATCATTGTCTAGGAAAATCTGCAAAGTTTTTTGTTTGCATTTTTTTTTCACTTTACAATTTTTCCGCAGACAGATTCTGTCTGCAATTTTCATTCCTTTAAAATTTTTCTATTTCAAGCAAGTGCAGTATAATTCATGTCGTTAGGGCTGCGAAATATCTTCAGATGTTTCTGCTTCCATTGTTATAAAATGAAACTACATTTTAAGTAGGTACGTATATATTTGCATAAATTTTAATGTAATCTGGTATTACATAAGCTCTATTCCTTGCTGTCGGGTAGATAGAGTAGAGAGTGAAACGACGAACGCTTCGAAAGAAGAAGGTTTTCATTTCAGATTGTTGTTGGTAATGCTTTTGATGTTTAGGTACTTGTTACCAATTATTAACAGATGGTGAATTTATGCGGAAATGTGAATATTTTGTAGGAATTTTTGAAACTTAGTTTAATTACATTTGGTAAATATTTTCTATCAACTTTTTAAAAGAGGATGTGGAGAAAATGTGTGCACATAATGATTTCAGCGCCATCTAGTTGTCACAAATTTTTAAAAAATAGTTTGCTTCAATCAATAATAAAAGATGTTTTTTTTTGCAATATATGTTAGGTTAGGCTGTATACCTATTAAAATAGGAGAGACCGGGGACAAAAGTAACAGGGGTCAAGGTCACAATGCGTATAACTTTACGGGTACAAAACTCAAAAAATTCGTGAATTTCTTTTACAACAGTAATTGGAATATTTAATATAATGTAATTATTTATCTATCTTTTTTGTATTGGACTTTCATATTCTAAAAGGATTTACACTGCTTTGTTTGTGCATACAAGAGAAAATATCTTAACATTGTAAAAATATAGTTTTGGAACAAAAGTACCAGCTGGTATTGGGGTTTTGACAAATCTGTTTACTTACATAAGTTTTCTAATTTTTGTTTCAAGATGCCACACACAAGAAAGAGAAGGACTGAACGAGTTACAGACAACCCAACATCTGTAAGGGAAGCTGTTATGCTCGCAGCGTGCTGCATGAAGCAATATGCTGCACCTGCATCACCGACAGCTGTGACGGTGTTCATGCTCTACTCACGCTGCGATCGTGCTGCCATTTTCCCTCCCAATGGTGCACACTTGACGGCTGTCAGCGGGAATTCGGAAAAGAAATCGACAAAGAAGAAGAAGGAGGTTGTCAAGTGTAGTCGAGAAGGTTAAGTTTGAATGGTGAAGAAACACGATTAGAGTACAAAAAAAGAAAGCAAGAAGGGAGATAACAAAATCTCGGCTAATAGAAAACCATCAGGAGAGAAAAATCCTCCAATAAGAGTGCAATCAATAATTAAAGTGAAATTGAGCCCGGCTGCCCAGCATGGCGACTTAGCACCAAAAGATTGCTGGAGAAAGGAGATGAATATATGCCGCCTCCAAATACTAAAGAGAACTTCTAGTACAAAAACACATATCCCGGAAGTCCCGACGAGAGCTCCACTTCTGTCGGATGACTATATTTATGCATCATATGCAGCCAATCCATCTACAACGTCAGGCTGAGACCACGGAAGCGCTTGGAAGGATCATAATTAAGTGGCACTAGTAAACCAGTCTTCTATAGAACCTGAACGAGCACAATGTGTGGGACAACCCACTTACCTAGGAGGCGTTCATATATGCCAACGACATTTAGTTGAGCACCCGAATTACGCACAGCAATCGCAATTATCTACGAGAGTCGTTTACCTGTTTATGATTACGTGGAGTCAGCATAATCAAATCTACTTACTTGCCAGAAGTGCTCAGCTGAAAGTTCATACGTTCATGACTGGATTTCTGACTTAAGATACATTTAAAATTCTACCGATTTTCGCTAGATGAAGTATATTTACAGATCTAGATACCATTATAGTGTCTTATTTAAATTATCTATTTAGACATCAACCTTATTCGCTAAATGAACTAACGCTTCTTGAGATGAATTATGGTTGTAAAGTCAGTAACTTACGTACCTGAAATGCTTCGTTCGCGGATTGTAGGTTTGTGAAAGTGTCAGTGGAACCATAAGCATTAGGAAATTTAGTAAAAACATACCCACATGTAGCCTCTACTGATAGACTACATTAATTTTGTTAAGGTCGTCAGGTATAGATGCGTTATTAGTTTTTACTAAGCGTGGAAAGAGAATAGTTGGTGTAATTATACCTAGTTCGTTGAGGCACAGACTAGCAATACTGTAAGAGTGCAACCCAAAGGGATCTCTCAGACGTGGGCATTCATTTTGTCTATTATTTTTCTTCTAATTTCAGTACAGTTGGAGTCGATACTTTAGAAGGCCTGCTGGAGACGTGAACATTCCAGCTATCAAGGGCGTAAGTAAAGATTTTGTGATATTCGGCTTAATAACTATTTTTTCGGGTTGTCTCCGCTACGCTGGCATAGGAGCGTAGTAGTATATAGACATTTAAGTAAGATCTGTTATATCCACCTTAGCATTGCAGAATATGACAGGACAATTAAGAAGTAAGATACCAGAATCAGAATACTACGGGGGTGAAAGTAAGCGAAAAACCAAATAATTTGTAATTTTGAAATAATACAGTTTCGTTATAACGTAATGGATAGGGGCTAAGTTTTTCTTTCCTCATTCTCCTGGAGCCCTCTTCGAACTAATGGTTGCCTAGGTCCGCTCCTCCACAACTTATCTTTCAGGTTATCTACAGGGACACTGGAAAATATTTTTGCCCTCAGTGTTATTGGGTAGATGGGGCTCGACAGCAAGAAGGCAGAATAGCTGCGACTCCACAACGAGGAAGGGTAAGTGGTGTAATGGCCCCTTCAGGGTTCGATTTGGTGCTCGTCGTTTATTTTTAATAGGCACGCAATTTTCCTTGATTATGGGGCGTGACATGGGCAGGTGTTGATTAACCCCCCTATAACTCTTCCGCACTAGTCGAGGTGCTAGCCTGCCGCCTTGTACTATCGCTGCTTATGGGAATGAGCTGTCAGCTCGTGCTGATAGTGGTACTCACTCAAACAGTAATAGCATAACAAAGCAGCATGTAACTATGGTGTTTGTCATGTGATGTTATATATATATGTAAAAAGAGAAAGGCTGGAATGGAAGCTCAGGAAGCATCGATGAGCTGCATAGTCATAAACGTGCTCAAGAAAATCGTATAGCGGAATATATCATCAAAGTTTACAGAGAAATACGACTTGGCTAGACCACCTACATGGGATGGAAACAAACTAGCAGGTGAAGATTGGTTCTCGGGTTTTTTAAAGAGACACCCTTAACTTTTAATAAGATCAGCACAGGCAACTACCTTATCACGGGCAAGGAGCTACAATGAGACTAATAATAAATTATTTTTTAACAAATTTGCAAAATACATGTGCAATGTTGATGAAACTGGCCTCTGAACGGGCCAGAAGCCCGTATGTACTTGCAGAAAGAAGCCAAACGGAATTATGGAGCTGTAACATTGGCGGAAAGGGGTAAATTGGTTACAGTTACTGTGGCTATCAATGCAAAACTACTTTGTAAGGGATGCACCCCCGACTCCGTATGATGTGCTAATGCAAGCGGATGGAGGTGCAGGAATGTATTATGATATTAAAGCACTTCCAAACCGATATCAAATATTCTATTGAAAACAAAATCCTTCTATTATTAGGTAATCACCATTCAAGTATAAGTATACTTCCTTTGGATATCTGCACTGATAACAGAATCGTTGCCCTGTCGTTTAAACCCCACTGTCCGCACGAACTACAGCTACTTGATCATTCAATTTATGGCGTATTGAAAATGGGAATTAATTCTGTATGTTATTCTTAGATGCGTAGTCACCCAGGGACAACAATGACGATATAGCAGGTATAACCAAGGAATCTTTGCTCCTTGCAGTGATGAAAAAGAGCAATCGAACGGGATTTAATTTTACGGGAATCTACCCCTTTAATGAAGTAATGTACTGAGTTTTGGGCACTGCAATATACTCCAGAAGATAGACTGCAGTGATTTCAAGATGAAACAGCCTATCAAGAACCTTTCCTAACTTTTGCGGGGGGGGGGGGGGTTGTCAAAGCAATGATGCCCACCAGGAACGATTGGGATGGAAGGGAGATAGTTGTAGCATCCGATATTTCTATCTTTATAGATGGATCCAAGACGAGGCACAGGGGCTGGAGTGTACTCCACAGACTGCTAATGGCACGAGTCATATAGACTGCCGGATAGTAGTGTAGTGTCTTTCAGGTAGAGCTCGCAGCGATTTCAAGGCGGCAATATTGGTATCTATGTGCAGAGATTCCCCACGGCACATCTGCATATCCACTGACAGACAGGCAGCCAGCAAGGCGCTGGATGCGATGCTGATAAAATCAAAATTGGTGTAGTTATGGAAAATCAGCTTTGAGCAATTGACTACACGGCACAAGGTGATTTATGTTGGGTACCTGGCCACTGGGATATCGCAGATAATGAGATGACTGATGAGTTGACAAAAAAGGGCTCTGAAATGGTTAGCTCCGCAGCGGTAGTTTATGTGAGGATCCCAATTGCAGCTTTAAAAGAGAGGAGATCTTTGGGGGCGTCTATCAAAAGGCAAGCCTTCGATAGACCAGCAAGGAAACTTACCGTATTGCAAGGTAGTTGTGACTTGTATATGACAGGAAGAGGACAAGGAGAACTCCTTAATGGCAGTAGAACAAGTACTAGGAATATAGTAGGGGCCATTACGGATCACTGAATATAGCGGCGAATGATTTCTGCAGGAGCTGCAAGAGCTCGGAGGAAATCGAATCCGCTATTGGGTTGCTATTTTTTTCAAGTCTAGGAGAACTGCAAAGTAAAGAGTTCAGATGTATCCTGAGATTATTAAGGGAGGCAGTATTTATCTAGAGCAGTTTAAAAGGTTATCCCATGAGTTTAAGGGACACAATGGACAAACTAATACTCTTGAGTGATATAGGCTAGTCCTTTAGTGACACCACTCTTACCTAACCTAACCTAATTTACTGAGTATCCAGTCTTCTGTTACAGATACTGCAGGCATCGCTCCAGTGTATGCCAGTAACAACTTCTGTGGCTATGCCACTTAACAACTTATGGCTGCAACACCCATTTCACTTTCGAAGATCATATCATCAGCTTAGCCCTTACTAACAACTTTTTCTCCGAAAAAAAAAACACCGATCCTTTGCAGGAGTTTAGCAAATTGAAAAAAATCAATGTTTTCGTTTTAAATAAAACATAAAAGTGATGAAGTATATTTTTTTTAACCATGAAATTGTATGCTACAATTATCCCCATATCTGGTATTTTTGATGTTTTATAATTTACCAACAAAAATGTTAATTTTATCCCCGATCTCCCCTACATGCGACAGGATAATTTCAATGATGTATATAATTGAAGTTCGAATTAGAACTACGAGCGCAGGACCAAAAGTGTTCATCTGCGATAGAGAATTTGCCATTACCAAATCAAATTACCTTGGTCGCAATGTAAAATTGCTCGACACTAAGCATTGAAAAATCTGAAGTTAAGTTTATAAAAAAAATATTGATATGAGTCAGACAACCGGACGTCCACATACAATGACACAAAGAGAAAACAGTATTTTTCATAGACTTGGATAGAAAAGCTGTCAAGAATCTTTATCGATCGCTGATCAATAGAGATCTATTCACAAGAAAAAAAAAATGTTTCGGGGAGCATCTTTCAAAGAATATTGAGAAAAAATTCAGAAGTAAATTTTATAAGCTTACAAAATAGTTGACAAAATTCACTTTAAGGAGAATATTAATTGGACTCAAAGTTAATTGAATTCTGTTATCTGGAAATGTTTATTCCTTTCAATTAGCATCTTTTTGACATTGCAAGGGGGTTACATATTTCAACGATACGGTGGTGTACCTTATCAATTAGCCAAATTAACATAAAGACATGACTTGAAAGTAAAAAATCGATCTCCTTAATTGGCTTCCTATTTCCAGCAACCCCAACCTCTTCATCTCTTAGAAACTTTATAGGGTAAGATGAAGAAGAAACTCTATCATGAGAGTAGGGGTCATTTGAAAAAATAATGCCTAATTATGATAATAATAATGAATGATAATAAAACTAAGAAGAAAACGCCGAAAAAATCACATTTCTTGTATGGGGCTCCATTAATTTTTAATTTTATTTTATTTTTAATATTTGCTGTTATAGCGGCAATAAAAATACACGCACTGTAAAAGTTTCAACTGTCTACCTATTATGGTTTATGAGATATAGTCCGGTGACAGACAGACAGACGGACATCGGTGGTTGCACTTACTGACTAAAAGCATTTTTTTCGTTGGCATATATTGCGAGTTCTTATAAGGATGACTCAAAGCACAGACTGAAGGAACAGGTACGCATAGAGAAAATACATGATTTTTTTCTGACCGATTATTAAACACCCTACAAAAATTACAAAAGTTATTTTTTCTATTCATCAAAGAGTATGTTCACTGCTGCTGAGTAGACGTGTTTCGTGTGAGCTCCTGAACGATCGTATTATTTTTCATATTAATCCAGTTGTTTTTCACCGCGTAAATAGTACTAAGTGATCGCTTCTTTTTTTTCTAAATTGCTTAAATCGTCGCTTCAGATTTACCTTGAGTTGAATTTTGAAAGAATCTGCTGTTGCATAGCTGATACAAGAGGCCAGTTAGTTTTCTGCAGTTTTCATTCCACCAATTCATAAATCTTGTCATCAGTATGGGTAAGCCAACTATACAGAAAAATGCGCCTAAAAGTAGTTCTGAGCAGGAGAGAACATCCGTAAGTACCGATCCAATAAATATAAGGAGCTCTTCTAGAAATAAGGGGCAATCGGATAGCTCGCCTCAGTCGCTGACAACAGCAAATGATATCAGCCTAGCCATTGAAAACCTTGAGAAGCGCTTGATGTTTAACATTGGGAACCTGATGTCTGAAAAGTTCGAGGAAGTCGAGAAACGCATTATGGCGAAAATCGATAGTGCCATCAACAACATACATACAGAAGTCTCTGAGCTAAAAAAAAATTATCAAGAGCAGCAGTCATCGATTCGAATTATGGAGAGTAAAATTGACGACATATGCCGGGTACAGCGATTAAATCACTTGGTGATTACTGGTATACCTAAAATAAATGACATCCAACCCAGTGAACTGTTAAATAACATTGCTGGTATTATCAAGCACTCTCTTTCCCCTTAATTAGACGTTTTTCGAATAAAGTATGGCAGCAAAACAAGAGTAAAATATTCATCACCCGCTCCAATAATTGCTCGTTTCCCCAGCCAAGCCGAAAATCGTGCGTTCCGTATAGCATTGTATAAGCATGGAGAAATCAAACTCAACCAACTGGGTGTTGGGTTCACATTGGAATCTACCATAAGATTTGCTGAGAGTCTCACACAATTCAATTACCGCATATTACGTGAAGCACAGCGGCTCAAACATCAAGAAAAAACCATACATTCCGCTTATACACGTAATGGATATGTATTTATCAAACCTAGCAAGGAGAGTAACCCAATTAAAATTTCGCAACTGGACAAACTGTTAATATATCGTTGCCAGAATGAAGGTTTAGGAGCAAACCAGAATTAATACCTACAATTCTTCTTTTATTATCTTTGGTCTTGAGATCATTTAGCTATTCTTTTTTCTTTTTTTTTTATTTCTTTTGCATTTCTAATTTAGTAGTACCTAGTTAAGTTCTGTTTAAATTTTTATTCTTTTATTTTTATTTTATTTTAAGTTTGTAATAATTTTTAGTTCTTAATTGCTATGAATTTCTTTCACATCGCTTATTTTCACTCAGGCGCTGGGATGGAGCCAGTTCTGAAATTGTTGTTTGGTGGTGCAGCTACATATAATGTTTTTATTCATTGTTTTTACATTGCACATTGGAAATCAATGAAAGCTGGTTTTTGGTCGTCCGATGTCCCGTGATCTCTAACACAAACGTGACCATGCACGGGGTGAGAACGTTGCTCAACATAATGTCAGCACGATCGAAGGGTCTTAATATATGCTATTTTAATGCGAGAAGTATTAAAAACAAAATCGACGAATTAAGGGAGGTTTTTCATAGTTCCGATATACATGTGATTTTCGTCACGGAGACCTGGCTACATAAGGACATTGCCTCCACCTTAGTTAATATTCCTGGATATTTATTGCACAGAAATGACAGAACTGATCGTGTCGGTGGTGGGGTAGCTATTTATGTACGTGACTTCTTAAAATCGTCAATAACAAAATTATCCGCACCTTTACTACCTTTTGAATTTATATGTGTAGAATTGAAAACGTGTAATGATAAATGTCTCTTAGCCTGTGCTTACAGTCCACCAAACAGTTTCAGAATCGATAATTCTGCTGAATTCATGAATGCTATCTCCCTATGCACGCAACGATATAACAAGATTGTGTTAGGTGGAGACTTTAATGTTAACCTCTTACGATATTCTGGCTTGAGCGACGCCTTCTTGCACATGTTTCAATCTATGGATCTTAAAACAGTAAATGCTTTACCTACTTACTACAATACTACACAACCCTCGCAATTAGATCTACTTTTAGTAACTGATTTACACTCAGTACTTTTTCACAACCAATTAAGTCCGCCGAGTTATTTGGACCACGATATATTGTTTCTAACCTATGATCTACCCATCAGCGCACGGCCTCATACTGTCACTATACAATTCCGTGATTACAACCACCTTAACGTTCCCGCTCTTTTGCGTGATGGTTCAACCTTGCCGTGGGAAACAATATACCACTGTACAAATGTTGACGAGCAAGTGGATATCGTAAATACCAACATACATTATTTATTAAATAGGCATGCTCCCTTGCAGTCACGTCAAATTTGCCCTAAATATCGTTGTCCTTGGTATTCGACGGAAATAAGAGTTTTAATAGCTGAAAGGGAGTTCCTGTATCGTAAATATAAAAGGCTCAAAACTGATATTACAAAACAGATGTATGTATATGTGCGGAATCTAGTAACATCAAAAGTTCGCTGTACAAAGCGCCGCTACTATCAAGAAAAGCTTGATCCCAATCTGTCTTCTAAACATTTCTGGGCTAACTTGCGTAAACTTCAGATAAAAGGAGATGTCTGTAACATCGATGCAGACGAGTTAAATGAATACTTCATCAATGCTAGTAATACGTTATCGTCAACCAGCGGATCTTCTATAGATAATGTTGTACCCCCAATGCTAAATGGTGATGGCTTTAGTTTCAGAAACGTCGACCAAAATGAAGTACTAAGAGCCATATCCAAAATAAGATCTGATGCTACTGGTCCCGATAATCTCTCTCCCCGCTTCTTGAAGCTCTTGCTCCCGATCATATTGCCTTTTGTAACCCATATTTTCAATACCAGCCTGACCTCTGGGTTTTTTCCCACCAAATGGAAAATGGCAACTATACTTGCTGTTGCAAAAAAGAACTCGCCAGAATTACCATCAGACTTCCGTCCTATCAGTCTTCTCTGCTTTTTATCGAAGACTCTGGAAAAGCTTATGACATCACAAATGCTTGGTCATCTTGAAACTTCATGCTTTCTGTCATGCTGGCAATCTGGTTTTCGTCGTGGACATAGCTGCGAGACAGCTTTGCTAAAAGTGACTACAGATCTTCGTTTTGCATTTGATAAAGGTGAAATCGGTTTGCTGTCCCTGTTGGACTTCTCGAAGGCTTTTGACAGTGTGACTCATTCTAAATTACTAACAAAGCTTTTCTATTTGTATAACTTCTCTTCGTCAGCCATTGCAAGTATAAAGAGTTTTTTGTCTAATAGGTTCCAACAAGTAAAACTAAAGAATGATTGTTCTAAGCTTTTACCATTGGTCTGTGGAGTCCCACAAGGCTCAATTCTGGGACCATTGCTATTTAGCTTATATATAAATGATCTCCCTAGTGTTGTTAAAGATTCAAAAGTACATCTGTATGCTGACGACGTCCAAATATACCTTAATAGACCGATTGGTTTGATCGAGGATGGGGTACAACGTATGACTGATGATCTTCAACGAATTCACTCATGGTCAATCGAAAATAATCTGGCACTCAATGCCAGTAAATCGTGCTGTATGTTGCAATATAGGAATGACATTGATGTAAATGATGTACCTCCGATAATTCTGAACGATTCTCCTTTACCGTACATGAGAACAGTTAGGAACCTCGGTGTCATGCTAAATGATCTTATGACCTGCTTCGACAGTTATGGTTGACTGCAGCGTTATTATCTATAAAAACCAGGTTTAAGCTCATAAAAACCTTAGTAATACAACATTTTAATTATGGTAGTCTAATGTTTCCGTCACTGGACTCTGTATGCAGTCGCAAACTGAACGTAGCCTATAATGATTGTGTACGTTTCATCTATGGATTGCGACGTTTTGAACACATCAGTCCGTATCAGCACAAAATATTTGGATGTTTCATCCAAACTTATCGCACATACAAGAGTTTAATCTTCATGCATAAAATTATATATACGAAAGAACCTAGGTATCTTTATGAATATTTAAACTTCCTCCGTTCTGAAAGGCACCGACAGCTTCTAATTCCTCGCTTTCTCTCTGTACTTGGGCAGCGCTCTTACTTTGTGTATACAACAAATATCTGGAACTCTCTACCTGCGGACATTCAACGGACGACCTGAGCCAGCCGATTCAGAAATAATTTAAAAATATTTTTAAATATATCCCAATGATTATAGTTTACATGTGTGTTGCTGCTCCTATTCTTCACGGTTTCTTAACTTTCTTCCACCTCCTGCTCTCGTTATTCTACCTCTGAATTGTAATATTTTTGCTTATTAGTTAGTAACGTAGTCACTTAGCTTTAATTATATTTTTTGTTACATTGCAACTCAATTAAAATTATTATTTTGTTGTTACTAAAATTAATTGTGCAAACAAAAAAGATTGTAAGTCTTGTTGTACAGTCAACCAGTATAAAAATAAATTGAAATTGAAGTCATTCGATAACTGCCAAAAAAGCCCCTGAGTCAATTTAATTTGTTTCAAAAGAAAAATTGAACTTCTCAGACAAAGATCTCTAGGACAACTTGAATTGTGCTCAACAAATTACCGGAGAATATTAAAAATATTTTTGAAGTCGATGAAAGTAATATTTCGTCTCTTAAAGGATTTAACTCAGTAAGTATCATAAATTTGCCTGAGGTATTTCAGAGAATGCTTGGGAAAGAATCACAATGGACATTCGGAATAGACTGATACTATAGCCAGAGGATATATGTATTTTGTGAGGTGGAAACGAAAATTCATCTGAAAAAATATCTTTTAAGAATCTCTTAATTTCTTGATTTCTGTTAACGAAGATATTTTCATCTCCTAGGGCAACTGATAGGACAAGCATGACGATAAATCTAAACAATATCGTCTACTGCTTCAAGTTCAAGTTTCAGTTGATGTAAACGGGCGGAAGGTCAGGGTACTTCTACCATGGCCATCTTTAGTCAACTGGGAGCTCTAGGCACTTTATGATATGGGGGCAATCTAACAGAAGTTATTTTCTAAAATACTTTGGGTTATTAACAGGAATAATCATGTAAAGTATGTTGGGGACTATTACGCAAAGGACAATTATTGTCAGGTAACTGTGTTCCCACCTCCGCCAATTCCATAGGCTTTTCTAGCAACTTTTGGGTGGCGAAACTATCATTGCGCGTCTATATGAATGTGCATGCACTGGTAACATCTTTGTCGCCGCTTGACTGCTATTGTTTTGGGAGACGTTGTAGAGTTTGTGATTTTGAAAAATGGCTGCTACAACAACAGTGTGAAAAGAAGATATAAATAATGAAGCAATAATACAAGAAGTACAAATGAGACCACCCCTATACAATAAAAATTTAAAGAAAACTACTCTGATAGGAATTTGCAGAAAAAAATATGGGGAACAATATCCATGAAAGTTTTTATAGACCTTAGAGTTACAGCAAGTCTCCCTTCTTCAATTGACGATCGAATATTGGTACTTTGACAGGTCTGAAAATTTGTAATAGTAAATCATCAAATCTCTCAACATTCATACGGAAATATCAAAGGACATTTTTCAGGATAAAATTGTATTTCATCAAACATTAAGGGAAATTTTCCTTTTTGACAGCTTTTCGCTTCAAATTGGAAGGACCCAAAGCGTTTCTTTGGTTGATACTTTCAATATCCTTATATGACAAATACATACACATATCACAGCTGATGAATTGTGATATAAAACATGAATTTTTTGGGGACAGTGACTCATTATTGAGTGTATACTAAACTAGCTCACGGAAACAGGACGGCGACAGTGACCAAAAAGTTGCGCGATAAAAGGTCTCCAGGGCGTGTTAGGGCCTAACATGAATCAACAATATAAACTTTTTCGCTGATTACCAAATACATTGAGTTTGACTACTGAAAATTTATCATGAAAACTTGTCAGAAATTAAAAAAATTCTGGGGTTTCAAGCACAGGCCCTAGATGTTACTATGTATGAATTTTTTTTGCCATCTATAGAAGTTCGGATAAATCCCATGGTCACCTTTAGTAGCCAAAGTCGAATAGTTAAACTAACTTGCAATAGGTTGTCTTACTGGCTAAAGAATTGGAATATAAACGCAGGGATAGGGGCCGCACAAGGTTCGCGGGGCGCTGGACCCAGACCCAGCGGGACGATGTCAAAGTTATGTTAGAAGTAACCCAAAGTAACAATAAATGAAAAACTTAATACCCTTATCCGATCAGCTTAGAATAATATGGGGAGTTTTCGAACACGCGGATAATATACTCGCGCGCAGATTAGTAACACTTGCATAGTGGCCCTGGTAGTTCAGCTGGTAAGCGCGCTGACACCCATCCCATGGATAGTGGGTTCGTGTCCTACCCGGACACAGTTCTAAGTTTATCCTCGCACCCCCGTTCCTTGGAGCGGAACCTGTCATAGACGTTGCCACCTTGACCATCGGGTCTGTCATCAAGCCGGATGTTCATAGAAACCATCAGAAGAGATGGGCGAACCTGAGTACTTGTAGGTGCCCAAAACTGTTTCTTGATTGGCCCAATGGGAGTATTTCCGATTTTCTCATTGGGCTCGGAAGGAAACAATGTAGAACTGTTTTTGGCATCATCACCGGCCACAGTTGACTTCACGCTCATCTAACAAAGATGGTAGTTGTTGACAGCACTGAGTGTCTCTCCTGAGAGGGAGAGCCTAAGACAACCGAACACTTTTTGTGTTCGTATCCGGCCTTCGCCCGGAGCAGACTGGATACTCTAGGGTCTGCCTTACTATCTGTACATGAGCTGAAAAAGCTTCCTCAGCAAGACGTGATGAACTTCATTAAGAGAACAGGAAAGTTTTGGTGAATGGGCTTCTAGCAGGACAGCACAATGGGCCGCTATGTACTAGGCGGAGTGTTTGTAAAAAATATAAATAATTTCAGTAGCGTTGAAGTATTTTTGTAAATAAGTTAGCTTTAGTTTTTCTATGTCAAGCATCACAATCTGCACACGTCACTGTCGCGTTGTTCACAGCCTCCGATACTAATAACATCCATTTTAATGTAATTGTTTTTTTTTTCGCTGATTTAGAAGCGGAATGTCTGAGTACAAGTCTACATGTCTCAGATTACTGTGAAAATTTCTTTAGATAATTTTGTCTAGTATGTTGTAGGTCTGTCGAACATTTTAATAGTCGGACTATCGCTAGTTATCTGAAGCGGATAGGTTGTTAGAAATTAATCGACCAATAGATTCCTTAGATTAGAAAATATTCTCCAAAACTGCATCAAAAACTATGGAAACAATAATATGATAGGATCAATTTATTATTGCTTTCCAACAATGACAGAAGAGTTTGTCTATCTTAAGACAATTAATTTATTTAAATTCGCTTACACAATTTATAAACAGTGATGAAAACCTTTAAGACAGGTACCAGCATACGAAGGACATAAATGTGCCAAGGCTTACAGTAGCAAATAGTCCCAATTACTATGTTCTTTATGGGAAGTAGCTCTTCCTATGTAATTTCTTGAATCAGAACTATTCTGCGATACGGATGAATTGCTTGGCATAGGAAACTGAGGGCTTGAAAATCTGAATCCGTGGAACGACTTCTATACCTGAATTATCTGGCACAGAACTTCGTCGTTTTTATGAAGACTTGGTGGCTGCAAGTGTTCTGCGATTAAATGCTCTTCTTCAGTCCATGCTGTCCTTATGACAGCCTAAATTGACACTATTCCGGGCGAATGACTGGAGCTTGGGCGGCTAAGTCGACTCTATGACGGCCGTAAGGAGACCAACTGCAACGCTGGTAATGCTGGAGGGATTCGCTTCTTCACAACCAGGTTGTCAGACCGTTTACGGCAGACCGAAAAACGGCGTAGGCTCTAAAAAGGGGGGGGGGGGGGGGGATTTTTAGCCAATCGGTTGTGAGGTCCCTTTGGGAAATTATTCTTTTACTTGCTTTTGTTTATTTTTTACTTTGTTTTTGATGTTGGTAAATTGCATGTTGACATCAGACTTTTTATATTTTTTTTATTTTTTTTTATTTTTTCAAAAGCAAAGCCTTTCAACGTACAGTAAAGTACAAAGTGGTTGGACAAGTATTCGGAAATGTACGACCCGGCACAGATGCGTCACCATAAATGTCATAAGTCCGCTGACTACTTAGCCAGGAATGGAGAGAAATCTCAATTTACCGTACCTGAATCCTTCTGCGGCTTTACAAAAGGGCACCTAGCAGGAGAAATAATGTCCAAAATAGAAAAGGTTCACCGGATGCAATGGTAGAACCTCCATAAATTAAAGCACGCGAAGAAGTTTATTAACTTCCCATACAAAGACTTTAAAAAAGTCATCAATTGTGGTAAAATGTACAGAGCACGTAGCGGAAGGTGAAGCAAAACTGGATAGGTGGACCAAACCGGGTGCATCATGTTTTCATACATGGATAAGTATACTTCCATTGTGACAAATGAGGTTGTGAACTCATTTCCAGATACAATTCAATTGGAGTATGACAGCAAACAATATACGTCGCATTACCATATGTGTGTTGCACTCTATTAAAGTTTTTTGCGAATAATTGTGTATTTTTTGATAAAACTACAGATCACGTGGGCACCAAGTTCTGTGATTTTAATTTTGGGTAAATACACCTCCTTATTTTGCGGCCTATTCAGAGATTTTTACCACCAAAACAAAATTTTTGCGTTCATCTGCCAATGGATGGCAGCAAATTTGTTTTGAAAATCCCTGTAAGGGTAATACCGGGTACCACCAAGGAGTAGGGCAAAACCGGGTAGTACCCGATTTTACAACTCGTCATATTTTTCGGGGAAAAAACAACTGATTTCATTACTATAGTTCATACAAATGGTTTTTATTATTATATTACTTAAGTTTATTAATTGCAAATTAGAATTCTACTGTTTTACTATTTTCTCATGACGTTATTTGTACTGTCAGGTTCAAAATGTCGCCAAGAAGATATGGCTCTGGCGATTAGCAATGTTTTGGATGGGTAGTACAAGGGTTACTGAAAGCCTCCAAAATGTATAATATTTCCCAATCAACATTGGAGGATAAGATAAAGACGCCCGGCCAAGACTCCTAATCTCCAAAAGAAGCTGATAAAATAATTGCGAGGGTATGACACCATTTTTAAAATAGACAGGAAAATGTGCTGAAGGAGTACATGCTACTACTGATGGAGGAAAGACGGTTCGGCCTCATCATAAATTAATTAATCACCCCATTCAATAAAGAAAAGAAAAGGGCTGAGAAGGACTAGTTGTATAAATTCTTATCTAGAGATAAAATAATCTCTCCTAGGAATTTCGAACAATTTCATTGGCTCGCGTTTAAGAACTTTTTATGATCTGCTTCGAACTGTATACGAGAAACACAAAATATCTCGAAACGACAATTATAATTTTGACGAAACGGGATTATGACTTTACCCCCTTTCCCCTAAGTTTGTTGAATTTTCTAATCCAACACCAGAAAATACGGTACTATTGGTTCTATGTAGATGGTTGGTGTCATGCCGCTCATACACAAAGCCTTGAGTTGATTCTTTGTGCAAGAGAAAAAAAATGTCATTTTCTTGTGTGTTTTCACTAATTGCAACCACTGCGCCATTCCACACGGATATTCTTGATGAAGTATGCAAACAGGTTTTCTGTGGAAAAGGTGAGAAGAAGCAAAGATATATCTCTCCAAAGTGTAAATATATCTATTTGGTTCTTCTTACCTCTTCCCCATCAGGAATACGCGTGCGGAATGGCCCATTTGACGTAACTTTCATGGCTCCTCTCTCCACTTACTACGACCAAGAGGTTAGAAAATGGATGATCACCCACCCTAGGAGACAGGTAAAAATTTATCATGTGGCAAAACTCTTTGGCAACTGAGTTGCCAGAGTAGCTGTGATGGAAACAGACATTAAGGGTTTTAAATGCACTGGGATTTTTTTGTTCAACAGAAACGCTATCCCAGAGCATTTCTATGCTCCTACTGAATCTACAGAAAGACTTATACAACCACAAGTGGCTGCAGCAGCGGAATCACCATTCCACCCTCAACCTCAGAGGCAGACATATCTGGTGATCAGCCTTCGACATTCTCTGATCTCCCAGCATCATCAACCGGTCCGGGTATTCCTTCAACATGAGGTTGGTATCATTAAATTACCATCATCAAGTTGAACACAATCCCACCCTCAATGTCAGAGACGGACAAGTCTTGTGATCAGCATTCAAGATCCTCTAATCTCCCAACATCTTCAACAGGTATAGGTGCCCTTTTAACATCGGGTTGTTCTAGACTTAAGTCACTCTCGGATTTTAAAATATCTCCAATCATGCAACCTCCGACCCCATGAAGAAGAAAGAAATATAGGAAAAACAACGATTCTGACAGTGACACCTTACTTTACAGAACTTGAACAAGAAGAGACTGGCAATATGAAGAAAATTAAGACAAAGTAAGAAAACTTTGTATAGCATAAACTGCATCTAACGTTAAAAAAAAGAAGCAGGAAAGGAACCTGAAGAAAAAGGGCAACAGCAACTGAGAATTATTGATTTACTGCAGTGCAGTACGCGGTCTTACCCTATTCCTCTTCATAATGAAGGGTGTGACTTGATCTACGAAATTTGGTTATAAAGGGTTTTCCAATAAGAGGTGTTATTTTAATTAGCCAGCTATTTCGGTAGATGTCACTTTTGGAGCTGTCATTTTTTGTCATTTGACAAGTAGAAACTACGCCATTAATAAAAATGGAACGATACACATTCAACAACGCATTGAAATTATTAAAATTCACTATAAAAATGGTGAAAATGTGGCAGAGACGGTTCGTAAAACTCGAACATTTTTGGGTCGTCGTGAAGCACCTTATCGGACCACAATACAGAAATTGGTAGAAAAATTCGAGCTATCGGGACAAGTTAGTGATGTGAACAATAAAACCCGTGCATGTCGCTCAAGAACAGCCGAGAATATTGCTGCAGTAGCCGAAAGTGTTGAAGAAAACCCAGGTTTGTCTATTCCTCGTCGTTCTTTGGAATTAGGCATTCCATAAACGTCATTACACCGTATTTTGCATGAAGATTTGGGTCTTAAGGCTTATAAAATTCAGTTAACACAAGAACTCAAGCCGGCCGATCATCAACAACGTCGAGTCTTTGCTGATTGCGTCCTTGAAATGCATGAAAATGATCCGGAATTCCATCGAAAACTCATCTTGAGTGATGAGGCCCATTTCCACCTCGATGGCTTCGTCAACAAGCAAAATTGTCGCATCTGGGGCTCGGAAAACCCAAGAGTTATTGTTGAAAAGCTCTCTATCCTCAACGTGTGACTGTTTGTTCCGGTTTATGGTCCCGCGGGGTCATTGGACCGTACTTTTTCGAAAATGAGGCTGGAGAAACAGTTACAGTGAATGGATTGCGCTATCGACAGATGATTAATGATTTTTTATGGCCGGAATTGGATGGTATTGATCTGGACAACGTTTACTTTCAACAAGACGGCGCTACGTGCCATACAAGCAACGAAACCATTGAGCTTTTACGGGAAACGTTTCCGGACCGTGTCATTTCTCGAAGAGGTGATCACAATTGGCTACCGAGTTCTTGTGACTTAACACCTTGCGACTTCTTCCTTTAGAGCCACGTGAAAGAGAAGGTCTAGGCCAACAGCCCAGCGTCGATTCAAGACTTCAAAGATGGAATTCGTGAGGCTATCGAGGACATAGGGCAGCTACTTTGCGATTTGGTTATGGAAAATTTCATGAAAAGGATATGGTCCTGTAGGCGTGGTCGTGGTGGTCATTTGGCTGATGTTATTTTCCATTATTAACGGCATACCTTCCTCTTTATAATGAAATAAAGATCCGATCATTTGTCTCAAAAAATGGCATTTTTCTTTGAATATCAAAATAACACCTCTTATTGGAAAACCCTTTATTTTGGTTGTCCACATTTGTCTAAAGAGAATAGCTGAGAAACTGATAATTTTTTAAAGCCCAATTAAACAAAAAAACAGTTATGGTACCCGATTTTGTCCTACCTTCCCCTACTTTTTAAATGAGCAGGATTTGCTCGCCAGAGACTTCAATGTCTAGGAAAGGTATTTGTAACAGCCTTTCTAAAATGGGCATAAGCAATGCTTAGAGGCCAACTCTGAGTCTCCTATAAATTAATAATCATGAAAAAGCCACGGTGATTTAATATTATTCTTTTCAACCGATTTTATTTCGTCTCCCCATTCCCATTATTATCAGTAAAACTAACCTGTTTTTTTAAGTGATTTCAATTATCTTCATATTATTCAGAAAAAAAACAAAAAACCTAAACCTTTATTATTATCTTGACATATAACGATAAGCCAATTTTTCTCGTTAATCCCGAATTTATTGTATCCTGGATAATCATGTCAAGAAAGTCCTTCAGATATCAGCGCTTGTAATTTATTAATTTATCCTGTCTACAACTCCACTTGAGATATGTAACAAACCTGAAGTATGTATTTATGTGCGTGTAGTATATATATCTAGATACAATAGCAGTATCTTACATAATGTACTACATACTTGAAATCTTTTCGTATACATTTTTACACACATTCACAGATGATAATAAATGAAAAAAAAAGGCAATTTTTAGACAGCGTATCACTTTCTATCCATGCAATGTCATTCACAAACGATTTTTCTCAAGATAGCAACTATAAAAGTTTCTTCAGTTCAGCATTTTCTTGAGTGCAGTTGGTCACACATGTTCAATTTAAAATGAACATTTCAAGATAGCTTTATTTTGATTTATTTGAAACAAGATGTTGATTGTAGTTGGTCACGTTCTAAAATAACAAGACATGTATCCCCTTTCGAAATATGTATTAGTACATACATACAAAGAAACTTGAACATATGGGAAATTTCTCTTTATTTTGTTGCAAATAGAAACGCGATTTAGTGTAAAGTTTGTATTGGAAAATTTATTTATTTGAGTTATTTAAATAAATCATATTTCGAGGAAATTAGTATACGAAAACAAGAGAAAAAGTTATAATTAGTCTAATGCTTATGACAGATATGCGGTATCGATATCTAGATATTCGGAATATCCCGTTTATACATGATGTGTGTCATCAAATACTCTCAATATACCCAGAAAAACTAGTGAATATAGACTAGATATCTCGATATCAATATCCTCAAAAATTACTGGGTATAGTCCGATCATCGGCACTTCTTACGTTGCGCAGCACCATCTAGTTGTTGATAATAATGTGTCAAATTAAGCAGAAATGTGTCTGTGCTTACCCAAAAATGCGAAAAAGAAGACGAACCAAATATTTTGCGGGAAAGGTAATAAAAACAAGGCAAATATTAAACTCCGCAGAGTTAATAAACTATTCCATTACAATTTTGTTATTTTTAAACATACCGCACACTTTTCTTCGTTTCACACAAAATTATGAATTGAGACACCACATCCGCCGATACATTTTGCACCTCAACCAGGATCTTATTGCAAGTTGATGCATTTTCTTCTTTTCAAATTCTTGAATTTGTCGTATATTTAGAATTAATTGTTACCGTTTAGAATGCGTTAAAGCTAATATATTTGTCACTTCCATTTCTAAGTACGGTTTGTCACTTCAATCCTATTTTTATGTCCGTCAGGGGTACTTTGATATCTAGATATTCGGAATATCCCCATGTCTGTCATACCCCATGTCTGTCATACCCCATGTCTGTCATAAGAATAAGACCAATAACACAGCTCAACAAAATATAAATAAAATTTTGAGTACACCATTTATTTTTGAAAAACTTTGCCTTTGTAAAGGGTTTTCCAAAAAGAGGTGTTATTTTGATATTCAAAGAAAAATGCCATTTTTTGAGATAAATGATCGGACCTTTATTTCATTATAAAGAGGAAGGTATGCCGTTAATAATGGAAAATAACATCAGGCAAATGGCCACCACGACCATGCGTACAGAACCATATCCTTTTCATGAAATTTTCCATAACCAATTCGCAAAGTGGCTGCTCTATGTCCTCGATAGCCTCACGAATTCCATCTTTGAGGTCTTGAATCGACGCTGGACTGTTGGCGTAGACCTTCTCTTTCACGTGGCCCCAAAGGCAAAAGTCGCAAGGTGTTAAGTCACAAGATCTCGGTGGCCAATTGTGATCACCTCTTCGAGAGATAACACAGTCTGGAAACTTTTCCCGTAAAAGATCAGTGGTTTCGTTGCTCTTATGGCACGTAGCGCCGTCTGGTTGAAAGTAAATGTTGTGCAGATCAATACCATCCAATTGCGGCCATAAAAAATCATTAATCATCTGTCGATAGCGCAATCCATTCACCGTAACTGTTGCTCCAGCCTCATTTTCGAAAAAGTAAGGTCCAATGACCCCGCGGGACCATAAACCGGACCAAACAGTCACACGTTGAGTATAGAGAGGCTTTTCAACAATAACTCTTGGGTTTTCCGAGCCCCAGATGTGACAATTTTGCTTGTTGACGAAGCCATCGAGGTGCAAATGGGCCTCATCACTCAAGATCAGTTTTCGATGGAATTCTGGATCACTTTCATGCATTTCAAGGACCCAATCAGCAAAGACTCGACGTTGTTGATGATCGGCCGGCTTGAGTTCTTGTGTTAACTGAACTTTATAAGCCTTAAGACCCAAATCTTTATGCAAAATACGGTGTAATGACGTTTGTGGAATGCCTAACTCCAAAGAGCGACGAGGAATGGACAAACCTGGGTTTTCTTCAACACTTTCGGCTACAGCAGCAATATTCTCGGCTGTTTTCAAGCGACGTGCACGGGTTTTATTCTTCACATCACTAACTTGTCCCGACAGCTCGAATTTTTCTACCAATTTCTGTTTTGCGGTCTGACAAGAATGGTGCTTCACGACGACCCAAAAATGTTCGAGTTTTACGAACCGTCTCTGCCACATTTTCACCATTTTTATAGTGAATTTTAATAATTTCAATGCGTTGTTGAATCGTGTCTTGTTCCATTTTTATTAATGGCGTAGTTTCTACTTGTCAAATGTCAGAAAATGACAGCTCCGAAAGTGACATCTACCGAAATAGCGGGCTAATTAAAATAACACCTCTTATTGGAAAGCCCTTTATATGTTGCAATGACCAATAAATATTTAAGTTGTTGTGTCACCATATAAGTAGAAACGTGTTTTATTAAGTGGATGTTTGCACACATGACGACGGAATCGGCGCTACGCAGTGCATGCCGGTGCGCTATTGTCGTCATGTGTACAATCGGCCGATTTGTTTCTACATATTTTATACGCACCACAGCACCGCAACGGCCAAGGGCAGCGGCTTTGCCGTCATGTGTACAAACAGCGCCATCTCCAAATAAGTTAGTTGTGAGAAAGGTTTTATTATTTTATAGCTCATCTGGCAACGTACTGGCATTTTATTTGTCTGTACCTTTCCGTAATGGAATATGGATCGAATAATTGTTATGTTACCGATGAGCCTTATATTCAAGGTAAGGAAGAATGGTGAAAGGCTGCATCAGTCTTGTCGGGATGTTCACGGAGAATAAAACACATTTTGGAAACTTCTAGTATTTTGTTCTAGTCATTTTAATATTAATTCCTTTTACGTGGTTTATATTTAGTGCGCGCTTGCTTACGCATTGCAGCGGTACAACACATTTTGTATGACGGTAGATTTGCTCAATTAGTTGTAAATACAATGTAGACTAATTCTGCTATATTTGCGGTGTTTAAAGTATAAGGAGACCAGCGATAGGAGATTTTCAGATGATTGGCCTTCTTATGACAATGCAAGGTGGATATAATAAATATCCTTTTTACTTTTGCATATGGGACAATAGAGCAGACAAAGAGCATCGCCAACAGCATTCATGGTCTAAATAGAAAGGGTTTGAGATAGGAAAACATACTTTGAAATGGGACCCAATTCTGTAGGTTGAACGCGTATTGATTGCATATAAAATTAAGTCTTATGAAGCTTTTCAATATTTAAAAAATTTTTTTCCTGAGTTATTCGAAAGCAAAGTAAGAGACGATATTTTCGTCGAACCAAAAGTAAGGAAAATAATGGTCAGTAAAAAGGCAAGGTAATAGGCAAGTCAGGAATAACCTTAAAGCAGTGATTAGTGGTTTTCTCGGAAATAACAGACCTGATAATTACAAAGAGCTTATTTCAACTATGCCTTGATAGGTTTATACTCATGGGTTGCAGAATATCCCTTAAAGTGCATAGTTACATGTTTACTTGGACCAATTTAAACATAGCATATGTACATCATCGGAAGAGCAAGGTGAACGATTTTATTAAGATATGTCGGCAATTGAATATCGTTATCAGGGTCCATACAATGAGAGAATGATGGGAAACTATATTTGGGGACTAATACGAGAAAATTCGTACAAACATAGAAGAACTATTAAAAATATTCATTTCTAAATTTTTTTTAGTTAGTAGTTATTCGTTTTAAATTGTTTTCTTTTAAATAGAAATCATTGAAGTGTTTGTTGTTTTATTTTCACTTACAATAAAGAGATGAAAAAAATGAAATATTCTTGAAATCCATAATTTCATTATGATAGTTACAAGAGCAAACTTTTTCGGGTAAATCTATTTTTTTGGATATGCCGGACTCAGACTAAAAATTCGTGTTGACCGGTGTAATATTATACCCTAGAAGAAAATAAAAGTTAAATAAAGTGAAAACCAAAAGTTTTGTATGGCAACACCAAGAAAAAGTTGCTCGATTTAGTTCATTTTTGTAATTTTATTTACTATTTCTCAGACAATATTCAAATATATAGTGAAATACCAAAGGTTTTATATGGCAACACAAAGGGTTGCCAGTTTTGGTTCCTATTTAAACTTGTGTTTTACAGCTTGGTTTCTTACCTTCCCAAAGGCTGCACTTACTATATACCTTGCTTAACAAAATAATAAAATAGTTTTGATTACAAATTAACCTTACCATTTTACGCACACTAACTCTTAGCTGAATATTAATTGCGTGTGTGGATGTGTAGTCGGAGTCCGAATCTGTAGGCAGCTACATTTGATATAATCATCCCACGGCATGCCATGACGGCACAGCTTCATACAATGATTAATCAGGTGAGAGTTTTTGTTTGAGGAATCGTAGTCATTTGGTTAAGATAATTTGTTTTAAATAATTTTGTTAGGAAAGATACAAAAATTTTATTTCGGTTCGGAAGATAAGAAAACAAGCTTAAGATTGGTAGAACCCCATTTCTATGTATGAATAGTAGTTTAGGGCGGAGAAGCTATTCAAATAAGACTTTTGTCAGTTTTACATAAGAACACTGCAAATATTTTAGAATGTTAGGACTCCGTTGGGGCTCTCATGTGGTAGTGAGAGAGCCTGTTTCATGATTTGTGAGGTGTAGTGCAAATCTTAAGTTTTGTATGGAAACACTACGAAAGAGTTGCCTGGTTTCTGAAAAATAGGAACCTAGCTACATTGGTTGCAACAAATAACTTATCCTTATGGAAATTGAATCTATAGTCAACTTACCACAACTTTCGTTAGCTATGCTAGTCCAGAGAGCTGTACTCAAGCTGACATTTAGTGTATACACTTCATCTCATCGTGTATTCGCATTTTAGGGCCTATTTACGAGCGCGATTTATCGCATGTGAGAGGGTTCTGATTGGCTGCAGCAATATGGTTGTCGCTCAACATGCTTACGCTTTTTACGTTTCGTGCAATACAAAAATTTATCGCAGCAATGCTCTTAGTTTGGTGCGATTTTCACCTTAACCTCAACATTTATGTTTGTTTCTATTTGTAATCAGATGCTTAAGCTCCGCAGTGATGTCGAAAGTTGGAGGCCCATTGTTAACCCTCAGGACCCCTGAATAAGTTTATAGGTCCCAACCAGATGCTCTTATAAGCCATAAGATTGGCTCCCAACTCTCCTTACCTGCCAATTCATCCAGAAGGTGTGAGCCAAGGAATCTATAACGTTTTCCGGAGAGAGCCGGATAGCGACAAACAAAGTGAGTCACCGTTTCGGATTCCTCTAGGATTCCACTAACATCTCTGTGACCAGGCACCCAAAGAACGAGTACACTGTTACATTGAGAGAGGGAGTTCAGGGTGGTCTTACACTCCAGTACGAGGTTGGAGGTTATGAAGGGTTTTGACAAGGCCTTGACGGCCACTTGGCTGTCCGAGCAAATGGCAATCTCTTCATTCTCAGTATCTGAACCAATAAGGTCCTTTTTCGCTTCAAAAATAGGCTTGACCTCAACCTGGAAGACCGTTACATGGCTTTCTAGGTGTATGGTAAGTTCCAAATGAGGCTCTTCACGGAAGACTTCCAATCCGGTGCTTCTTCAGATTTGCAGCCGTCTGTATAAATTATAGTATCTATGAATGAGTGGAGCACACAGTGCGCTGCCCATTACTGCCCAGATGGGATTTTCGTTTTAAACTTGCTAATCAGCATGGTCTTGATGAGGTGGTTACTCTCCCTGTCGGTGTCAGGTGTGATGGACCGCACAAAATCGAGGATGGACTCGTGTGGAACCATGGTTCCTGAATGAATCCAGCTGTGATTCAGGTGCAGCCTCAGCGCTGCGATAGCGGCCCCCTTCTTAATATGTATCTGCACGGGGTGTATATTAAGGATAACCTCACGAGCCCGAGTGCTAGTAGATTTGAATGCGCCAGTTACGAAAGTTACTATTAATATGTATAAATACATGAATATAAAAACATAAATATATGTCAATTTCACACTAATAGTTATCTCCTTGTCACCACAAAACTAAACAAATTAAGTTGAAGCCGCTGTCAACCTTGTGAATGTATCGCGCAATAAAAACCAGTCGCAAATAGAGATAGATCTATAGGAAGAGCAGGACATCACTAAAATATCGTACGGTATCGTATCGCACTCGTAAATAGGGGTTTAAGTGACAATGGCCCTTAAAAAATACACAAAATATTTTCGATCACATGTAAATCCTAGGTAGGGGTTTGAAATTCGCTGCCTATCCAATAAAAGTTTTATTTATTGGTGCAATCTGAAGTATGCACATACAAGATGACGATTATTATTATTGAATCACCCTATATTTATTGAAAATGTGTATGATTTTGGTCATTCAGAATGAAACCACTCATGATTTGATAACACTATAATTAGTTCAAGTCTATCCTGCAACAAAATAAGTTACACTCGATTACTTCTTATTGCAAGGGTCTGATAAAAGATACGCAAGAAAATTATGTAAGAAATTACATAAACATTTCAAGAATCATTAAACTAAAATCTTTATGCGTTGAAAAGAGTAAATTTTTATTTTTATTAACAATTCTAGAGATTCAGCAAATCCATTTCATTTGGGGGTGATACTTATTGACCTATTTTAGTAGAAATTGCAAGCTTAGAAACGATAAAGGAAACGTTGGGAAAATTGATTTCCGGAATGTGTTATCATTGGGTGCAGACAGACGTCTGGTCATTGTCAAACCATAACAAAATCGGAGAGCAATGACTGTACATATATGTATACAGAAGATTTCCCTATACATTTGGACTGTAGTAAATGTAAATTTTCAATTTTAGAAGTCCAATGGTGATACGTAATCAATTCCACTGAGGTAAAATTGTTATGTTTGTTAAGTTGATGATTACTTATCAGATAATCCAAATCCAAGTATGTATGTGCAGATGTTATGTGTGGATATGAATGACCAAATTTTCCGTTTATTAAAATTTTGCTTCCACTTAATTTTCTCTTTTGGTTTAAAATTATTTTCAGTTCTGAGCCTGTCTTCATACACGTGTGTAGTGAAGTAGTACTTCTGCTCAGAGTTATTTTTCGATTATATCGAGAAGGAACTGCATTGGTCAAATCGCTATCTGTTTCCTCCTTTATCAGTTTTACAGCAACATTTTACTTAAAATTTTTTCAAGAGGTACCTATTTTTTGGGTTCAATTTTTTTTACATAATTGTCATCCTTAAAGTGTTTGGAACCCGTGGGTGAAAGCATATTTTCATATCTACAGTATTTTAGCATTTACAGCCTATTGAGAGCGGAACCGTCCACCGGCCGGTTGGAAAACAGGTAGCTTTGCTGGGGAAATCTTTTCTTGCTATCTGAGCAACCCTCATAAATTTCCGGAAACCGTTAACCTACAGATTCAGCACAATTAGTTATTGAAGGAAGAAGAAGGGCCACTGCATAGTGTTGGAATAGCTGAAGTAAGCTGTCAAACATTTTATCTTAACTTTATATCAGTTCTTCTGGGAACAACATTTTTCAGGGTGAGGAGCGCTCTACAGATGAATTTCTGCACAATTGAAAGAAAATTCAATTAGCGGGGCTATCAGCAAGTGATTTTTGTCAAAAATTTATTTAGAAATAGTTTTTTTTCGTCCGTTGAAGTAAAAAAAAAAACTCAGGGTCAAAAAATGTTTTTTTTTCAAACGGCTGCCATTTTGTTATTCAGAGTTTTTTTTAAGACGAAAACGGGTAAGGCCCTCAAGTTTTATCTAGTTTAGTCATTTTCAACCCTATTTCTTTCGGCAGAGCTGTAGAGCGCCCCGCGCAGACCAAAACACGCCGTGCACAGTTTTGTTTGATGGGACCTGGAGCCGCCATTTTGGATTTTTTTTTATAAATAAAATTGGAATTTACTCTCCAATGTATTTATTTAGTTTATTTAGTATTTATTTTATGTAAAAAAAAAAAAAATTATTTCCAAAGTATGTGCATTTTTCATGGCTCTTGACGGTAACCTCCCCTTAACCCTTTTAGTGCCGAACAACGTTGTTGAGTGCACTGGCGAAAAGTACCAACGACGATATATCGTTGTACGTGAATTAGTATGCGCTTAGAGTTTAAAGGCAGCAGTTAGAAACTTTATTACTTTTGTGGTAGGGTCCGTAATACTATTTACTATACCGTTATGGATGACTCAGAGTTAGTGGAACTGATAAACAATTTAGACGAAAATTAAAATTTTAGCAGCTGTAGTGAGCCTGAAATTAGTGACAGTGATAATGAATTTTTTTTTTTGCACCGAGAAATCGACAATCACGTCAAATTATAAGTAGTGAGAGTAAAAATGATTCGTAGATTTACGACAGTGATGATGAAACTGACAATGAAACATTTGATAATTTTCATGAAATTAGTGTAAATGAGGATACTCAATATAATTCTCGTCCGTTATTTTTGGAAACCCCTGATCCAAAACATATGCCAACAAAAAATTCCGAACCAATAGCATATTTCAACTTATTTTTTACGGATGCATTCTTAGATATGCAAGGCAATTTCTGAGAAATATTGAACCAGCAAATAAATCCAGAGTACAAAAGTATGGAAAAATACTACAATTGCAGAGATGAGGGCCTTCATTGCCGTTATTTTGGAAATGGGTATTTCCCGAAAATCAACAATTTTCAGTTATTGGTCAAGAAACCATAGATAGATATGCCATGGTTTGGGAAAATGTTTTCAAGAAATAGGTTTCAACTAATTTTGAAATTCTGCCATGTTGTAGACAACAACAATTTATCACCACGTTATGATCCGTTAGCAAAATTTCAACCTGTCGTAGATCATGCAAATAAGATTTTTAGATTTCATTATACACCTAACCAGCATCTAAGCGTAGATGAATTGTTGGTAGGTACAAAGTGTAGATCAGGCATGACCCAAATAAAAAGCATCATAGGTGGGAAATCAAATTCTAGATGCTAACTGATGCAATAACTCGATATTGTTTGGGATTTTTCTGTTATCGGGAAGCTAAACAATATCTACAAACCGAAGCAAATGAAATAAAGAAAAAGAGACTTAGGCATGTGGTAATTCATAAACTTTTGAATATGGGTAATTATTTCATGAAGGGATATCAAGTAGTTGCAGATAATTTCTTTACAAGTATTCCCTTAGCAAGATCATTGTTTCAAAACCTTACATTTCTGACTGGTACTTTACGCAGCAACAGAAAATATATTAAATTAGAGATAGGTAAATCAAAATATTTCCGAGATAATGAAATATTACTAGCAGCGTATAGAGAAAAAAAACCATACAGAAAAAATGTATTGTTATTATCAACACATACAGTGGCCGAAAATAAAACAATTAATATTCAAAGAGGGCAACGATAAAAAGTCGTTGAAAAACCTTTGATAGTACACAATTATAACGAATTTATAGGGGGTGTGGACATATCCCATATGATGCTTTACGCCTACTTGGACGAGAGAAGATCTCTGAAGTTTTGGGAAACGACCAAATTGAAATTTTCGGGTAGCCTCAAATTATCTTGATGCACCTAAATCGATATTTCTTGTACATGTCGGATGGATTTCAATAATTCTTTTTTTAGAATATAGCCAAGGTATGCCTCAATACTAGGGGTATAAATTTAAGAGAAGGGCCTAGAGGGGTGCGGGTGAAGATTAAACCGGCATATTTTTCGGATATTTTAAAAACTAATTTTTTTTAAATCAATTTTTTAGTTCGGAAGTTACCTAAGAAGGTAATTAACTACGCCTTAATTACAACCTCTATCTCTTCTAAAAAAAATTTTTTTTCACTAAACCTAACTATTGAATCTACGTTGATTTCAGTTACATGCTACGTTTCATCGGTTATTACATTACTTTCAACGCCATCTTTCTGCTAAATTTTGCATTATTTAAGCCACACCATCGCAATTTTTTGTACATTGATAGACAAGGCTTCTATTTTCAAAATAAAAATACGAAAAATAGTACTAGAGGTCCTCCGTAGGAAAAAAAAACAATACATTCGTCCAAGTACAGTGTTCCCATAAAGTTTAATTTTGGTATACGGTGATTTTAAAAATTCATATCTCAAAAATAAAGCCGAATACCACCGCAAGTTTTTTTTTACGTTGATAGATAAGATTTCTAGCTTCAAAATAAAAATGAAAAAAAAGTGCTAGAAATCCTCTCTAGTGAATAATACTAATTTTTTGAAAAAAAAAAAAATACTAATATTAACAATAAATATTTTTCATTCGGTGCTGATACTTTTTTTTGTTAAAGGTAAAAGGTATTATCCATCATTTGGAATTTGAATCATAGAAATCGGTTGCTCCGTTTTCGATCTTATACTTTTTTAAAATGATAATTCATCGTAAAATCACGAAATTTCTAACCACCTAATGGGGGGGAGGGGGAGGTATCAGGGGAAAACAAAAAATCATGGGTGAGCTGTTTTGGTATTTCCTACAAACTGTGAAAGTTTCATCCAAATCGGCGATGGTCGAGTTCCAAGGTGATCGGTTTCGTGTGGAATGGCTATTATTATTTTATTTTCATTTTAAATAGCTGAAAAATTCTTATTTTTATTTTTATATAGGTTGCTTACGTTTCATATTATATATTATATATTACACCATGTTAGAATAACAATGTGTTTTTTTCATAAATGTTAATTCAAAAATTATCAACATATCAAAAAAAGAGTTTCTCATTTCTAATAAGCATTATTTATATAATATTCAACAAATGTTGAAATACCCAAATCATACATCTCTTGTAATTTTAGTTCTCAACATGTTCCTTTTTGAATTATGTAATTATCTTTTAAATCAAATTTTTTATCGCATTTTCGAGCTAATAATCACTTTCCTCATATGCCATACAGAAGCGTTAGGTCTCGCTATCGATCTTACCCATCTTTTTAACACGTTCAATCAGGCAAAATTTTTCATATTTTGCATGATTGGGCGAGAACCATCGGTGAGTTCTCGCGGCTTAGATTACAATTAACAGTGGGTGACCGATGGTTCACTCCGTCAGATAAGAGTACAGCTTGTGGATCACCTGAGTGCGAAATGTTCAGTAAGTAGATTCATTATGAGTCTTGGTACTTTCCTGTTGAGCATGAGGAATATTTTTGTCCTTTGTTGTGAATACGTTATAAATTTCTTCACTTTTCTCAGCCCTGGGGTCTTTACCTCCCATAGGATGCCAATTTAATTCTGTGCTCCCAAAAACCTTGACTTGTACTGAAAGATGGCTCTTTAGATGATCAAAAATAGGTACAGGTCCGATAAATAAAGCTTCGGGTCCTTCCTTTACAAGGTAGTCTGCAACCTTATTTCACTTGATACTTTTATGTCCCTCTGACAACTAAATTAGCGTGACTTTATTCGTTTCGGTTACTTATTTCAAGACAGTAATTAGACAGCCCCAGACGAGCTTAGATTTAAAGGTATACAAATTTAACGCTTTGATCTCGGCTTGGTTATTACTATTATTATTGGATGTATTTTTGCTTGATGCATATTCTTATGAATGCATGGATTTTGAGGGCGCAGTATTTTATGGCATGCGGCCCACCAGTACCTTGACGAGTTGGCCCATATATGCCCACGCGCCAGATCTACCTTCCATTTTAAAATTATTCGTATATCATTTAAAAGATTCTCTTCAAAGGGTAGGTCATCAGAATTTCACTGTGGATAATCCCTTAACATGATCTTGAATGGTGTTTCAAAATTATCATATAGTGTTTGCGACATAACGTTTGATATGGCTTTGGCCATCTGATCTTCTGAATTCTTCAAGGATTTTCAGATGGACAACCAAATTGCATGTCTTACGGAGATATGTCCTCTGCAGTCTTATTGCGCTGGAGATGATATAGCGTGTAAGGCTGCAGTCTAAAAGGTGTATGCATGGTATCAGTTAATATGTATTCGACATGTAAACTGCTGTAGTTTATATAAAATAGCTTGCGCTGTCTTTTGTTTAGTTTTTGGTCACCAAACACGTCAAGCATTTTTTATTTGAGCCACCAAGTCCTGCCAAAAAGTCTGTGTCGTATTCTTGTTACAGCTGTAGCTTTCTCCAATACTTTTTTTTTTTTTTAAATAGAATTCCAAATTAGTCTGCTATCCAAGTTAATGTCTAGATATTTGACCCCTTTTGAGAATTCCACTACTTTTCCAGCATGAGATGGGTCTTGTAAAGAAAGCTACCTTTTCTTGAGAATGGTGCGATTATTTTTTTTCCAGGTTTGACATGGAGTCTTATCGTTAGGCACCACTTTGAGGACTATATTAAAGGCATTCTGCATTAGTTTGGAGATTCGATCTGTTATAATAGGTGTAGAAAGTTTTGCTATGAAATAAATTCATAGCGAATTTAGTCAATATGAAATTGACCTAGTTTGCTGCCAAATCCGCACCTCGAGAATTGATAATCATATTGACTTAATTCGCTATGAATTCATTTCATAGCAAAACTTTCTATGAAATGCTAGTCCCGCATAGGGCTAATCTTGCTAGGCATTCAAGTGAATACGTAGTATTTCGCCTCGTATATAATTCAAACTTAAAAATTATTTTAAGTGCATATATGAGGTCAGCTTGGCTGTGCACTTTGGCGTATACGGCAGGCAGGAACAAAGCCGTACTGATGAGTAATACGGTTCCTGCTATTATGAAACGCCTGCTTTTTACATAGAAATTTCTTTTTTTTTAAAAGATAATAGGTGTCACATGATTAAATTTGTAATTTTTCATAATTGAATAAAACGGATTTATGAATAACTTTACATTCTGACAAAAGGTCCGCCGTTTCTTGTGTAGCTCGTCGTTGAAAAAGGCACAAATTAGTCATCTGTTTTATACGGTTGTCATAACGATTTGGTTCGTGTATTGGGAAATTTAGCATGATAAGCTGAAATTTTAGTCACAGAATTTTTATTAAAAATTTTTAGCTCGAAAAAATAAACTCTTTTCCGGGTGTTATTAAAAAAAAAAACTTGAGTTGATTCTACTGAGTCTGAGAAATTTAGTGATCTAGATTCTACACACTTTCAAAACAGGCATAAAACTACGTTTTACCGCAAAAATCATCAGGGTATCCAAAATGATGTTGGACTTGGACCGATTATATTTATATATATTTTTTCTATATTTTATTAAAATAAAATAAATTAATTTCTGTCAAAACTACTGAAAACTATTTTTATATCAGTTGTCAACCATTCAAGCCTCACTTAATTGTATTTAATAACTGAATTTTCAGAAGCAGCATATACATATATATATATTTTATTTTAATTTGTCCTGCAACACTAATGGTGCACCAGTTCTATCTGTCAATGACCTAATTCGACATAGATTTAGACAGGTTAAAGGCTACAATGGTTCTTGGGCCTTATAGAATTTAACAAAAATTCCATCGGTTGCACCCACACCCAGTCTGGCTGCTTGAATACTGCATATTCTGATGTTATACCCACTAGGTCACCTGCTATATTATTATTCTAGTTCCAAACATCGTACGTGTAGAAAATCCTTTTCAATTTTCATCAAAAATCACACAACGTAAAAGTGCACATTCATTCGCACCCATCTTGTAGGAGGAGACAACGACGCGATTTGATGCCTTGAATAAATCTTCTACGTCCCAACGAATGTGAACATAAGAAATTAACATAATCCTCTAAATAAAATACGTTCTACAGATGCGGAGCAGCTCAAATCACTCCTTTTGGTCCCACTTGTTACATGCACGTGAAGCTAACAAAATGTATGTACATCCAGATACTTTTGAAGGAAAGAATATTATTAGGCATATTTTCTTACAAATCGGTTTTTTATGTTGTACGACCGCCTGTAGAAAAATCATTTCATTAAGTATATCGAGGGAAAGAAGGACTTCCGAAATTTTTTGGAGTACTTTTTACTTTGCTCAGTAAAATCTGGTCCACTCTAGGTAAATATTTTCAACCAACATTTGCAGAAAATTAGTTCTAAAAGAATTTTTCTTTAGATGGGATTAAATTGGAAATTACGGTTTGGTAGGTCCAGGGATTAAGATTTAAAAAAAAAAAAAGACAAGAGTCTTAATTTTCACAGGAAAGCCTGCACGATGAATCGCAATCCAATTTGTCAAACAATATTTACTATCAAATCTTTTGGAATAATTTTATTAAACTGTTGCCCTTATAAGCTACTTCTGGAAAACATCTGGAAATAATTGGAATACAATATTTCCGTGCTTTATTAGTTGGAAATAATTGAAATCGATGGATCGGAAACGGAATGTTGCGTAAGGTCTCTACTCTCCCTTGGAAAGTTTACGAGAAAAATATAATAGGTAGACGGTGGAATTACTTAGCAGTGAAAAATAAATGAGGGAAGTATACATCAGTGCAAGAGAAACGATTCCACACAGACTGGGAAATTGTAACAGCTATAGAAAAGTAATTTAATTCACAATAAATCTATAGAGCGATAACAAATTAAATCTTAATTTTATTCACATGTTTTGTCGCGAGAAAGAAAACAATTAAAAGTCAGTTTCAATTACAGAGAAACTCATTGATTTCCGCAGATTTTTGCAAATTTCATTAAGATTTGGTATCAACTTCAATCGGAAATTTACTATGAAATGAAAGAAAATTGTAAGTATGCAGGTATGTGTGCATTTCAATTGATCCCAATATTCCTTATGTTTCGCCGCAATACAGGGTGTTTCGTAAATGGTGTGAAGCCCGAAGGCCATGGATAGATCATACTTAGACGAGCAAAAAATTGTATGGGTGGTGGGGGGGGGGGGATCCTAAAGGTTTTCGAGATAACGGGACATAAAAATGTTTGGGTTGGTTTTCACAGGTCACCCTGTAATTTCTCTATGTTACACCCTATGATGATGATTTAAACTGTTCCACAATTTTTTGAAGTTATGGCTCTAAATTTAAAATTTTGGAATTTTAATTGTTGTTTATTTAACAATCATTTTTATTAAAAAACAAGTAATCAACACTAATTTTTCATATTAGATTTAAGAAGCCCAACGCCTTAGCCTTAAAATGACACTCTGTACCCAAAAATTAACACTTTATGCGATTTTTGCACGTTTTCTTCTTCACGATTTCTGTTCCCAAAAGCTTAGTGAGCATAAACGCATAAAAGTATGCAATTTTAAAATTGAAACAAATCACTATATTTACTACCTACATGTAAAGCTGCATGGCTGTGATATTCGTCTGGATTGTACTCCAAAGCATATGTCGGGCATCTGCACAGCAGTGCGGTAGAATTGCATAGGCATGGCGAGATTTTAAATTTGGCCGTCGGATTTTTCTTAGAATTTTTTTTGAGGAGGAGGCAAGGGGCGAACGAAATGTATGCGCTTTGTGCTGCTGATCAGATCAAATAAAACTCTTCCGAGAATTCTGATTTGTAATATACCATATAATTTTTGCAATGTTTACACTTGTCTGATTACTATTTTTTAACTCGATAACCAAAGAACTACTTTAGAGAGTTAGATTTGAATTTACCAAAAATACGATTTTTAGGTTGAGCTATGTCTGGTAGATTTTCTAATCTAATTTTAGTATATATAGTATATACAATTTTATCTCTATCTAATTCTACAATTTTGTTCACATAAAATTTTGCATGTTTCAAGAAACGTAATTCAACCAGATTAGCCTAGTCGGAGTTACTGTAACTGGGAAATTCTACGGGTGACACATTTTGTTTGTGTAAGATTAGCAATATAGCAAATAGTGAATCCTTTTCTGCGACTCGATGTTAACATTGCCATCGAATCTGTCATTCTCGTGCTCTTTTCTTCCCTACCCTTCCCGAATTTTACTAATAAAATTTCTCGCTTCAAAAGCAAAAATAACAAATTACCAATGATAAAAATTAAAATATTCCGGGAAATTTACACATATACATATACCTAATGCAGAAAATGGCGACACACACTCTCAGAGCTACGAGCTAAGCTTTCATAACAAACGAAAGCATTCCAAAAGCACATTACTCCATCTGACGATGATAAAATGAATTAAAAACGCCAAATTGTATGCAAAACATACAAATTTCCTTTATCATTGCACTAAAAAATTTGAGTTTTTCAAAATAAACAGAAAAAGGTTCGATCTTTGTTACAAATTCAACTTTCGTTTAAATAATTACATAATTCTGGAAATAGCAGATTTCAAACGAAAATATATTAGTAACCACAACTATTTTATTGGTATTTTTTCCGTCACTTCCTCTTCCAACACAAGATCTTCCATACTCAGGTACAAATTTATCTGCTTAATGTACCATTATTACGTTTGTGTGTACCAAACTTTGGAAATTTCATGAATTCGAGAGTTTTCTAAAGCTAATTACATACATATAAAACCATGAAATGTTTTTTTTACACGTCATTATCTAAGTTTACGCTTTTTCTCTAACTATGTGCAATTTTGATCATGATAGTACGCACAGATTTGCAGCAAATTTGTATTAACTTTTCGTGTTTTTTAAGATTTCAGTGGTAACTCCCCTTAAGCAGATCCAGCGAAAAAGTTCAATAAGTGCCAGAAAGTAGGCAATTATCATTTGGGGACGAGCAATTTAAGCCATTTTCACTGAATATGTTCAAGAAAAAGTGCAAAAAACACAAAAAGGTTTACACTTTGGATACGGAGTGTGATAGGTCATTTTAAAGGGAAGCTTTTGGGCTTCTTAATTTAGTATGCAAAATTGGTGTTGATGACGTGTTTTTTTGATAAAAATAGTAGTTAAATAAAAAAAAAACGAGTTAAGATTCCGAAATTTTAAATTCAGCCATAACTTCCAAAATGGAGGGGAGGAGAAAAAAAACTTTATAGATCATTGGAAAGGTTCAATGATTATCTATCTACCAAAGTTGAAATCATTTTCATAGGGTGTAACATTCCGAAGTTACAGGGTGATCTATAAAAACATAACCAAATATTTTTAATTTCGCCTCTGTTTTCTAATTTGGTACATGCAGGGCCATCTGTCGAGTACGGGGTAATTGATTTGGTGGCATATCTATATGTATAAAATCAATGGTACATGGGAAAATTTAACGAGACTTCAGAAATTACAAAATAAACAATATGGATTGTTCTACGTTGTTGCAGAAGGACATCAGTAAAATTAACGCTGACACGCTATGCTGGTCAGTGGCGGATCCCAGGAAGGGGGGGGGGGGTCGTCATGGGGGTCATGACCCCTTAAATTTGAAGAAAAATAATTAATATTTAATTGTATGTTATTTTTATTATTGGTTGTTATAGCAGTAATAGGAATGCACACTCTGTGAAAATTTCAAGTGTCTACCTATTACGGTTCATGAGATACAACCTGGTGATGGATGGACGGACAGTGAAGTCTTAGTAATAGGGTTCCCGTTGTTACCCTTTGGGTACGGATCCCTAAAAATGACACATCATCCACACCGCTTAATGCGGAAACCTTCCTAGTACCTCACTACAGTATACTGCGGTGGGTAAACTAATTGACTTACGGCGCTGGATGTTTTTTTTTGGTAAATTTAATTTGTAAGATGACCCCCCCCCCCCCCCTTAATTTGAATGATCCGCTACTGATTCTGGTGTAAACCAACGAATTATTCTTAACGTATTAAGGGTGTATTCTAGTCTAGAGGCCCGAATTTTAGGTGATTTTTGAAGTGCCGTAAAAAAATGGCAATTAATATTTTTCTATCCATTTTTTTATGAGTTATTTATTAACATTACTAGAATACAGAAAAAAATTAAAAAATTAAAAAAGTTGAAAATTAAAAAAATTAGCAGCTGATGAAGTGGGGGGCCTCAAAAAATTGGCGCGTGATCATGCCCACGATTCCAACCCGCCTAGCAATCCGAAAAAAAAAAAATAAAAAAGATTATTAGTCTAGAGTAATGTCGCTATGTCCGGAACTAGGGAAAAGTTGAAAAATTTTTTTTTTACAAAATGGCCGCTGCCTGAAAAAAGCAATTTATGTACCACTTTTTTTGACTTTTTCGAATTTTTTAAAAATAGTAAAAATTGATATTTGGGGATGCGGCTAGTTCCGGACATAGACAAGTCTATAAAGAAGACTTTCAAAAAAATTTCAAGTAAATCGGTCCAGTAGAACTTGAGAAATCGTGGGCATCGTCTTGAAAAAGGCAGTTTCGAGAAAAACGCGTTTAAGGGGTAACGCCACTGTAAGTTTTTTGAAAAATCGTTTTTTTTTATTGGCTTAAAAAATAGTTTAAACCTTCTAGAATAAGAAAAAAAAGGTCCCTTGCGAGAAAATTTTTTTTTAATTTGAAAATGGAGGTTGCCACCAAGCGCGTTAAACTTGCTCTGAAACATGTCCCGGGAATATGGCTATGGAGCCGCCATTTTGTTTTTTTTTTCGCTGTCAAAAATTTATCAATAAAGTTCAATGTATGCCCGATAATATAAGGTTTTTTTCAAACACCTTTAATTTCGCGAGAAAAAAATTCGTGAAAAAACCTTTTTTTAGCCGTTACAGTAGCGTTACCCCTTAAAGTCCAAGTGGTTTACAAGTTAGAATTCAACTGTTAGCAGCTGGATGCAGTTGAACACTAAATATAAAAGATATAAGCCACCATTTTGAAAAATCCTCTTGTAGGCATATTCTTGAATAGTTAAACTTTGAAAATATGAAAACAAAAAAAATATATTTTTTCGAATTTCTAGACTAGAATACCCCCTTAATTAATATTTTTAAATTAAAGCATAAGTGGCTTCCCAGATATTTGTGCAGAAATGTAAATCTGGTTAGTGATATGCAGCCGTATCAACTACGAACCAATATTGATGTCAGACTTTTTATAGAACTTCCAGAACTTAGAATATGAATTATGTACAGAGGCATTAGGCAGAAATTGGGGGTAGAATTAATTTTGCTACTACTGCATAAAACTTCTTGAAGCTGGAGGACTATTTTTTTTTTATATTATATTGTATATTGATATAAAATATATTTTTATGCAGTGACGTCTTTTTTTAATATGTTCGCTTCCACAAATATTTCAATCTAGATACGCCGCTGATTACTGTTATTCTAGTTTATATTCTAATTTAAGGTGAACAAATTATTTATGTATAAATTTAAAATACGGTTTTGCATTAAGAGTACGCAGTAATCGATTTAGGTATGTATAAATTATGTAGGTATGTAATTGAATATACAAATATTATTACAAATTATGAAACAATATTAATATGATTATTATAAGTAGAATGTTAGTGTTAAAACTAAATTTATAATATTAAAAATTTTTAATTTTTTTCGATATATTTTGCATGAAATTGTGATAATTGTTAATGTAATAATAAGTATAAATAAATGGTTAAATTAATGTTTAATATTACATTTTGTTGTTGTAGTTGTTATTGTATTACGTGAATACTTATCCTCAAAATCAATAAGATAATTAAAAATTTAAAAATGAAAATATGTTTTACCTAAGCGTTCAATTCCAAAATCAATTACAGGCTTCACAAGTTACAAGTCAATTCACTTAAAAATGCATAGCACTACAAGATTTATGCGAATCAAATAAATGGAGTAGATCATCTATGTATAATGTATGCATGTGTATATTTTTAATTAAAATCTCAAACCCAGAAGGGCAGAGGACGTGGGTTTAAGTTCGCTTTTCCTAACATAATCTCTTCAAGTACCAATTAAATATATAAAAGCACCCAGAAGAATACTCTGGAGAAATTTAAAAGGTTTTCTTATATAATTTTCATCTTTATTGTTTCGAAAGTGGATGGAAATGTTTTGTTCTCACATGTTTTATGTTTTACTTAATCACTTGAGGATGAGTATCCTGTTGTATGTGTGTACGAATCTGTCCTGTCTGTCTGTCTGTATACTTAAACTTCATGTAATCAATGAATTGTTAACAGAGAAGAAAAGGAAATGTGTCCTACATATTATTCTTAGTGTTGTATACTATACATACTTTATGTGTTATATAAAATATATTATATATAAATGTAGTATTTATGTGTATATGTATGTATGTATGCATGAGACTGTAAGTAAACTAAGTAAACCTAAAATGTTGTTGGTGTAAATTTTCCTGTACAAAATACAATTCACAAAGACCTTGTATCTACTCACCTTAAATACTTGTCGACATAAGAAATTTTCCTTGACAGGAAGTAATCTGTACAGCAGAGTTAAGCCGATTAAAATTTATACATGTCAGGTACCCCCCATGATGTATTGCATAATACGAATGTAAGAAATGAACAAATTTTATGTAAAATAAGATTAGAAATTTTGTATGTTTTCGTTTAGATTTTAAATTGCTTACTTTGCCATCTCGGATAGTTGTAAACGGCCATCTTTGTTTGCATCGAAAACTTGCAGCTGCAAATAAAAGATTGGAAAAATATTTGTAGTTAAATATTTGAATTTAATTATATTTCTAATTAGGTACTTTATATATTTATGTTTAAAAAAAAATACCCTTGACATTAGGATAACGGAAATAAGTATTTTATAATAATAATATGTAAACAACAATCTATAAAACAAAAACCTTGTCTATAGGATGTTTCCTGGTGAGAGTTTCAAAGGAAGCAGGTGATTGTAATCACCTGGGCAAACAATAAATTGGGGGGGGGGGGGGGGGGGCGCATATAAATTGTTTCGGGGTTATAGAGAGATTAAAATAATATGTTAGTATTTTACAAAAAATATGTTATATCTTCAAAAGTACTTAGTGTACGGTCATGGCATAGACAAACTAATAACATACAAAGACTGGACACGTACAATCATTTACAAAATTATTTGTGCACAGTAGTTTCGAGACTGTTGCTGTTCAGACATCTCTAATTTGTAACGGATATATGTTTCCTAAAATATATATATAAAAAAAAACTGATCCATATTTGTAAAGCTTTTATTTACATGATTCAAGTAAAAAAAATAAAAACAATTTATCATTCAACATATAAATAGAACAACAATTTTCTTCACAAAATTATTTGTGCACACATAAAAAACAATTTTCACAGCATTGTAGCTATGTTAATGTTATACAGGGTGGCCGAATGTGGTGTTACACTTAAATACAAAAAATTGTATGGGTGGGGGGAGGGAAGTCCTAACGATTTTCGAGATAACGGGACTTAAAAAATATGTGTGTATGTTTTTATAGATTACCCTGTAACTTCTGAATGTGGCACCCTATGATGATGCTTTAAAATTTGTTAGATTGACAATCGTTAGGTCTTTCCAACGGTCTATAAACTTTTCCCCTCCTCCTCTCCGTTTTGAAGTATCAGTTTATGTAGAACTTTTAATCTGCATTGGATTAGAGTAGTCTTCTAGAGGGCAACCAAGCAAGATCGGTATATAAGGCGATATGTGACTGGTCCGAGACAGCGTAACGCATCATTGTATACAACCAAGAGTCTGCTACGACACAATGAGTCCAGAGATGAGAATATTACGCAACCATAGGTAAAATGAGGTATTACCAGGGCATTAACCAGTTTTTTTTCGCATATGAAGCGGAAGTAAGCTAAAAGTCAGTCACAGCTGCCATAGACAGACACCCATATATTTTTCCAATTGTAGCACTAATATGGTTCCAACAGAAGAACTTCGAATTAAGCTCAAAACCCACGCTCTTTGCAGAATCCACATAGGGAAGTCGGTGTTATTTATAATTACTGGTGGTAAATTATGGATTTAGTACTAAGCCATTTTGTAAAGACCAATCATAAACACGCTGGAGATCTTGATTCAGTCGGCATACGCAATCCTCTGTTAAGTCAATTAGCCTGCTGAGATACATCTGCACGTCGTCAGCATACAGATGTATTGCAGCGTCATGAATTACGTCGGTCAGGTCATTTATATAAAGACTGAACAAGAGTGGGCCAAGTACTGATCCCTGGGGGACACCACTATATAAATTCGCCGAGCCAGAGAAGGACCTCTGTACTTTTACATTTTGGTTACGTCCGCTTATAAAGCTCTTGAAGAGCTGAACAGCAGATGAAGAGGAAAAGAATCTTTGAGATAGCTTTTCCAGCAGTTTATCATGATTAATAGAATCAAATGCTGTTTCACAGCTATGATTTGGACGAAATCCAGACTGCCATGTAGTCAAGCAGCCGTTTTTATTTATGTAGTCGTTGGTCTGTATTTCTCTGATCTTCTCCAATACCTTAGCAAAGAAGCAAAGAAGACTAATAGGGTAATAATCACTTGGAGCAGAAGCGGAAGACTTTTTCAGGATAGGGTATTGTAAGTGCTTGCTTTCACTTGATGGGAAACTTAGATGTCAGTAAACAGTGGTTATATATATATGGGTTAAAACTTTGATAATTTTCCTGTGCAATCGCTCTAATGAACTGGAAAGTTTTCCGTAGCAGCGTTGCAATCAGATCCCAGAGACGCTGACACGGAATTCGTAACAAAAAAATTATTAAGAATATTGGGATCTCCGCTTACCTTTGGAGAATTGCTTCTATATATACCCATATTCCGTATGTTTCGCTACAAGTTTTTCGGAGATAAATTTACGTCCAGCTTACCGCCAAAGTAGACACGCTGAGAAGTCTTGATCATGCAATTGGCCCTATTACGAACGAGTTTATATCGTCTATATATCTCAGCTGATTGTATGACTCCAAATATATCGCCTACATAAGTAATCGCGTTCAGCCATTATGGTATGTATTTCTCCTGTTAGCCACGGACACCCTTAGTCCTTGTGCGTCGCGTCAGTAGTGATACATTACAGAAACAAAAAGTCGTGGTCAAAGTCACTTGATGGAGTACTCTCTGATTTTGAAATAACACCTTGCCGATATTTGTCGCAAGAACGTGACCAATTTGAGATGGATTATTGCTTTTAAAATAAGTCGGTAAGTTGTTAACCATATCAAAGCTCAAGGTTTTGTATAAATAACGCAATGTTTCTACATTGAAACCGCAACTGAGGTTGTTTGCATTCATATCATCGCACATGACAACGTTATGATGTTTAGATACTGACAGTACTGATTCTCTTTAAATTGTAAGGTCGTATCGTTACTGAAAGTACTCGATGGGCAATAAGTGCTTATCAAAATACATCTGTCAATTCCAGAGTCAACCTCAATACTGAGAAATTCCAGTTTATTACCTGAAGCAGAGGCATTTATCACGGTCGCTTCAAGAGAATCGTGTACGTAAATAACAACCCCTCCCCCTATCCGATCGTCTCTATAATTACGAAAGATGTTATACTTAGTTATGTAGAGAAATTACTTGGGATGCTACATTTTTATTGAACCAAGTCTCGCAGATCAACAGGGCTTGAATTTTTTTGTTCATAAGAATTTCCTGCAATAGACCAACTTTATTCCTAAGACTTCTAGCATTCAGGTATTATTTAGTATATTGAAGCCATGAGAGCGTGCAGTAAAAATTTTAAGGAGCGTTCTTACTTTTTCCAGTGGAGAGATGTTGTTGAGTTTTTTAAACGGTCTGTTTCTTGGCCGTAGATCTGGCTTGCAACTTTTTTTTATGGTATTTTATAAGTCAAATGCAATAAAGTTAGACTCCAAAAATTCTTATTTTTGCATGAAGGATATAGATAGATCAAAGTAAAACGACCACGTTGAAAAAGGCTTTCTGTCTTTCTTTGAAGAGAATTTGTAAAAATTCATCGAAATATATATTAAAACCCAACCCAAGACAGACTGTCTCCATAATGACTTAATTTGAAATTCAGTAATTTCCGCGAAATGAAGCTGTGAAAGACTATACTAACGAAAATGACTTGTAGTGACTTAGCTTTTACAATAAAGAAACATGTAGAGATTAACATCCACAACATTCTACCAAAAATATATTTAAATATTCCGTCAAGTCACCACAATGAATTAAAAGCGCTAATGTGAAATATGCGGATTAAATAAATACTAAAAAGTATGTATAGTAAAAAGCTCGACCTTATGTCATTCTTGTGCAAGCCCGGTCAGCGATCATACGCACGTAACTAGAAAGTTTGTAAAAGTAGAATTCTCGTGGAACTCAAGTATTATTGAAGTTTAGAGTAGATTTATAGTAGATATTAATTAAAGAAAAAACCAGTGAATAAAGTTTTTTTTATCTTTATAAAATAAAAAACTTCGCAGTGTTTTTAATTCATCTACATATATCGCACATAACCTCTATACTCCACAGACTTCATTCGAAATGTCACTGACAGTTCCCCACTGTGAATAAAGGTCATGGCAGAATTCAATTATTTAATTAAAAGCTATTAAGATAATGTGAGAGTATTTTTGCTGTAATTTTCACAGCATTTAGGGAGAAGTAATAATTTTTATTTTTTATTGAAAGAGGCCAAAAACAGAAGAAAAACTGTTATCCCAGCTGGCATTAATGGACAATCTTTCCATTTTAAAATAAATTCAGTTCATTTTAATGACGGCAGGTGACACTTTTTCGGAAATTTCACTAAATGGAGTAAAATTTGCAGTATTCGAAATTGAACCTAAAGGTTGACCCGGAGGGGCAGATCTACGGAGACGCCTCTTCATTCAATGGTTACTGTCATTGAAGGGGGGGGGGGGGCTGGATCGTGGACTGTTTACCTTGGGAGCCTTTTTGGACATCGAGGGTTCTTTTGACAGGGCCACGCCCGAGTCGCTATGTGAGGCAGCTCGTCGAACCTCTCTCAATGTGCTGGTGGAGAGAGGCTGCGCGGAAGGTGGCGTGCTTTCTCCAGTACTCTGGTGTATGTTGGTTGACTCACTCATGACGGTGCTGAAAAACGTGGGATTCTCATGGAAAGCGTATGCGGATGACATCCCTCTGCTCATTTCCAGGCACAACATGGCTGCTGTCTGTGCGTTCATGCAACGAGGATCCAATATGGTTGAGGACTGGTACATCCATCATGCTATGACAGTAAACCCAATAAAGATCAGCTTGGTGCTCTTTTCCAGAAGACGTGCGCATGGATATTTTGTTGTTCAAAAGCTTTTTCGATACACTCTACAACTGTCTCTTCATGTCAAGCACATTGGAGTCTTCCTCGACTCGAAGCTGACATGGGGATTGCACGTAGAGGAAAAGTTAATGCGGCTACGAGAGTTTTCGCTCAATGCAGTAGAACCTTTGGCCGTACATGGGTCTTGAGACCGAGGGTTGTGCACTGGATGTACACTTCGATCATTAGACCCATGCTTACATATGCCACCTATGTATGGTGCCGAGGACGCTTGTGGGGACTGCGATCCGAAAGCTGGCGGGCCTGCTTGGAAATTACGGGTTCCATGCGATCTACGGCTACTGCTGTTCTTGAGGTCTTACTTAATCTGCCACCCCTGGATTTTGTCATTCAGGGATATGTCAAAATGGCTTTGTGCAGATTGCGCTCATGGGGATTGCTCTCTGGCGTATGGGCTGGACTTGGAAAATCCTCTGGCCAGTATGTCACGTGATTCGATGGTACCTGAGCATCGTTGCGGGCATCGTTTCTCTGTGAACTTTCCTGTAAGGGAATCGGGAACTGAGGGAAGTGCTGTAAAAATTTTCACCGATGGCTCTCTTACTAATGAGGGAGCTGGGGCAGGTGTCTACTTTCTTGAGCCTGATATTTTGATAGACTACTCACTTGGTAAACACACCATTGTCTTCCAGGCTGAAGTCTTCGCCATATCAATGGCAGCGAAGTTAGACCTTGAGATGCAAATCAAGGGGAAGGACATTGCTATCCTTTCGGATAGTCAGGCAGCCATGATGGTTCTGAGTGGCCCTCGGATAACATCTAAGTTACTGGGGGATTGCAGGTCGTCTGTGGATAAGTTGTGTATCCAGAACAAGGTGTCCGTTCTGTGAGTTCCTGGTCACATGAGGATAATGGCGAATGAAAGGGTTGATCTTTTAGCTAGGGCTGGTTCTAATTCTCTGTTCCTCGGACCGGAATCCGCCGAAGGCGTTACCACTTCGAGTATCGGGTCTCTCATCAAAGCGGATGTTCCTAGAAAGCATCAGCAGAGGTGGGCAAACCTGAGTACACGCAGGTGTACAAAACTGGCCACAGCTCACTTCATGCTCATCTAACAAGGTTGGAAGTTATTGACAGCTCCGAGTGTCTGTCCTGCCAGGAGGGAGAGCCCGAGATAACCGAGCACTTTTTGTTTGCTTGTCCTGCCTTCGCCCGGTGCAGGTTGGATACTCTAGGGTCTGCCCTTCTATCTGTGGATGAGATGAAAAACCTGCCTCACCAAGACCTGATGCGTTTCATTAAGAGGACAGGAAGGTTTTGGTGAATGGCCTTTTAGCAGGACAGCACATGGGCCGCTATGACCTCCGTGTTTAGGATAGGATCTCCTGTTACCCTGCCTTTAAAATAAAAAAAAGGTTGCACTTCATTTATGATACACACTGCACATTTGACTGTATTTAATTTCAAATTGAGTCATTATGTAGACAGTCATTATTTACTTGTAGATTTTATAATTGCTTTAATTATCTCTTAATCACTTTTTTATTCCAAATACCTGCATATATTATTTTCTGTCTGTCAGTCCATTAATCTGTCTGCTAGATATATAACTTAATCCTGCTAGCTGACATTTTTTACACATCCATTGTAAAGTTTTCACAAAATCTTTATGGGTAAAATACTGCGACTCCCTCGTAGTTTTGATTTTCACTACATATACATATATTTGAAAACTCCTAAACACATTCTCAGCTAGAGACTTGAAAGTTTTGACTTTCTATTCTTTCTGTAAAAGTTAAAATATTTTAAAACTTATTATTTCCAACCATTCTGTTGAGTTTATGTATTCATCTGAACTTTCTAAATTTGACAGATGTACGTCTTGGGACGGACCGAATGGATAAATTCTATTTTGTGCGAATACTTTACGCTTTTCCATTCCATCTAAAAATACATCTAAAAACGAAATCTTAAAGACAATTTTCTTTAAAAGACTTTTATATATTATTCTCTGATGGATATCTATACTTTAAATTAACTTAAAAACCGATAAATTATTTTTAATTTCCAACTGGGAATCACTCAATTTAGTCCTCAAGTTGTTGTGCTCTCCAATGGGAATAGAAGAAACAACACAAACGATATGGCACAAATCATTATTTCATCACGTTCACGTTTTATTTATATATAAAAAAAAAACTTTGTTGCAAGCATTTTACGTGCTTTTCTCTACTGGAGTTCATTATCTGAATCTTGTTGAGTTGGAAGTTTTGCCGTTCGAGGAATTTATTTGAAACAGATGTGACATTTTTTGTTTTATAGAAATTCGCAACAAACTCATAAAACTTGTCTATACGGCATAAAATTCATCTGTATATGGATAAGGAGAAGATCGAATGCCATGCCATTTTTCTCATTTCCGTCTTTCGGTTTCTATTTGTATATGCACTACGTGATGTTAAAGAATTGGGTGCCTGCTCCTCTAGCGGGCTAATAAAACGAGGTAAATATTGTGGAAGACGGTACTAGAATACAACGATGCTTGAAAGAGCAATGAGAATTTAAAATTTATTTAAAATGGTTTAAGGTAACTTAAGAGTATTCAGAGGAGGAACCTTTGTGAGAGAAACTCAAGAGGAATCAGTACCAAGATTTGCAAGTTTCGTACATTTTTCAATGCGAATTTCTGGCAAACTCTTCATAGCAAAATAATGATTTATAACTTAAATTAAAGGTAAAGCAAAATAGCATATTTAACAATTATGGGCAAAAAAATTTAGGTGAGTTAATTCCCGTTAAAAATTTTCAATTTATGTTAACTGCAAATTTTCATTTTTCGTCTTAAATTTATGGTTTTGTCGGATGTTGGGTTTCTGTCTTTTACGGTAGATGTCTCTAAATGCTGCAAATATTTTAGAATGTTAGGAGTTAGGACTAAGCTAGGGCTCTGATGTGGTAGTGAGTGTGTCTGTTTCGTGGCTTGGAAAGTGTTTCTCGGAGGCTTTGGATTACCTAAGCTCAAATTCTGAGAAGAACCTATACACATACATCACATGCATAATATTCAATAAATTTTTTTTTTTTTTTTAAGTTTTGGAATAACAATTTTTTTGAAGTTGAATTATATAAATAAAAAAAATAAATAAAATAATAAATATATTTTTTCAAATAACTCAATTAATTAAACATTGTTTTTTTAAACTTAGGGGGCTCATGACACCCCCCACCCCCCACCCTGGATCCTGCTGCATGAATCTCATTAAAGCGCAGCTCTACGTATTCTTGTTCAGTGGGTATGTCAGATTTACAGTTAGATTTGAATGAGCGTAAGTTGCTCGAACAAGGCAATTGCAATATTATCTCTTAGAAAATATGGACGTATACAGGGTGTTTCCACCTATGTGGTCCGTAGAGTAAGATAGTACTGACCTAGCCAAATAAAAAAAAACTTTTGCTGAAAAGGGGGGTCCATATAATTTTTTTTGGAGTTACAGTGTGATTAAGAAATAATTATAGTTTTTAACAAGACACCCTGTATCGTAAAAAGTCCAGGGTATACGGGTATTGCCAAGAACTCATTGTATCCAACGACTGTTCAACCATCCCCGTACTACTCTCCCCTCAAGAGCTATGGTCGTCTAAATTAAAAATTTCGGATTTTTTTTACCTTTTGTTTTATGTTGTCATCTTTTTTTTTCCAAAAAAGTAGTTAACATAACTTTTTCTTTACAAAAACTGTTGACTCTGGACTCCTAATTTGATTTATTCTATTTACTATCTGTAGCCGTTAAAATTTTTTTAGCTCATAACCAATTCAGGAGGTACCGAAATTAAACGATATTTTTTTTATAAATGACGAATTTTCGGTCACTAAAGGGACAAAAATTATCTTTGAGAATAGGTTTGAGAATAGCTGTATGTACTACATATGCATATACTATACATATAAATAACAGTGCAGATTTTAAAGGCGGTCAGAAATTTAAAAACGCATTTATAAAAACAGTTGTTTACAAAAATATCAATTGTAATGAGGTCGATAATATGAAAGTCGCTTAGAAAACGGTCGTTTATATTGAGGTCAATTATATTGAAGTCGCTTAAAAAAAAAAGGTTGCTTATATCGGAAATTCACTGTACTACATAATACAGATTAGATGAACATAGAGTAGCACAAAGGTGAGGAAGCGCTAGCTTGGCCTTCGTCCTGCGCCGCATTAAAGAAATATTAATTTTAATTTTTTACCGAAATGTCGGTTAAAATCCTATTCGTACACTGTACTCACTCACAAGTACCATTTAAATGTTAAAAAGATCCTTTAATACTCGCTTATATACAGAACGAAAATTTTAAAATTTCCATAAATTAAGAATGCCTACAAAGTTCTCTAGAATAATATGAATTAAGCTAATAAAAGCAAGGTTATACTGGGAAAGTAAAACAGCCAGGGTATTTACTGCTCTTAAAATATGAAAATATCCACAAGGGACTGTGGTCATTACTGTTTCATTTCGAAGAAAAATGCTTTGAGTATAATAAAAACTCTCGAGAATACTTCACAAGCCATGAAACAAACTCCCCAACTACCACATCATGTTTCGGATTGTACCCGGGGAATCCGGTACCCGGGTACTCAATTCCAAGATTGTCGATTCCGAAATTTACTCGGGTATCCGGGCATAGTATAAATAAGGATAAGTAGAGACAGAGGCGAACAAAAAAGGATACTTTTGTATTTTGCAAGAATGGAGGAAAAGAACTTGGCTATGCATTCATTATTGTAGTGTGACTCAGACATCGAGTTACAAACAAAAACTGTAGGGTTACCAGATTTACAAAATGAGAAAAATTAAAATCGCATAAAATTATGAGTGAAATAAAAATTATATTGAAACATATTTAAAAAATCAGTATGCGGATGTGGTAATAGATTTATATAGTATAGTGTGACTCAGACATCGAGTTACAAACAAAAACTGTAGGGTTACCAGATTTACAAAATGAGAAAAATTAAAATCGCATAAAATTATGAGTGAAATAAAAATTATATTGAAACATATTTAAAAAATCAGTATGCGGATGTGGTAATAGATTTATATAGTATAGTGTGACTCAGACATCGAGTTACAAACAAAAACTGTAGGGTTACCAGATTTACAAAATGAGAAAAATTAAAATCGCATAAAATTATGAGTGAAATAAAAATTAGATTGAAACATATTTAAAAAATCAGTATGCGGATGTGGTAATAGATTTATATAGTATAGTGTGACTCAGACATCGAGTTACAAACAAAAACTGTAGGGTTACCAGATTTACAAAATGAGAAAAATTAAAATCGCATAAAATTATGAGTGAAATAAAAATTATATTGAAACATATTTAAAAAATCAGTATGCGGATGTGGTAATAGATTTATATAGTATAGTGTGACTCAGACATCGAGTTACAAACAAAAACTGTAGGGTTACCAGATTTACAAAATGAGAAAAATTAAAATCGCATAAAATTATGAGTGAAATAAAAATTATATTGAAACATATTTAAAAAATCAGTATGCGGATGTGGTAATAGATTTATATAGTATAGTGTGACTCAGACATAGAGTTACAAACAAAAACTGTAGGGTTACCAGATTTACAAAATGAGAAAAATTAAAATCGCATAAAATTATGAGTGAAATAAAAATTATATTGAAACATATTTAAAAAATCAGTATGCGGATGTGGTAATAGATTTATATAGTATAGTGTGACTCAGACATCGAGTTACAAACAAAAACTGTAGGGTTACCAGATTTACAAAATGAGAAAAATTAAAATCGCATAAAATTATGAGTGAAATAAAAATTAGATTGAAACATATTTAAAAAATCAGTATGCGGATGTGGTAATAGATTTATAAATTAATCAATTATTTATGTAACGTAAACGAATAAAAAAAAAAACGAACTATAAAATTAAAGCAGTATTTCCAAGTGACCACGGAGTTCAATACACTTTGGGTATTCTTTGATATTACCTATTAAATCCAAGCTCAGTAGAGCTCGAAGCCAAATCAATTGCCTAAAGAGTGTATAAGCCATAAGACATCATTGTAACTCATACGGCGGGTATGCACGTGAAAGATCATACTTAATAATTTTGTACACTTGTAAAAAGGATTTTTTTTTTTTTTTAAATATTGCATAGTTACTATTCATATGTAGGTATATATAAAGGGTGTCTCGTAAGCCGACGTCAAGTCGGAATTGGGTAACAGACCAAATCATAACAGTTACCATAAAAATATAAAAAAAATTTAAGTTATTTATTTTTCGAATTATAGACATTTCTTTTGTTTTTCAGAAAATGTGCACCCTGTGATGGTTTTTTAGCTCCTGTTGCTACAAATCTTTACTTTTTTTTCAATTTTATTTTTCTTATGTAATCCCGAATAGTGCTTATGTAACCTGTGGCTTTAAGTTCTAAACCAACTGCTCCAACTTGGAAGAAAATGTCAGATTTTGCCGAACTAAGAATAGAAAAATAAAATTTCACCCAACTTTAACTGACTGTAATGAAAAAAAAAGTACTACGCCAGTCTGGCAAGTAACTTTAAAAGTTGACGCATTTAATAAGGATTCTAAAATGGTATAACACTTGCTACATTATTCTTAGATTACGGTTCTTCAAGAAACCCAGTTTTGAAAAATTTCTTTTCACTTACTAAAAATGATTCTAGTGTACCCAAAGCTTTCCGTAAGACCGCAACTTTAAGATTCTAGTTTGAGTGAGACGGAGAGTCATTGCATGAAATGTGAGTGAACAAGATAGTTACGAGACACCCTGTTAATATGAAAAAATTCTTTAGATTTGTTTTTCCTTTGGTACCTTAAACATTTTTAGGCTTAAGTTAACTGCATCGCAACCAGCAACTACACAATTCCACTTACGATTTCCTTTATTCATATTGTTTTTATAAAAAAACAAATTCAAACACCTATCACAATTAATTTTTTTGAAAGTAAAATTCAGAATAATTTTCTTAAATAACTTCACTTCTTGAATACCTTCAAAATCTTTTCAAACTATTCATAATAATGTACATTGGGTAACCCTACCTCCATTTGGCAAGATAAATTTCGCATTGAAAAACGCACTAAAAGGAGATGTAAAAATTCTGTCAAATAAAATTCCTCGAATCTAGCATGAGATTCCCCCACTTAATCTCTTTCGAGCAAAACAAATGTAAACAGAAAAACGTGCTGTTCAAATATCATGAGATTACACGAACAATCATTAGAATTCCTGCGAAAAACATTGGGACAATTCTCTTAATATTTCAGAAAAACCTGTTTTCACAAAAGCGCGGCAATATTTTATGAGCGTAAAATCGGAAAACTCCGCCCATTCTGTCTTATTTACGAAAATATATCATTTGCCATTCCGTTTCGTTGCATGTAATCTTCTTTTTCACATTTTTTGTCTTATTCGTAAAATGTTCAAAAAGGGTTTGATTTTTTGTTTCTGTCCTTTCCTTCCTTTTCTTGCCATGTATATTTAAATGGAAAATAATCGGAACACTCTTCTGTGTCCCTTCTTTTAGTTATTTATTCTTTGACCCGGGTACCCGATTCCGGGTTACCCGGGTAGCCGGATATAATCGATTCTCGATTCCGAATATACGGGTATCCGGGTACAATCGGTTTTTAATATTTTAGAACTCCGGTACATTACTGAATTCGTGATTTCAGCCATTTAATTCTGCTACCCGAATCGTGCTTTGCTTCCCCCACTACTAACTAACTAATGTATATATCAAATTCATTATTATGAATTTATTGATGATAAAAGCAGCGAGAATTTGCATTATTTCATCATTAATTGACTGCTGAATGTGTCAGTGAGTATGTTCGGTATGTCAATAAGAAAATAATGTCACAACTTATGGAATTGCTCATCGAGTGATCATGGAAAAGCTCATTATATTGCTGAAAAGTATATAATGAGTTCAGTCCTGGGTCCAGAACAGAGTTCATCATTACTCTCATCTAAGGGCTCATGATGAACTCATCGATGAAATCATCAAACCGTGTTTACTACCCTAGTAAAAATGATACGATGATTTCAGTGATGAGCTCATCATGAGCCTTTAGATGAAAGTAATGATGAAATCTATTCTAGACCCGGGACTGAACTCATTATATTCTTTTCTTCAACATAATGAGCTTTTCCATGATCACTCGATGAGCAGTTCCATGAGTTGTTACATTATTTTCTTGTTGACATAATGAAAATACTCACTGATACATTCATCTGTCAATTCATGATGAAATAGCGGAAAAGCACACTGCTATTATCATCAATAAATTCATAATGATGACATCGATTTATAGATTAGTTCAATTACGCACGATCATTTCATTTCACTACATTTCCGATTTTAATGAGCTGTGATAGCTCATTGGATTTTTTCAGTTTATTGTATTTTTCCTATTAAAACTTACCAGAAAATAAATTTATAAAAAATTAAAATATGCTTTCACTTGTTACACTTTTACTTCAATTCACAACTTAACGCAACTGTCTCAATCAAATGCAGTTTGCAACTATGCGTCAGAAGTCAAAACTGTACTGTTTTTTTAAGGAATACAACAAACCATTCATCATAATTTCGTGGAAATGCAAATGAATTTTGAATACGAACACGCTCATGGTTACTCATCGAAAGGCTCATCGAAGGGCTCATCGGAACTTGTCCTAAAACTTCAGCCGCATTTCAAGTGGCGAAATTTACACATTCATGCGCAATTTCCATATGCACCAGTGCTAGTTTGCATAAGATTCTCCCCGACAGGGGAAAAGGGATTTCGAAACCGATGAGCATTTCTTACTAGGCAGATTCGGACTCCGACTGGACATACACACATGCAATTAATATTCATCTGAGAGTTAGTGTGCGTAAAATGGTAAGGTTACTTTGTAATCAAAACTATTTTATTATACCGTAATTGGGAAGGTAAGGAACCAAGCTGTATATTACTATAAGACTACTTTCCTGTATGGATAGTAATTTAGTCTCTATACCATATACCTATAAAGTTAATGTTTGACACTTTTACATAAGTATCAATATAAAACATTTTAAAGAATATAGATTTCTGTTTCGTGGCTTGAGAAGTATTCTAGAAGGTTTTCGTATAAATCATTAACCAGGTACGCGTACTCTAGATGCTAAATAAAGTGGTGTGGAAAAATAATTAAAATTGAGAAAAAACAACAAACATTTTAGAAAAATTCCAAGAAAATACTGAATCCATGGACTTGAAGCACTTTGTATTCTCTGAATTTCACTAAGTGAAGGCAGAAATTCTTATAAATTTTCTGTAATGAGATTTTCTGAATTGCGAATTTTGTTCTGTGGCTTGTGTAAAACAAAAAGGAAAATAAAAGGATTTCAATGAATTTCTTGGAAAATTTTTTTAAGATATTTCTCGCTCATAAAAGAGAGTGTGGAAAGACTAAAGGAAAAGGGCGTGCATGAAAGGGAATATCTCTCTATTTAATTTTTGTATATCATTTCTTTATAGAAATAATTAGTTTGAAGTTAAAATTGAAACTATTATCTATACTTAGAATTGAAGTGAAAGGATAAAAGAAAGGAAGAAGGGGAAAAAAAGAAAAGGGAGGAAAAAATTATATGGGGTGGAGATATGCTATTATTTTTTAGTGGTGGCGAAACATAAGTAGTTAGAAAAGTTGCAGGAGGTGGAGATATGCTATTATTTTTTAGTGGTGGGGAAACATAAGTAGTTAGAAAAGTTGCAGGACGTGGTAACTGTTTATTTAATGCTTTAACATCACAAATTTTTAATGAATTGAATGGAAAAAAGGACATGGAAAGCGACAAGTAGTGTCATACGGAACTTAGTTGGTACCTTCCGGGCTCTAAATTACCAAGTAATAATTAAAGAACTGTTAGACGCATTTAAAGCGCTAGAAGTAAATATGTCCCTGAATATTTACTTTTTACACGACCACCTGACATTTAAATAATTGAACAATGCTTCAAGGGAAAATGTATAAGGAGTATGTTGGCAGATTACTACTGAATACCGAATATACTGTTGTGCTGTTAAGAATAACAAGAAAAAAAGTTGCAATTGGTCTAAGACTAATAATATTATACCTTAGACGAAAACAAAAGCTAATCAAAGCGAAAGAAAGTTTTGTATGGTCACACCAAGAAGTGGTTGGCCGATTTAGTCCATTTTTGAGGCCAGCCAGTCCCTTTAACTCGTACACGAATTTGTTTGTCTGTAGGTATATTTATTTATACATTTTTACTATTTTCGACACTCTCGTAGACCCACTTTTCGTCATCACAGCGAGCTGAAATTTGGCACACAGACAATTGAATCTATCAAAATTTGAACCGGAAGTTTCCATGGAAAACTCGGAAAATCGGGAAAAATCATTTGAAAATTTGGTACAAATTTGATTAGTGATAAATCCGTTTCAGGAAAAATGCAGAGTTTTCCGATTTTTCCGAAAAAATTCTCCAGAATTTTCCGGTAAAAAAGTTTTCTAAATTATGCAGGATCAAGTTCCCTATCAACTGGCATCATTACTTTCTCTCCGACAATGGTGAAAACTTGCAGAAAAATTCGAGGAAAATTCATGTAATACGTTTTTCCGGAGTTTTTCCGACCAAGGAAGCGTTTGAGCGTTTTGCAACCTAAGACAAAGCTGTAGAACGAAATGAGTTGCATAAAGTTGCTTTTGGGGAAAACTCCATGGAAAACTCAGAAAACCGGGAAAATCATCGGAAAAATTTTCATCGATCTGTTTCAGGAAAAATGCAGAATTTTCCAATTTTTCTGGAAAATTTTCCGAAAATTTCCAGAATTTTCCGACGAAAAAGTTTTATAAGCTATGCGGAATCATGTTTTTTCCGTTCTACTGGCGTCAATACTTTTTTTTCAACAATCATGAAAACTTGCATGAAAAATCGAGGAAAAATTCATGTAAATTTTTAAAAAAAAATTATACTAATAGGAAAAGTCGGTGGAAAATATGGAAAAGTTTGAATACAGCTAAAAAGCGCTGTTTGAAAGATAATTTGAATTTCAGAAAACCGTTGCAGTACTTCAACGATTTGATACTCGAATAAATTTTTTGAAAAACTGGTAAATCAGTGTCCTTTCAGCCGTCATAAAATTGTTTTAAAATATCTTCATGCAGCACGTAATAACAATTTAGTTAACGTGAAAAAGGCAGAAAATAAAATAAGTAAAAAACGAGTTTTCAAACAAAACTGAGGCCAAGCCGCGTAAAAAAGTAAAAAATATACATTTCTTCACACACAGAGGTGGACTCAGATTTTATTCGCTGACAATCACCGATATATTTCAGTATGATCAATCAGAGGTAATAAGTGATTTGATTCATGAAGAGAAATGTCCCAATCAAAAAATCTGAGTCCACCTCTGTGTGTGAAAAAAGTTTATTTTCTACTTTTTCATGCGGCTTGGCCTCAGTTTTGATTGAAAACTCGTTTTTTACTTATTTTATTGAAATTTTATTTACTCCCTATTGCTTTGAATATACCACGTATCAAATTTCAGCTCTCTACGTAAATGCGTTTTCAGACAGTGTCCAATTTAATAGAGAAAAATGAGATTTTTGTATGGCAACCGTACGAAGGAGTTACCCGATTTGTGCCATTTTCAAACTTGAATTAATTTTTTTTTTTTTTTTGAAAACTCCGTATGCAAAATTTCAGCTTTCTATATAAACACGATCTTGAGTTATCGAATGTGGAATAATTTTTTGATCAGCTTACCTGAAGGAATCGCGTGGTAGGTATACCGGAAGGTATCTTGATCTGAATCACCCTGTATATACCGGAGCCAGCGTTTGCTGCGAGGAGCCTCATGTGGAAATTGCCACATAACATGTTACGGTTTTTCAGGCGGAAAAGTCAAAGCCATGCTTGAAACAGGAAGGCATCTCCTTAACTCAGACACCAAGAACAAGGAGATTGCAATCTGCTCGGACAGCCAGGCAGTTGTCAAAGCCTTGTCAAAACCCTTTATAAACTCCAAGCTTGTATTGGAATGCAAATCCACCCTGAACTTCCGTTTTAGGAACAACAGGGTACTGGTGCTTTGGGTCCCAGATCATAGCGATATTAGCGGAAATGAAAAGGCGAACGAAATTGATTCGGAAGTATCCCCTCCTCTATAATTGGCATCGCAACAAATCACCTTAATTCTGCCAACAAAGCCGCCTTTGGTTAGATTATCCTTCAGGTAGAACTACAAAGGAGCTCTGGGACAGACCTAACCCAAAAGAAACAAATAAACTAACGGGGTTAAACAAGCCAACCTTGAGAACTCTGATGTCAATTCTTATTGGGCACTCCCGTCTCAGAGGTCACAGGATAGGGCTTGTTGCTGACCCTGTATGTAGGGGATGCGGGGATGAATCAAAAACAGTAGCTCACTTCCTTTGTCACTATCTAGTCCTTTCGGGAAAGCGTTATAGATTCTTTGGCTTACACCTCTCGAACGAGCTGCACGATGCTGGCAAGGTGGGCTGGGAGCCAAAACTCAAATTCAAAAGAGCGTCCGGTTGGGACAATGGGCCTTTTAAGGCCTACGTTCCAGGGCCTCTGTAAGAGGTCTCAACCACAATTTTCAATATTTTTTTTATTTAAAAAAATCAATCAATTTAAAATTGCAGCTTTCTATGTAAACGCCATATTGAGTTATCGACTTTGAGACTCGAGACAACAAGAAGTCCGAAATCGCTAAATTCAAGTGACACAAACAAAAAATTGTGACATGTAGGGAAAAAACTAAGATCAGAATTGGGTTCAGCAACTCCTAAATCTGGACAAGTCTGGTTCTTGCATTTTTGGGCTTGTCGAACAGTGTAATCATTACGATGTTTTACTGATAGAAGATATTATTTTAGAAAACATAAATGATAACCAAGCTAGGTTTTAGTAAATGATTGCATAATGAATTAAGGGAAGATATTGAAACCACTTTATGAAACAAGTAAGTATTGAGGTATACCTCAGTAAACGATTACATAATAAAGTCGTTTGCCGCATTCACAATGCAGAGCGGAGCAGAGTGGAGCAAAGTGAGCTTTGAGTCCACAGTGAAGGTGGTCACAATAAAATGCAGAGTGAGATTCGAATTTTGAAATTAAATCGCCATATTAACGCCAAATCAACAAAAAAGCAAACAACTGCCGTTTGTCAAAAAAATAAATTCGAAAAAGTAGAAGACAACTGTTGCACCATTAGATTGCCTCGAACTTAGATAAAAATTAACGTAATTTTGTTTTTTGTTTTTAAATCATGTAGTTCGTAAAAAATACGTCTTGTTTTTTATTAGCATTCATAAAAAATATTAAAACATGTTAGCTATGATAAAAAGTAGTATGGAGCTTTCTCCACGCCATCTACCTGCTAATAGTTCGAAGTTCCAGTTTGTAAGCTTTCGTCATTGCCAGCGTGAAATTAAAATAGAACCTATTTCCATGCAACTCTACTCTGTGCTACTCTGAGCCAAACAGAGATAGCCACATGTACTACTGCGTGCTAAAAAAAAATATACCAGTTGTCATTCTACGTTACTCTACTTTACTCTGCATATTGAATGCGGCAGTAAGGTGAAATCATATTAAAATCACTTTATGAAAAATATGTTTAGGAATTTAAAGTAACTCATTCAACTGAGAGAGATTTATATCAAAATATCATTTTTCAATTAATAAATTCTATAAGTGTTGGCAAACAATTTCTTTACTTACTGATATAAATGTACTTTGCTTACAGACAGTATGAAATACTGGAAATTTTAGTTCATCAATCAATAATACTAGGATTTTTTCTTATATAACATTTATTTTGGCTAATTTAATCCCATAAACTATACAATAACAAAAATTTATTTTAGTGAAGACCTATCGTCATTCTCTGTCTATCTTTTAATTGAATTAAATTTGAAAGATAACAGAGTTTTCCAATGTCTTTGAAACTTTTCCTGGTCTGTTTTGTTGAAAAGTTAAAAAGCTCTTGATATTCTCTAAAAACAACTGCAGATACTTTCATAGAACTTTCTCCATCTACACTCCAATTATCCTTAAATAAACTTAAATAAAAAGTGCAGTTTTAATCTTCTTTAACAGTTAAGAAAATGTATAGAGGTTTAGTTTGTATTATCTTAATGGTGTAATTCAATTTGTAGACAATGAAGAAATGAAAGTTCCTTGAAGAAAGTTACAGTTAAATTAAAATAATTATTTAAATAAGTTGTACGAGCAAGTTTTCTAGAACTTATAAACCTTAATTCATAGATATTATAGCAACGTTTAAGAAATTAACTGTATAACGTCGTTTAGCGTTATTCAACTGTAATATGACTTCCTTATCAAATCAGATTGTATAAATGGGGTAAGTCATGAACGCATTGCAGATGAATGAATAAAATTTTGAAGGTTTCGATTTATATAACCCTTTAAAAAAAAATTTAGCCATAATGACGGATAATGCGGATATTGAGAAGGGTCCTGGAGTGCAGTGCGGCTACTAATCGCTGGAGTTTACTTTAGAAGAAAACAACCATATTGAATTCGAGTAGTGGTGCAGGAACTCCTTCGGACTTCCTTTAATCAGTTGTGTTGATTTTTACGGATAGCCTCACTTCATGCAGTCTCTATATCTCAATGTCGTCAACTCTCTACCAACATATTTTAATACTTCTAGACCATCACTCTTTGATTTATTTTTAACAACCGATAAACGTTCGAGTCCTTTTTATAACCAAATCGACTCCCCTAGCTTCCACCATCAAGACATACTCTTCATCTGTTATGACTTTGCTACCCAGTGTCCGGAGCATTTAAGTTACTTCTCATTTAGAGACTTTAATAATTTGGAGATATGAACAGCTTAATTCAGGAGTGCTCTGACCTGCTGTGGGATAGAATAAGAGCATTTAGCTCTGTCGACGATAAAGTTGCTGTTTTTGAAAGCCTCTATAGCTATCTATTCGATAAATACGTACCTTTGCGCACCAAGAGGATTACTTCAAATACGTGTCTTTGGTACACTGCACAAATCGGGATTCTTATCACAGAGCGTGAATATTTCTACAAACAATTTAGGCGACTCAAAACCCTGTACACTCGTTCTCTATATAAAGCTGCCCGTAATAGAGTAACCATTGCTATCCGTGAGGGCAAAACGTCGCTATTATGGCAATAAATTAGATGCAAATCTTTCCCAAAAAACTTTGTGGAGGAATTTCAAAATAGCTGGTGTATGTGGTAGACAAGGCAATATAGTGACTTGATTCCAACGATTTAAGCGAGTTCTTTGTATCCGCCCCTATGGCTTCGTCTAATTTAGATAATAGCACTCCATTGGCTCACCACTTTCAACACCACGACGATTGCTTCTCCTTTCACGGACTCGATTATCAAAAGCTCTTAGTAGCACTATTCTCTGTCAAATTTTAATCTGTAGACCCTGATAAAATTCATAAAAATATTGCTTCCTTATATGCACTTGTGGCGTCCTGAACGCACGACAAATCATAGTTGAATCGGGCAATATTTTTCTTTCCACTTTCTCGCTAGTAATACTTGCTGGCCTTCGAAAGTATCAAATAAGTAGGCCAGAATATGTATCAAAAGAAAAAACAAAAATTGTAATTTATTCTCTTGTCAAAACTATAACGAGTCGGTTGATTTGTTTTGAAAATAAATATTAAATAATAAACAGAGAATTTGGTTTTCGATCTAAAGTGATAAGGAGCGAAGGATTTTTTTTTTATTCTACAGAAGGAAGACAAACTTCCTTTCTAATTAACGCCGATATCCCCATTGAATGGGAAAACAAATCCAAGATTAAGGAGAACCCAAGCAACGCAGGAGTTTGGCAGAACCAGTCCTCACTGACACCTCGAACAATTCGTATCAGCTTTCAAGTCCACATAGAGTTGACTGGATCCTCCCAAGTTTTTAACGACAAAGAGAACAACAATCAGACGCATTTAAACTTCTGCCGCTCCAATGAAACTCCTTCAAATACAACGAGTAACATCATAACTTCTGACATCTAAGTCGAAGTCCTTTCCGATTGCTACTCTACTACTGCAATCCTGCGCAAATACACATTATTCAGAATGTACTCTCTGTTCCAGAAGGCGACATCACGGATATTAGTAACCGGTTGAGACAACACAATTCTCAACAACATCTTTGATACTATCGGTGAACGCAAACAACTAGCCGTTATTAGCACAAGACTAATCTACTGCTTCACCTTCAAGAACTAGGCATTACTGGATCTATTACCGGATGCAAGCATTACTTAATACTGCACACAGCAAAACTGCAGCATCTCATTAACCCCCAAACACTTACTAAATCATTGCCTTCCGTCGTTTACTTTCCTTACTAGCTGCAAATTGGTCTCGATTTTGCCTATTCTTAAAAAATCTTCAGTCGCTACAGCATTTGATCTTCGCCCTATTAACATTTTGCGCCTCTTAGCCAAAGTACTAGAAAAGATAATGTGTGGGAAAATCCTAGCATAATGTCGAAAGAAATAACATGCTGACTCGAAAATCGCAATTGCAAAACAGCCATATTAGAGGTTACTACAGACTTGCGGAAAAGCGTGGATAAGGGTGAGGTCGTTATTCTCGTGCTACTTGACTTCTTTAAGGCCTTTGACAGAGTCAACCACTCAAGGCGACTCTTGAAGTTATTTAATAATTTTGGTTTCTCCCAGTCGATTTTTAACTTGATCAAAAGCTTCCTCACGGGAAGATGACAACAAGTTCGTTATAACGAGCGTGATTCAGACTTCTTACCTATACCTCTTGGCGTTCCTCAGGGGTCTGTGTTGGGACCATTGTTGTTCAGCTTACACATAAATGACTTGTTTACTCTTATCAAACAAGTCAACATCCACTTATTCGATGACGATGTCCAGTTATACAGTTGTGGAACGATTGGGTTATTCGAGGAATTCTTGGACCGGGTCAATGAGGATCTTGCCAGATTCTATGTCTAGTGTCTAGCGAATGTCCTAATCTTTAATCCTGACAAGTCTCAATGTCTCATTTTGGGTGGTGGTATCCTCATCAGACCTATCCATTCCGTATTTCTCGAGGAACAAGTTTTAATATATGTTGATGAAGTCACAAATCTTGGAATAAGGCTCAATGCAGATATAAAATGTTGTGGTTATGTTAGATCAGTTCTGGGAAAGGTATATTGTGGGCTACGTAGGCTCTGGCTGTCTGCACAAATTTTATTTAAGTTCGAACACCAAACTGAAGCTCATCAAAGCTCTGATTTTGTTACATTTTACCTTTGCGAGCCTGATCTTCCCAAAATTAGACTGCGCAGAGTCAACGTTGCTTTCAATGATTGTGTGAGGTTCGCCTTTTCGGTCTTCGTAGATTAGACCACGTTTCTGGCTTTAAGACTAGGTTAATCGGATGTGTTCTAGATATATATTTAGAACGCAGGTCAGGTATAATTCTCTTTAACTGTATATGAATTGAATTGAATATTGAACAGATAGCTTGATAGCTTATCTGGTAAGCATGGTGTCTGGCCATCCCAGAGATAGTGGGTTCGAGTTCCACGCCGTGACGATGTTGCGCTTTTTTGCCCTACCTACTTTTCGTTTCTACTTTTATAGCTTAAATCGGCGTTCACAATTAAACGGCAACAGCAACGGGAAAGTGGAAAATAAAGAATTTGTTCGTTCAGAATATATCTCAACGCAAACGTGTAATTTCAAAATCGACTTTTTTGTATTTTCTTGTACTATTTTAAAAAAGTGCATGTTTTTAGACAATTGTTGCCATGTAGAAATTATATATGCTTCTCTAATCTGTAACATAAAAAAATAATATGCAAATTAGTTGATGAAAATCTTTAAATTAAGAACTAAAATTTTGAGGAATACTCCAGTATATATCTTTTGCTTTTAAAGCTATTTTCAGCATTTTTCTAGTTTAAACAACTCAGAGCGCCACCTGTTGCAATATAGAAATGAAACTTTGTTTCGAAAATAAAGCTCTGAAGAGAACATTTTTCGAGAATGGCAATGGCAAAGTATACAATGTTTCAGTTTTCACGTTGCCATTGCTAAATGAGTAAGAGAGATATGTATACACAAATTTAGATATAGTAAAAAGAGACCGTCTACATTTCACTTTGCCGTTACCGTTATCGTTGAATTGTGAACGCCACTTATGGCTTCTTCACTTAGCAGGTTAGTACAATGGAACGCCTTGGCTTCAGTGCTTGGGATTTTTTGTCTCTTACGAAAAAGTGTCTAGTGCTAAGTTAGGTTACGTTAGAGTGGTGAGTGGTGGCCATCGCAGGAAGTTGTATGATCAGCCACACTTAAACCACCAGTGGTCCATTGTGATGCCACTATATTGGAACCTTGCCTGGAAAAGATATTTAAAAAGCTAGGGGGTGCGATGAAACCAACCACAAGGGTTTGTGTGCTTTACCAGTTCCCTTATATCTTTGTCTACTAATTCCCCCAGTTTGTGGAATAAGCGTACTCCTCCTACACTTAGCAAGGATAGGGCATTCGCACAGCAGGTGCTGAACACTCTCAACATCGTCCTCGTCCATACCTCTTTGCAGAAGTCATTGTACGGAGCTTGCATGTGCTCTGCCCGTTTGCCAAAGAGGCAGTGTCCCGTAATTACGGCAGTATGATGACGGACATAATTCAGGTTCCTCCTCAGCAGAGATTCAGTCTTCCCAAAACAAATTTTGGGCCAAAGCTATCTCAAAATCGCGCATGAAGTCAGTTATCCCCACCTGCGACTTGCTAGCTTGCAGGCCTATACGTCTATAATCCTCAGCACATATTGATAGCAGTACCCTTCTTGTTTGTCCAGGGCATCCGCTGCCTTGTTTCCAGGTATGTCACTGTGGACAGGCACCCAGCAGAGAATAATTCTGTGGTTACCACCCAGTTTCCCGAGCTCACAACGACATCGTTGCATTAGGCGCGATCTAATGGTGCTCGTGTCCAAAGTTGTGAATGCAGCATGGCTGTAAATACAAATCCTGCTTTGCAAATAGCCGACCTCCGCTTGAAACAAACTGCAGTGGTCCGGTAGCCGGTACGATACCTGTATTTGAAGGAGTGCTAAGTAAACCCCGGCTCCCACTCCTAGTTGAGAACGCTTTCTCAAAGTATAGTCTTGGAACAATGTAATCCGTAGCTCCTCGTTTACAGTCTTCAGGACAAATACTCAGTATTCTGCTGTAACCAATGTCTACTGTTAACCAGCAGCCGAACTCTTTAAGCGTTAATGCACTCTTTGAAGCTATACATTTCCTATGGATGTCGAGGGAGAGGAGGCGGAGCATAGTCTTCATTGCTGACGTTGGTGTCTAGTGTTGATGTTTACATTCTAAAATTTGCGTACATATTTGGCATTATACATTTTCCTTGATTAGTCAAGTGGTACGTTGAGTTTAAAAAGCCGCGTCGCTTTAACATAAATACTTAAGTGGGGCTCCTTTCCTCCCACAAAAAAAAAGTCTTTAAGACTTTTGTAGATATTATTAAATCGCTAATGTAAAATATAATCTAAAGTACTTTACCGTGGAAGGTTTCCGATTTCTTTGAAGTAAAATCCATTCCCTTGGGAACACTTTATTTAACAATGTAGTTCCCGACGTATTATGGAGGAAGCAGACGTATCCATACTGCTATTAAAGGAAAATGTACGAAGAGTTCAATTGTAGATGCAAAGTCAGTTAAACGTAGATTTTGTGTCTCAACCGGTTCGTACACTGGAAAATCAATGAAGTTGATGAAATAGAAATAAAATACATCGGAACATGGCAGATTAAATATAGCATGAACTGCTTTTGATTATAAGGCTTTGAGTTGAACTTTTTTTAAAACCATTGCCATATTGTTATTCAATTTAAAATTCTGCATAATTTGTAGTGAAAATTGGTTAAAAAATTATTTCAATAGTTTAGCCATCGAAAAAACCCTAGCTTAAAAACTATAGCTCAAATCAGCTTTAAATTGTGCCTCAAATTGAGCTACAAACTGTGATATAAAATATTGCCGAAGTTGAGCTATGTACTTTTGCTGGAAATTAAGATTGAAATTATTGCTCAATGGTTGCAGTTTTGTTGTAATTGAGCTAAAGTCTTCAGCTCAAATTGGGGTAGAAGCTATAGCTCAATTTAAGGATATACTGTAGCACAAAATAAGTTTTAAGTGATAGATTGTTAGGTCTTTATTTCATTACAGATAGGTTCCAATGAGTTTGAGTAGGATACTCTAAAGGAAGCTTATATTAACTGTTGAATCCTTTCGAAGCTAGTTAGCCCTTAGATGAAAATAATTATTGAAGAGCAACGATATTTTGTTTTTGTTTTTTTTAAGGCAAGCGGACAGGAGACCCCATCCCAGGCACGGAGGCCATAGCGGCCCATTGTGCTGTCCTGCTAAAAGCCCATTCACCAAAAGCTTTCTGTCCTCTTAATGAAACGTATCAGGACTTCAAGAGGAAGGTTTTTCAGCTCATCCAAAGATAGAAGGGCAGACCGTAGAATATCCAGTCTGCTCCGGGCAAAGGCCGGACATGCACACAAAAAGTGTTCGACAACGATATACTTTGGATAAATTTAAGATCGACTCAATTGGTTGATATGGCATAAATACACCTTTTTAAAATCATGTGAGTTACACAGGTAAAGAAAACTTTTGCATTTTGGTCACTTCCATTCTTTGTTTTATGGGTTCTAATCTAGCAGAAAACTCTTTTGTCTGTACCCAACTAAAACTTTGGCACATACACTCTTTGAACTTTGGCCAAGCTGGTATTGTTTCATTATGAATCCATATTTGCTATGAGTGAAGCAATAGTCTGTATAGCCTGAAATACATTCACTGCAGTAACTTCGACTTTGCAGTAGCCGTTGCAGTAAACTCGACTTCACTGCACATGTGTGCCTCATTAACTGCAGCGCCTTCATTTTGACAGCCTATTTGACATTTTCTGAAGTTTGTTTGCGGAGCAGTATAAAAATTTAAAAAAATTTTAATATCTAAAAAAATTGTAATAAGGTGTATAACATTTTGGTACAAAAATATGAACGAAATCGAATTCGTTATTGTTGTATGTACTGCTTATTTAGCATACATAAAAATAATTGATTTTGCATTTAATACACGAACTATTTGGACACAAGAAATCAATACTGCTGAAGAGCGAGAGTTGCGAGGATTTTTTAATACAATTTTCAAAGTATTTAAAGAGAAAGATGACCACAGATTGAAAACATTTTATTTTTCTTACTTTTCCAGCAATGCACTTTACAATTCTTTAAGTTGTGAGTACTGTAAAAATTGCAGCAACTTTGAAATTTCTCAAAGTCGAAGTTGAAGTCGCATTCACTGCTGCTGCAACTGCATTTATTGTGGCAGCTTAAAGTTCAACCAATTAAGATACCATGTGAAGTCGATGAATTCAAAGTTGAAGTCAAAGTTACTGCAGTGAATGTGTTTCAGGCTTATCAATCATAAAAGTTTGGGATAAGCTTGCTTTAAGAAAACAAGCAGTCGGGGAAGAAAGTGGAAGTTAGGAAGGACAAATTGAAAGGATTGCTATAAATAGAGCTAGTGGTTAAGGCTGGGTCTATGACATTAATTGAACAGCTCGGAGCACCATTTGCAAGATGGGGCGCCAAGGTTTTTGAATAAATCGCTGATTTACTAATGGAATATTTTTTTATATACCTAAGCCAACAAAATAACGTTTTTTGATTTTTAAATTTGTCCCCCAATTTTTATTGAAAATGATTTAAAAATGAAAATTCGATGATTTTTTTTCAATTTCTCTGGTTTGCGGAACGGGGCTGCCGCAAATTTGAACCAAATAAAATAAAATTTTAACATAAGTTTTTTAAAATTAATAGCAACAAAATAACGTTTTCCGATTTTTAAAATTCTACTTACTTTTCGAAAATTTGACGCAATAGATTGCTTTCAAACAAACTTAAATACTGGGTAAAATGCAGGTAATTTATATAAGATTTCTATTGCATTAAATTGGAGAATATGTTTTTAATAAAATTCAGCAAAATTATCTAATTCTAGATTCACCCAATGTAAAAAATTACTTATTTATTAAACTACTAAAAATGTTCAACAACTTCATACACGCACACAAATGCAAGTAAGTTCAACCAAATTGCGAAAAAAGCTTTGGCGCTACTATCTGCAGAGCCGTCTGCGGCGAGAAGAAAGTGAAAAAAGAATATGAAAAGAGAGGGAGCAATTATTGTGATTCTTTGTGAATCCTCTTTTTTGAATTTTTTTTTTTTCATAAGCCGGCCAGTAAAGTTAGCCGGAGTAACATTACGACGTCAGAAATTTATGCATATTGTATTCTGTATAATGTGATCCCATTGATAAGAAGCGTTGACTATAATCTTTACGTCGTTATTTAGTGAATGAAAATTTAAGGGATATTGCGTTTTTATTATTTTAAATTGCTATTTACAAGAAAAAAAAGTTATTAGGTAAAGGCATACAATGTTTTTCTATATATCTGACCTTACTAATAATTATTCATATTATAAAGAGTTTCACGCAAACGAAGTGAATCTTGGAAGCGCTTGATGTACCTTTTATAAATAATAACATTTTTAAAGACATAGAAGATGATAATGGCAAAAGCTGGACGGAACTGGCCGCAAAGTGTATGAAGCAAGCTGCGCAAGAAGAAAAACATATTGCAATTGCATCGGGAAATGTTACGAACAACGGAATACCTCTTGTGAGAGTGATTATAGATGGATGTTGGTCACGTAGATCGTATGGGAGTAATTACTCGGCATTGTCTGGATCGGCATGCATTATTGGCGAGAAGACAAGGAAAGTTCTCTACTATGGTGTCAAAAATAAATATTGCCATACTTGTGAATTACATTCCGAAGAAAATGTACCAGAACATAAATGTAATATAAATTTTCGAGATTCTTCCACCAAAATGGAAAGCGAGATTATTATTGATGGGTTCAAGAGAAGTCTTCCAGAATATGGCATAATATACAATGAATTTATAGCTGATGGTGATAGTAGCGTACATAAAAAATTATTAGAGACAAAGCCTTATTCAAATATGGACACTACCAAAGTAGAATGTAAAAATCACTTGCACAGAAATTTCCGAAAGAAACTGACCGCTATAGTTTCAAATACTAAATTCCAGATTCAATACCGAAAGAAATTATCACAAAATTTAGAGCGAATGATTATTGGCATCAAAAGTGCTACGAAGCACTGGAGAAGTAGTTTAAAGCCTGTTGATTAAAAAATACATAATCTTGCGAAGGATATTGCGAAAGTTCGTTTTCATATATTTGGAGAACATAAAAGTTGTGATAAGTATTACTGCAAACGCATCAGTGAAGAAAACTTTGTTGATGTAATGCGTATTGATGCTATTTTTGATTATCACGTATTTCGCTTAGTTCAAAATGCAAAAAAGTTTGTTACTTAATGTAGATTCTAATATTTGTGAACAATTCAATAGTATAATATGTCAGTGCGTAGGGGGAAGGCGGATAAATTTCTCTTTAGCTCAATCATATTCCCATCGCTGTGCAGCAGCAGTTGTACAGTTTAATACTGGACGAGCATTTACAGAATACATTATAAAGAAAACGAATGCATCTGAAACGCCTAAAAAATTAATAGTGGAGACGGAACGCAAAAGATTAAGAAACAATTTAAAACGTAGGAAAATATGTGAAGGAAATGAGGATAGGCGAATAAAAAGGAAAAAATGTGTTTTGATGGATAAAAACTATGGAATAGACACCTGCGAAAAGCCTGATTTGTCACCGAAATTCATACAAGATATGAAAAACTTGACTCAGGCAAAAATTGAAAATAATTTTAAAAACAGAGAACAAATAGAAATGGATACCCGAGGACAGTCTACATCTTTGTTTTGGCAGAAAGTTAGGAAAGAAATGGTAACAGCTTCCGATTTTGGACAAATATGTAAAGTTCGAAGTCATGCAAGTTATCACAGTATTATAAAACACAAACTCTACTCTGCAATTTGTAACAGAGATATGTTTTATGGTACTCAGCATGAAAAAGATGCCTTAGAAGAATTGCAAAAAAAAGCAGAAGTTACTGTTCAATCATGCGGTTTTTTTATAGACGAAGAATTTCATTTTCTTGGTGCCAGTCCTGATGGTCTCATTGAAAGTGATGGAATTTGTGAAGTGAAATGTCCTAGCTCTGCCAAGGAGTATACAATAATTGAAGCCATTGAGGAGAAAAATTTACGTTTTTAACATTGGATCCAATCACCAATGACATAAAGCTAAAGCGAACGCATAACTATTTCTACCAAGTGCAAGGTCAATTACATGTAACTAATAGACTGTATTGTCTTTTTGGTGTTTGGACTCCAAAAGATTTTAAATTTGTGCGTATTGAAAGAGACTCTGATTTTTTCGAAAATAAAATCAAGAATAAATTACTTAATTTCTACAATAATGTTTTGGTCTTAGAATTATGTGATCCACGTGTGCCTAGGAACATGCGGGTACGAAATACATAAAATAAAAGTTATAGATCTTTTGTTTCTGCATATGACAATAAAATTGTTAAATTTTTTCCCTGCATTCATAATTGTTTATAGTCCTGAATAAAACTGATTGCGTAACTACTTCTCGGTCTGTAAATTATATATGTACCTATTCGCATTATCCAAGTGAATATTTATGTAATCAAGAGAAATCGACTAAGCAATACGTCGACTTGAAATTATACATAAAATTGTCCTTCCGAAAAAAATAATGATTCCCCAAATTTCACAGAAAAAGTCTACATCGGCAGCACAAACTACTTTCCTCTAATTTGTCTCATGTTTTTCCTTTGCCTATTCTTCATCGACGACGTTGCGCCCTCATCAACCATCATAGGCAAATACTCTAATTCTCTCTTGAAATAAAAAAAAGCTTTGAGAGATGCATATACTCGAAAGCTCTTTAATGTTCAGGCACTTACACCAAAATAGATTTTTACATGAGCGCGGAGCTTTTGTTATTCGTAAACTCAGCCTTAAGCTTGTTTTAAGGCAGAAGCAGTCCGGGAGGAAAGTGGAATGGAAGCGCATAGGATTGCTGTGACGTGACGAGCTAAAAGGAAAATACGGCAAGATAAGATAACGAAGGGAAGGAAAGACTGGAATAGAGAAGCAGTTGTCATGAATCCACATCACCTTCTTCAGATTCATAACTGCCTAATTACTTGAATGCTATATCTATGCATTTATTATCATTCACAAAAACCTAAAAATAAATCTTAAACCAATTTCATATATAAAAAACCTTCACCCATTAACAAACTCAGAAACAGGTCTCAACATTCCTCAGGGCATCCGCAAGACAATAAAATACACACGTCACCGCGAACTAGCTACCGTTCACCAGAACGAAAACATGATATACGATCCCTTCTGAGTCTGACCGTCGGTCTAGTACTCTTACGTAATTATATGTTTGTTTATCATTTTCCATATGCTACTGGTGACCCTGAAAATTGTTTCTGATTTTTTTTGTCATTTTTAATTGTTTTTGTGATTGTTGACCGATTTTTGTCATTTGAGCGTTTCCGTTTGGACAAAAATCGGAAAATATGCATGCATATGGAATTGCCTATCCGATAATTCCCACCAAATAGGCAAATGCAAAATCGACCAATTCTGATTGGCTAAGGAATTGGTTCGATTTTGAATAAAAAGGCCGTTGAAGCGAAGTCGACAAAGAGAGTCCCCCTACCCAAGGTAAGGCCTCCAGTGTTTTCCAGTGAGTTATCTTTTAAAGTATATTGTAAAACCTGTTACGCAAAGAGTTTTCTTTTTAAAGTTTTTTAAGTATATTGAAAAACAAATGCAAAGAGTTTTTTTCTTAAAGTGAACAATAAAACTTTATTACAAAAAGAAAAGGAAGTTGTTATTCTCTACAACAAAAAATTAAGTTATACCCCAAGTGGCGTGTCACACAGTACTTGGAGGACGTGGGGTAAGTGGGAAACGATGGGATAACAAAAAATGGCGAGTTATATTGGAAGAGGAGTGCGGAAGTGAAGAGGAAAGGAAATTTAGGAAGAGGAGTGCGAAATTAAAGAGGAAGGGAAAATAGGGTAGATGGACAGTGGACAAACTCTGAGGAAAGATGTGGGATAAGGAGAAAGAAGGAAAAAAAGAAAAGAAACTGTAAGAACAGGGTAAAGTACGGATAGTTGCCAGAGCTGGGCAAGTACCAAAGAAAAAGAAAAAAGAAAAAAGAAAGAACTTAAGTACAAGTACAAGTACGGAAGGCCTGAGTACTTCAGCATAGGTACAAGTACCGCATGTATGAAAAGTACTTGTAAGTAAGTACTAAGTCTATAAAAAGTACTGAGTACTTTTTGAAGTACTTTTTAAAGTACTTTTTTTTTTAATCTTTATACGTCGGCAGTAATAAAAAAGAGTTCTTACGTCGGTGCCAATAATGAAAAACTCATTGGCGGGTTGTTGAAAAAGTAAGCACGCAGCTCGGCAAGGTATTTTAATAAAACATTTAGAAATTCTTCTGCGTATCTTATTAATACATTGTCTTTGATAGAACAGTTTTTGTCAGTAATAACCCTAAATGATTAATTTAAAAACATTTATTTCGATGAATCCACTAATTTTGTTGTTATTTTCAGTTCTCTCTCAGTTGGTACTTGGTGCTTAGGCCAAAAGAGTCAGCAATATAGAAGTATAGTAAGCCCACTTTTTGCAATCCATATTATACATGTCAGTGGTTATGTAATCAAGTCGAGACATCGTCGGTTTTATATTCGAGGTAGACGTTACTGGTTTTTTTACCTAAGTAAAAATCTTGGTACTTATGCACAAAATGAAGACTTAAGTACAAGTAAATAGAAGCAAGTACTTATGTTCAAGTACTAAGTAAGGACATTTCAAAAACGAAAATCTACTTTAAGTAGTACTTAGGTCTTTTTTTACTTAAGTATTGTCCAGCTCTGATAGTTGCCAACATTTTCAGTATCTACCTCCCAATTCGTTATATACTTTTATATCTAAATAATTATATGTCCACATAAAATACCTTTATATGTTTATTATATTTGACATTCACTTCCCTAATCTAAATAGATAATGAATCAATACAAGAATTAGAAGTCTCAATTTGGGCATATATCCCGTTGGGGTGGGTTAGATGCCTTAGAATGAGCGGGTAGATGCCTTAAGGGAAAATGTATGAAATTGTTATCAATTGATTTAAAAAAAATTGAATTTCAAATCTTGCAAAATTAACAAATATAGATTTAACAGAAATATGTTATTTAAGGAATTAGTATTTAACAAAAAATATACTTCTCCAAAATTTAGTCTCATAACGAAAATTAATACTTCAAATAAAAAATAATCAAATTACATCATTTTGTAGCATAGCTTGTTGTAGTATAAATATTATACATTAAATAAAAAAATAATAAATAAATATAAAAACCTGTAAAATATAATGATAATCAGAAAAGGATCTATCCATATCAATATTGCGATCCAGTGGGCGTCTATCCACTATAGGCGTCTATCCAGTACCTAACCTAGGGCAACTATCCTTTTTGGTATGGATAGATGCCTTCTCACATTTTAATAAAACTGTCACAAAGAGAGGTTAGAAAATAATGGAATATGTATATATTTGTTACATAATTCACGTAAAAAGGGATGAGACTTTTGCTTACTTGTCACGCTTCTTCTCAAAGAACATTCAATTCGAATATGAAAAAACTTTGAGGTGAAATTTCATGCATTAATAACTTTAGGCGATATCACAACTCGGAGCGCGTCAGCTTTCACTGGCTGTCGCTTCTTCACTTAATTAGTGGAGGGTCTGTCTGAGTATCTATGTAAGCGTCGGTTCGCCGCAGGTTGTTTTGTGTAAGTTATCTGAGTTCCGGGGCAACTATCCGGCCGAGGCATCTATCCTTAGTACCCTATGAAAAAGCGAGTGGAAGGGAATGACGAAAAAATGAGTGATAGGAACTGCAGTATTTTAAGGTGGTAAAAGGCCCAACTAACAAACTCTCCAGAGAAAGACTCTTACAAATTGCAAAAGTATCTCAAAAAACCTCTTAACACTCTTGAACAGTCTCATAACATAATTCTTATAATAAAACTTAAATATGTCTCATAGTAGCTACTATTATTATGAGAGATTAATGCTACTAGAACTTTTAAAACTTTTACTCTTACATTAAGATCATCTTTGTAATCTTGTTTTGAGTGCCAGAAAACTTATATTCTTATTGAGTATTTTTTATGAAATGTTAACTCTCAAACAGATATACTCTCAAAAAAATATACTTATGAGTACTTAAGTGTTATGATACTTATATGAAAGCTATTGTAAGAGTTCAAGTATAATACAACTCATAAAGATGCTCCTATGAGTATAAAATATTAAAACACCTATGTATATGAACACTGTTACTAGTGCATAACGATTGTTATTCTCATTAAAATTACCATAGACGTCACTCATTCATAAATTTCCGTATTGATTTGTCAAAATGAATTGAAAGAAAGTTAAAAGATCTACTAATCTTCGAAGGAAAATAAATAAAATTTATCTTGAATTAAATAAGCCCAGGAATGTTGCAGGAAAAAAAAACAGTTTCTGTGAATTTTAAAGGTTATCCCAATAATACTACGCAGTGCTCGGGAATTTTACCTAAAGGTAAATATTAACTATTTCATATGATGATGTACATTCAAAATGTATTTCTCCAGAATATGACAGCAACATTCCTATTCAAAACATCTCGAATGAAGGTTACGATGCTGCGATTTCTGCTGACAGCATTATAATACCATCCACCCGTCGGTGTCACAGTTATCCTCCATTAATTTAATTTCTTCTTCAGCAGCTTCATAAGTTATTAATTTTTCTCTTTATTTTGGTGTAATACTGGGTCGTCCACTTTGTATCTGGCTTTGAGTTCGCATCTTTTAGCAATTTTTGGATTGAGACTTTTTTGGAATTTGGCCAATACAGAGTCCACATTTTCTCCTAAGCGTAAGGCGCAGCAGTAAGAAATACTTCCACACGTTCAATCGTTTGAACTACTTTCAGAATGTCATGAAAAATTAAATAGTTATAATGCGCTACAAAACGTCAGAAAACAGTTTGCTTCATTACATTATTTCAAAGTTTTAATAATTAATGCGCAATTATCTGTCTTTCAATGACTCTTCATGAATGACAAATGTCAATTCTAGTGTGAAACGCTCATAATAAAGGCTCCATGTTTATTGTGAGAGTTGTAATCTTATAACAAGAGTTAAAATGTCTCATATTAAAACATTAGTTCTTATAGCAAGAGTTATGTATAGTATCACTCTCATAAAAACCATTGAAGCTCTATACGCAGACTTTTGCTCTCATAAAGAGAATAGCACTCTTATATGGAGGAAAAAAAGTGTAGAACACTTGTAAGGAAAGTTGAAGTTCTTATAACAAGAATTTTATTCTCGTAAGAAAACTTAGTCAAAAGCGGCCATATTTTCTTTTGATATGGAGGTTTTAGGGAAAAACAAAATTCCATAAATGTAGCTAATTTACGCAATTTAGTATTTATAAAATATAAAAAATTACGTTTTATAGAAAACAAAGTGTTTTATATGAATTTAAACTAAATCATGGAGCAGTACTGAAGTTTTTATTTTCTCCCATATTATAAAACAATTTATAGAAAATTTAAGATTTTGATTAATTATGAGGCGTCTTGCTTTTTTTCGAAGTGAAATGTCTATTATTACCAATAAAATTTCAATCCCCATAAAATTTTGGCTTATATATGCGAAAAAATTATTTTCATTATTTTCTAAAGTCCATAAACACATATTTGTATTAAATTGTCGTCCACTTTTATCTACATATATCATAGAAAATGTAATAATACCGATTTTCTAATAAATTAACTCTCATGAAGTTTCGTTTACTCTGCAAAAATAAGATCTCCGAGAGGTATTCTCTACAGCTCTCTCTCTAAAAGTTCTGGTAAGGAAAGTGTAGCTTTTATAATACTCGTAAGATTATACTAATTATAATGATACCCTTATGAGAGTACTTAAATACTCTCATTAAAATTCAAATAGTGTTCTTATGAAACTTACTTAACTCTCACACAAAGGGCTAACGTATTTTTATAAGAGAAAAATGACTCGCATAAGTACGCTATTTAATTCTGACAAGACTGAAAAAACAAGGGCACTCAAGTGCATATATCCTCTCCTAAGACGCTTGTAGACCTTTATGAGATGAAAATTGTTAGTTGGGAGGTTAGATATAATTCTGATATGCAGGGAAAGGTAACTTAATAATAAGTTAAGAGGCAGGGTAGATTTCCGAGTGTTTGACATTTAAAATGTACACAGAAATAAAAAAAAATAATAAAAAAAATCAAACTCTCTTTAAAACTTCTATGAATAAAAATAAAAAATGTGAAAGCGCAGATTGCATGCAACGAAGCAGAATGGCAAATGTTTCATTTTCGTAAATAAATGAGAAGGGGCGGAGTTTTTACGTTTTACTCTCATAAAATGCTCCCGCGCTTTTGTGAAAACCGGTTTTCATGAAATATTGATAATGTTTGGACACATGTTGTTGCTGTAAAAGGAAACATGTTGTTGTTGTAATCCTATGATATTTGAACAGCACGTGTTTCTGTTTACATTCGTTTTGCTATGAAGAGATTAAGTGGAACAACTCATGCTAGATTATCTGATATTTTCAGGAAAAATGAGAATTTCATTTGAGAGGAATTTTACGTCTCCTTTCAGCATCTGGAGCAAAGCGAAATTTATCTTTTTCTTAAGAATGGGAGGTAGTGTGAGCTGATTTACATTATTATGAATAGGTTGAAAGGATTTTGAGGGAGTTAATAAGATTTTGTCGTTCGGGTAATCCTACGTTCTCTCGATTTTTGTTTTTAACTCATCGTGTCAGTTGCACTACAATAGTGCATAGCCAAGTTCTTTCCCCCATTAATGCAAAAGACGAAAGTATATGAAAATACTTGTTTCATTCTAAAAAACACCAGAAATTTTCCAATTTTGATCTACAGCTTCCTGTCTTCTTATTAGATTATCGTTGATGTAGGTTTTCACCCAATATCAAATCGTTGGCACCACGTTGGCATTTATATATGGAAAGTTAAACTGGAAACCACACCTCGAAGACAGAGCGAACAAAGCTCTTAGAGTTTTCGCAATATGCCGCAGAGCGGTAGGAAAGAAGTGGAGACTCAAACCGCGGGTGATCATATGGATGTTTTGTACACTAGCGTCATTCGATCCATGTTAACCTACGGTTCGGTGGTGTGGTGGAAAGCAATGGACTTCGCCAATCATCACAAGATATTGAAAAAGATTCAAAGACTATTCTTTCTCAGCGCAAGCGGCGCTTTTAAGCCAACTAGCACTCGGGCTCTGGAGGTTATCCTTAACATACACCCGGTGCAAAGACATATTAAGCAGGGTGCGTCGCGTCGACTACAGCGCTGAGACGGCATCTTAATCTTGGCTGGCTTCATGCTGGAACAAGAGTTCCACATGCATCCATTTGTGAGTTCGTGCAGTCTCTGGCACATGGAATCGATAGGGACAGTGACCTTCTCCTCGAGACCATGCTGAAATTCAATTTTGAATCTAGATTTCCATCCGGGGCAGAATGGGAATCACTATCCGTGTTTCAACCATTGACAAACCCAGTTATAATTTACAATGATTGCTCTAAATCCGATGAAGGCACCGGAGCGTGAGTTTTCTGCGAGGAGCATCAGATTAAATTTGCCTTGCACCTTGAAAGTCATGCCACGGTTTTCAAGGCAGAAGTCAAGGCCATTATCAAAGCGGGAAGGCACCTCTTTAACTCGGACACTGAGAATAAGGAGATAGCCATCTGCTCAGATAGCCAAGCAGCTGTGAACGCTTTATCTAAGCCCTATATAACCTCCAAACTACTAATGCAGTGCAAAACAACCTTAACCTTCCTTTATCGAAACAACAGGGTGATAGTGCAGTGAGAGATAGTGCAGTGGGTGTCAAGGCACAGCATCATTAGCGGGAATGAAAGGGCGAATGGGCTTGCTCGCCTTGGTGCAGCCTCGGAGGAACGTACCTCTATAGTCGGGATTGTACCAAAACGCCTTGTTTCTATCATTTCAAGCTGGGCTGCTCGCTAACACAGTCGCCTTTGGTTAGAAGACCTTTCGGGTAGAACAACAAAGGAACTGTGGGGTAAACTAAACCCGAATCAAATGAATAAGCTCTTAGGACTTTACAAGCTAACCCTATGAGCTCTAGTGTCCATTCTCAGTGTGCACTTCTCTCTCAGGGGTCCCCTTCAGAGGATGAGACTTATTGACGATCCTACATGCAGGGGTTGCGTAGAAGAGTCCGAAACAGTGACATACTTTCTTTGTCACTGCCCGGAACTGTCAGGTATATGTTACAGATTCCTTGACTTACACCTCCTGGATGAGATACACGATGCCGCCAAGAATGGCTGGGGGCCAATACTGAAATTTATAGGAGCGTCCGGTTAGGACCTATGAGCACCAATCATGAGTCTGGAGGGTAAACAATAGGCCTTGACTTGGACTACTTTTCGGAAGATTCCGTCGGGATCCCAATCCTCTATTTCAATCAATCAATCTATCAATATATGGAACATCTCGTGCTTAGCTGACAAACTTAGACAAACTTACAAAAGCTAGATGGTTTGAAAAGTAAACGGTTTTTAAATTTTAGATAGTTTTAAGTCTATACAAAGTCTTGCTAGCTCAATAGCTTGTCTAGCAGGTATTGTATGAAACTAAGTTATTAAAATACCGCATTTGTTGAAAACTTCTCTCTCCCGTCACCTCGAAATTTTTAATAATTTTCTATGGTTATGTTACTCTTCAGGCTAAATACAAAAAAGCTAAACAAAAGCAGATTCAAGGAGGTGATAACTGTCTCTGTCTATCTCAGAGTACGATGGACTGCACGAATTCAAAGATAGATTCATGTGGAACTCTTGTAGCAGTGTGAATCGAGCTCCGATTTAGATGCAGTTTCAGCCCAGAAATTGACGTCCACTTTTTGATGTGTACATGTACGGGGTGTATGTTGATGATAACCTCAAGAGCACTAGTGCTGGTTGACTTGAGAGCGCGGCTTACACTAACGAAACACAATCTTTGAATCTTCTTCAATATTTCGCAATGGTTGGCGAGCTTCATTGCTTTCCACCACACCATAGAATCGATGGTTATTATGGGTCGGATGTACCTACTGTAGATCCATAGGATCATTCGTAGTTTAATTCCCCACTTTTGACTTATGATTCTGCGGCATGTCGCGTAGGAGCGAAGAGCTTTATTCGCTCTGTCCTCACAGTGTGGTTTCCAGCTAAGTTTCCTATCTAAAATTATACCTACATTTTTTACTCTTTCCTTTAGTTCCAAATGTGTGGAACTGATAGAGAAAACAGATTGAGATGCGAGTGTAAAGGGGCGTAAATATCTTTTCAATGGATTAATGAACAGTCCGAAATTCGTAGGTAAGTCTGTGATTAGTCGGATCGCGTTCTGCGCCAGTCGGCAGAGTTTAGACTCGTAGCTACCGGTGACCAAGATCACCAGGGCGTCGGCGTAATATATTGCTTTGTACACCAACCAGGTGAGTGTTAGCAAAAGATCATTCATAATAATGAATACCCACAACAAAGGTGATAAAATACCACCTTGAGGGGTACCTCCGTGGACTGTTTTTAGATAGGATGGTTGGACAAAATCATATCTGTTAATTCTCATATTACACAGACAATATTTATAAAAAATAACAGTATCTCCTACTCGCTAATGCTTACAACTTATTACGATAGAAAATTAAATCATTTCATACAAAAATACCACGTTCTTCTTAGGATCTTTATGTCAGAATATACCAGTTCACGCGTAAACTATCATTTTTGGGCTGGTTTTGTGCCAGACAATCAACGATTTGGATGAAACTTGCAGAGTTTGTATGGAATGCTAAAATAGCTACCCATGTTTTTTTATTCCCCTCTATCACGCCCCATCACGATGAAACGTAATTTTTAAAAAATTATATCTGGAAAATGGAGTAATCAGTTTTTTTTTTAACCAAATACAAAATAAGCCTAAATACTTCAGCGAATACAATATTTTGTTGTTGTAATAAATAGTAGGGGTATTCACTCTTTAACGTATCAGTGTAACCGATGTCAAAATACAACAAGAATTTACAACAAAGAGTGAACACACCCTTTAGCCTTTCGTTTAATTCGATATGATATTAACGGAACAGGGTGATAAAATGGACCCGTATGAGCTCTTCCCGGCCCCGGAAAAAATTAAGAAAAAAAATCCTCAAAATTCCCAGTATTCATAGTTATCATAGAAAAAGAGAATTCTGAAGATATGGTTAAAAATAGCTGAGATAAAAACTAAAGTATCTCAACTATTTATGAAAAGGACGGCTTAAATTAAGGAAATGCCGGTTTTTCATGGCGTTTTTGATCGTTTTGGTTGTTTCCCAAGTTGTTATTTCTACTATTACTACTTAATTATATACTATTTCAGTATAATGTCAGGGGAGAAATGAAGCCTGTTTTGTTGGGAATGTTTAATTTCAATTAGTTTTCCGCTCGGGCTAATAGTTTAGGAGAAATGTTAATAATAGTAGAACAACCTCCTTTTAAGGCAATTTTTGCCGTAAATGTAAAAATTTACAATTTAAGCTTACGGTATAACGGTGCTTCGAAGGAATTTTTTGTAAAGATGAAGAAGTTTCGTGTTCGAACACTTATGCCTATGATAAATATAACTCATATGCAGTCATGGGGTATATGGGACCCACGTGAGGAAAAACTTTGAAATTCGGGAGTAAAAGGTCAGTGTGTAAATGTGTCGAATTGAAAAAAACCTTCTACTAGATAGAGAATTTTTTTACCTTTAATTTAAATGTAAAATTTTTTCTTTACGGACATCAATTATGATGCAGGGTTCGGCAAAGTGAAAAAGTGGATTTCAGGTAAAATGTAATCAAGTTTTAGAGGGTGGAAAAAATACACTTGAAGTATAACGGATTGAAAATTGAATAACGCCATTCGATAGAGCTCGACGGGGGCTCCAATTAGACACCCCGCATGTGATATTTTAGGCTTGAGGAGGTGGGGGTAATAACCCCCACCCTAAATTTTTGTTCGATAAATTTAATCGCCTTGACGAACTTAAGCTGAGTCAGAAGTTCGTTTTTTGTTCGGTCCCCTCTCACTCCGCAAGAAAGGTTCGAATTTTGAAAATAATTAAAGCTAATTTCTGAACTTCAAATAATATTCTTAAGTAATTTAGGGCAGAAAAAGGTAATCGATTACACCAATTTGTTTTTGGGTGATGCTTTATTAAGTTTTCCAGAAAGTTTCATGCTCTTTGATGCTCCATTACTTATATGTTTTGGGTTCACAAATTTGCAATACCTTTTTTTGTGGGGGAAAATCCTGATACGGGTAGCTGTAAATTGAACACCCTGCTAATTCAACCCAGTACCATCTAGAAAAAATGCACCAGTCGATTGTCCTCAAATGGATCTTTCATTTGGCATATTGGAAATTTTCCTAGGACACCCCCTCCGCGCTGCACCCCCGACATTGGATGTTCAATCTGACCTCCTAAGTAAAACTATACAAGACGGTTTACACTGTCAATTTGTGAGTATAAAAATACAAGACCCTTGTATTGTAATTTATATGCAATGGTCTTGTATTACTTTACTAGGTTGCAGACCTGTAAAGTACTTAAGTACATTGGTACTTACATACTAGTATCAGTACCAGTACCTGGACTTGGACTTGAAAAAGTTTAAAGTACCAGTACCGGGACTTGTACTTATACTTAAAATATTTCAAGTCCAGGTACTGGTACTGTACTGGTACTTGTATTTGGAATTTTACAGGTCTGCTAGATTGTAATCAAATACATCTTTTACAACGATACACTCTTAGATACAACATTGCAAGAATACCTCTAGTATGTTTATTTTCTTGCTAGTGTTATTTGCTTTTGAGGTCATCTTGCCCTTTTTTTTAAATATTTTTTATTTTGCTGCTCTAGGTCTTATCTGATCAACCTCGTTTTGGGGATATTAATTTTCATAGTCATCGTATGCTGAAACCATGGTCCTGTTAATGGCTGGTTTCACAGTCGAGTTTAAACCAAGGTTTAGTTTAATAAACCATCCTCCAAGTTTAAAAAATCGGGTTTCACAGTGCATTCTTTTAGTAACGTTGGTAGTACTGATTAAATTGTAAACTAAATTAGTTATCGCCACCGTTGTGAAGCAATTTTTCTATCAATCAATCTGTCAATCGGAAAAAGTAAACATCAGAAAGTAAAAAATAAAAAAATATGTAGTTATATTTGCTAATTTTAAATATGCCAACATTCAAAAAGGATGCAAATTTTAGCATAACTGAAGTTGAGCTGTTGCTTCCCTAGTGCATAAAGAAAGATATATAATAGAGCGCAAGAAAAAGGATAGATTCGAAGATAAAGTGACAAAGTTATTTACTTAAACGGAACCTAGCATAAAAATCAACGTCGTCCCAATCATTAAAATGATTTGGCCGATTTCTAATTACTGTCAGTTGCCGACAGAGTTGACAATTTAACTCAAAAAATCTTCTTCATCGTTAGAAATGTCTAAAACTAAATCCATGATAAAATTATTTTCTTGATACAAACAAACAATGCTGCTGTCAAAATACTTTTATCTTGAGTTTAAACCGAGGGATGGCATGGTTTAAACTTTAGTTTAAACCGGGGTTTAAACCAAACTGTGAAACTCATTCGTCGAGTTTAAACTAAATATTTGGTTTAAACTCCGACTGTGATACTGGCCATAAGAGATTCTAAGTCAGGTTAAACAAATTCCTCAGAATTTCGATGGGCTTGCCTGTTGTTGAGCCTATTTTAATGAGCAAACCAGATCAATTTAAAATTTCTAATTTTTCTGGCAGGCGGAGGGGAAGAGGGGAGCAAAAGTTTAAGCGAAGGCCATGATATAACAATAACGATGTTTTTATTTTCAGTACATAAATCATATTACAATCTTAAAGTGTATAAATTGTGGTGGCCTCCATAGGATAATTACATTAATAAAATTAAACACGACTCATGCGCACGCCCAATGTTCTGCTGTTCTTAACCAAATTCTCTAGCTAACCCTATTCAATATTCTGGTTCACCTCATATCTTTTCATAATACCTCAAATCACAGATTTTAGTCTACCATAAATTGCTCACCCTATCGTAAACTATCCTTTCCTTCTTAATTACGTTTCAACGCTACTTATTCTGTCCTAAAGTACCTCATCTAAACTTTCTCAGCATTTGCTAATCTTTCGGTTTATTGTCGTTACGGCTGTGAAGGTCATAAACCTTGCATTTCTGTCGGCCTCTAATGAATTATTCTTGGTAAGGAGTCGCCGGTCGGGATTTGCTTTGTGCGTGACAACTATTAAACTATGAACTAATTAGACGAAAATAATTATAAGTCTAATATAACGGTTGACTGAAAAACCGAAAGAGAAAAATATTTTATACTTATGTAAAATACTGTGCTATGAAAAATTTAAAACAAAAACAAAAAATACAGTTAAAGAAAAATTAGATAAATTTGGATTTAGTGGAGTAACATTCAAAGAATGAAACTATCTAATTTAGAAAAGGGTCTATGATTTTATAAGTCTTCCTGAAATTCTACCGTTCCTCGTGGATTGAATATCGTGCGACAATACATTCCACTTGATTGATTTTTAAGATCTCTCGATATAATAGTATCTCTATAACTAGATGTAATTTAAACACTCTAAGTATATTTATTCAGATTTAATTTCATGCATTAGTTCAATATAACTTGCATACAAGATAAGGAGGGGAGAACGATTTATCTATGACCCATTCATTAGGAATTGCCAGTGGCGGCGTACAAAATTGTTTTTTTATTGAATTGAAAATAAAAAATTCATTAAAATTTTAATGTAATTCCCCAAATTAATGTTTCTTAGGGCCAGTTTCACAGTTCGAGTTTAAACTCAGGATTAGTTAAACTCCGTTCGTAGTTTAAATTGAGTTTAATCCAAAATGAGTTTCACAGTGTTCGCCCCTTTTTAATATGGCAGCACTATAGAATTGTGAACTAACAAGCTATTTTCTGTACAATTGTGAACTAGCAAACTATTGTCAGTCATTTACTGTCAAAATATTGCCGGCCAAATCGTTGTGGCAAAATAATTAATTAATTAAACCTACGAAAGTGAACAAAATAAAAAAAAAATAAAATAAATTAATTAAACCTACGAAAATGAGTAAAGACTTTTTGAAACGCACGAAATGTCACTTAATTTAAATTTAAAGATAAACTGAGTTTAAAAGCTCAATTTTGGTGGTTTAAACTAAGTTTAAACGAGGTTTAACTTACCACTGTGAAACTGTGTTGAAGAGATAAACTGAGTTTAAAGCACATCTTAAGTTTAAACTTGAACTGTGAAACCGGCCCTTAGTGATTTATACATTAAATATGAAAAAGATCTTCTTTTCTGTTCATATTAAACTTCTGACAGTTGGCTGAACAGTCAATAGCAGTGTTGGACGTAATCAACTACATTTTGTTATGATCGGAGTGTACTGCAGGCAGCAGTATGCTACCCGACGGCTAGCAGCAGCACATAGCGTGGGCCACACGGTGTTGTCGACGAGACTCGACCATACATCTCAAGTCTGACGGGGACAAGTGCGCGACAGGACACCTAAATAGTGACATTTTTATAGGGAAAAGGAAGAGAAAGAAGAATTGGCGGGGACGGCAAAATTTGTGAAGACTGTTTCTATTCAAATAGCTCGTCTGAGCACATTTTACAAGAAGGGAGGCTCGTTCTAATTTTGCCTTATTACACATCAGTGCAGACCGTTTTTTGAAGTGCGCTATATTACACCTGAGTGCTGCTAGTAACCTAGTTCACCTAAGCACTTCTCTACAACGATCAAGGCTAAATTCAACCACTGTTTCACGTGAGAATGGTTCACACGGATCTGTAGAGTTTGGGCTCGACTCCATTCTTACATACTTCCAAGACATGGTCCACAAATTCGTAACATCATTCGTGTCTACATGGGGAAGTAGCATGTCTCCACAGCATTTCTTTTCGTGCTAGTGTTAATTAAAGTCAAATTCATTCTTGTGAGCAACACTCCGCAGTTCAGCAGTCGCAATACTTGTAGTATAAGTTCAATTTTTGTTAAACAAAATTACAATATTTTTACTAGAATCCAGTGGCATAACGGAATATCTTGGAGGCGCGTCGGCGAGGGATCCTCAACAACAAAAGTTATGTAAGTTGCTGTCACTTTATTATTTATCAAGATTAATTTTATTGTCCTTTTCAATAAACGAATAAATTTGAATAAGCTCACTAGCCTATAATGTATAGAAAGAAAAAAAAAATTTTATATGTAGATCTATCAGATTTTTGGCATAACAGAGGAACACGAATTGCATTGTTAATATAGGTATGATCAAATTTTAGTGCCATAGTATATACACCAATAAGTTCGAATAACTTCAATTGTCCGTAATGTGTCTAAATTTAAATATTTAACAAATTATAACGTAATGGAACCGTAGAGCTATTTGTTTTCTCCTTCTACTCTCCTGGAACACCCTTGACGTGGAGGTCGACCAGGTTTGCTACTCCGCTCCTATTTACAGGTCAACCAGGAACACTGAACAAAATGACTGCTGTCCTCAGTGTCGTTGGGTGGATATGGGGCAATGCAGCTGAAGGCAAAACATCTGCGTCTTCACTAAGGTAAGGGTAAGTGGTGTAATGGTCCCTTCAGGGCCGAGTGTGTGCTTTCTTTTTAGCTTGAAGGCACGAAATTTTATTTGTATATGGCTGGTGGCACAGCGGCAGGTTTTCCCCACAGCTCAGCAGTCAACGCTGTCTACCGAGTGATCTGTCAGCTCATGCTGGCAGTTTGGATTTCACGTCCAAAGTATATCACTCATTATACTTCAATAACAATTTGTAATCAGATTAATAATCATGATTAACTCTTAATTACAGACACGGAGTTATTTTGGCACATCGGCCATGTTGCTTGTTCCGTTTCTAGCCATGCCTACTACTTGCATGGCTAAAGTGCCAGACACAGTTCCGACGTTTTGATCCGATTCGATCCAACCCATTTCGATCCAAACAGATGCATGAGCACAATTGTTCCGTTCGGTTTCAAATAGTTGGCTTTAAAATTATATATATATATATAATTTCTGTCTGTTTTTATTTCCTCAACAAAAGCCTTTTCATGCATCTTTGAGTATAAAGAAATCTTTACAGACGATTTTTCTAGGTTATGTCATCCGTAAAAGTTGAAATTTGCTCAAATTCTCCGTTTCGATTCGATCTATTTCGATCCATTTCGGTGTAATGTGTCCAATTGCACGTATGTCTCATATAAGCAAATTTGACATTTATACGAATCGGATCGAAACGGTGGAATTGTGTTTCGCCCTTAACTGGTTCGGTACCTTTTCGTCATTCAGTATTTAGCTTGTATCTGAAGATTTATGTCAGTGTCAGACGTTGCAGTGTAGTAATTAGGTTAAGAAAGTTTGACGGGATCAAAAATAACTTAAGGTTTGTATTCACGTTATTTATTTTATTTTCATTACGAATGATTTCGTTCGTCGATTTTAGTAGTTAAAATGAACTTAGAGTACCGTCCGGGTTCTTCAAAGATAGGATAAAATACGGGGACAGGAATTTTGAAGAGACATTGCTAAAATAGACAAATGATGATAATTCTAGTGACAGTGACATAGATTCAGACGCCGACTATATTCCAAGCTTTGAGGAGAGAAATAAAGGAGACGACATCCCATAGTAGAGTATATGTATGGCAGCGTAGCCAAAAATTTTCGTCATCTTGATTTTGGTAGGTGTTTGACTTAGACTTTTTTCTAAACAAAGAGCCGCGAAGTGTGTTTGGCACAGAGCCGTAGTTACAAAAGGGATAATTTACTTTTTATAGGAAATGGTTAATGGCTATTGGACTAAGTGATAGTAATATAAAAAGAAGTTATATATGCTCGAAGATTTAAATACAGCAAGCCATGTTCAGGAAAATATTTTTGTGGTAAATTCGGTAAATCCCACTGACATGCATATATAAGTAAATTCGTAAATAATTTAAATATATCGTCAGTGAGAGCATACTTGCTGAAATCAAAACAGGAGATCAATCAGTCCATTTATATATATGTCAGTAGGTGGTGCGGAATATTGTGCGGAGTTTCTAAGAAATGTGTTTGAATTTTCGCGCCATTAATTTGTTGTGATATTTAAGGCTTCAACAATTTTTAACGCTCGCCTCCTTTAGTTCCCTGCTCGAAGATTCCTAGCGACCATGATAGTGAGCCTGAAATAGAGTTAGATGTATATATGGACAGAGAAGAACCCACAAAGAGAAAGGAACAAGGTGAAGAGTCAGTCAGAGACAATGAATGATGGAAATTATTTCTATGGGAAAAATCGTTTCAAATGTTCGAAAGACGCATCATATGGTAAAAATGTTCTAAAATTCCCAGGTTTGAAAAAATTATATGTCCAAATTGCTTTTAGTTGATGATAAAATTATCACACACATTCTAAAGTGGTCTAATGTATGCATGACAAAAATTAGGACAAAATATAAAAATATCAATAAAAGTGATACTCGTGACTTAGATTGTATTGAGTTAAAAGCTTTTCTTGGATTGTTATTGTTAACAGCTATTTATAAATCAAATCACGAGAACATAAGGTCTCTTTTTGGCACTGATTGATCAGGTAGGGATATATTTAGATGTGGAACTAACTGGAACTGATTTGCAACAATTCTGTCGTGTTTACGATTTGATGATCCTGAAACCTGAACTGAACGATGGAAACAAGACCCGTTAGCTCCAATTTCAGAGATCTTTAATGCCTTTATTGAAAATTATCGTAGCGTTTACACCATAGGAACAGGTGCGTGTGTGGACGTAATGTTAGTTTCATTTAGAGGCCGGTCAAAATTCAAAATGTATATGCCTGCAAAGCCATACAAATATGATATAAAAGTAATGGCCCTCACGGATTCTAGAACATGTTATCTTTACAACGCTTATATATACTGTGGTAAAGATTAGGATGGTTTTGATATTTCTGATGAGGTGGAAAAATACTCTAAAAAACTAACACAGGCTGTGCTAAGACTTACAAAACCTATTTAGAAACATCACTGCCGACAATTGGTTCTCCTCAATTGAATTGGTTAATTTGTTAATAGACAAAAAAATTACATACATAGGAACTTTACAGAAATCTAAAAGTGAGGTTCCACCGGTGATGAATGGAAACATGATATTAATTACCTCAATAGTGTCATTTAACTAGATCACAGAATAGCAAAGGTCCAAGAATGGATCCTTGAGGAACTCCAGGTAAAAGAGACGTTTCACCTCATTCATCCTAACAAATTGACTGCGTCCACTTACAAAACTCTTTACAATTATTACTGCAGACGAAAAAAATAAAAGTTCTTTTAAAAGTTTTCTCAGCAGCGCGAGCAATGATTGATAGAATCTAATACCTTACAGAAATCAAAGAAAAGTAAGAATCGTAAGTTGGTTTTTATTTAGTCTTTCATGAATATCTTCTGTAACCTTAAGCATAACAGTTTCGCAACTATGATTCGATCGGAATTCAGATAGCCAAATCAGATATGTGTTTACATAGATGTAGTTCAAAACCGACATAAAAACTATCTTCTCTAAAACATTAGCTAAGAAACATAGAACAGGTGCTGAAGACTTTTTTGGGATAGGCAACACAAGCGCTTTTTTTTCCACTCACTGGGAAGAAATTGCGACTTCGTAATGTAGTGGTTAAAAATATGAGTTAGGATCTTAATAATAAACCGTGGATGCAATCCATCTGCTCCTATTGTATCATAGCTAGAAGAACTTCGATCTCATCAATGCAACGAAAGGCAAAGCTCTCCACTGAAAAGTTTTCATCATTTCAAGCATTAGTACCGAGTTGCAATCGTAGAACCTGTAGAAAAGACATCCTACTTATATATGTAAAACGTTTGTAAAGATATACCTATGTAGATCTATGTTTTTTTTTAATATAACCAAAATTATTCTGGTCTATAACAGGTGTAACATAAAGTCTTAATGGATTTTGGGGGAAAAAAAAAACCAAAATACAAAATTGTTCCACTCTGAATAATTTCATAAATTAAAGTCATATTTCGGTATATAAACTTACCATGGTGTCGGTATATTCAATTAGCTTGTCTTCAGAGACATCATTAATTTTCTTGGCCTCTTTTAATAGATCTCTAAGGAAATTTTTCAATTCGTCTGCTTCGATATAACCGCTGTTATCCGTATCATACTCTCGCCAAATCTGCAAAGATTGCAAAACCTTACTTTAATTAAATTCCATTAATTAGTGAATAATTTTGTTTTGTTTTGTTTTATAAGCAATCGTCGTTGTTTTAAATTCGACCTAAGAATCTCTCAGAGAAAAATATGAAATGTTAATTAAGTAGTTTAGCGGGGGGATTCATCCAGGTGGAATAATGACGACCACGATGCTGACGATGCGATAAGTAAAACAGCTTACCTTCATAAATTCAACACTTGATTCCAGAGGATTATCAAAACGGAACAGCAGCAGGAAATTTTCTTCCATTGGTAGCAGTTGGGCCAGCTAAAAGTAAAGTTGAAAAGAAAAGATTTTTTTATTTATTTTTTTTTATTTTTTAATAAATCATTTTATGTATAACAAGTTACAATGTACTGCCGTACCATGTCTTTAAGATATTTTCATTCTTTATAGAGAATTTGCTTGTTTCTTTTTTGTAAATGAGAAATATTTACTCTCTCTATAAAATTCAAAGCGCACACAAGGTGTTTTATGCAAAATTGTTTTACAGGAATTTTCTTGATCCTGGAGAATATTTCAGACAGAAATATAAAGTGCTATATTTGAGAAAAGGATAAAAACAAAAAAGTTGGCTAGAGCTCAAAGACCTGCTTTTACAAGTTAAAAGTTGAGTTGAAGGAAATTTCAAATGGACTGAGTTATTTATTTTTTGGTGGGGGTCACCGCGACCTATTATGTTGTGAAATTACCTTTAAGTGCTGTAGAGCACCAATTTTAACTTAAGGTTCTTAGAAAAGCATATAATATTCTTGGGACTATTTTTGACAATCCTTTGGCAGTTGGAATACCTTTTCTAGATGTTTTTGGCTTATGAGACCCAAAGCTTCACTGTCACATAGGACATGTTAAGAGGTTTCATCGTCTTCCATAGAGAAGAGGTAAGTCTCTTCATCGACCAGACCAATCCTTTTAAGATGATATCTAAATGAAAAATTCCCAGTAAATCGGCCTATTATGGGTCTTAATTCCATTCTACTGAGCGTGAAAATAGTTTTGCGTTCTATTGTGGGTATTTGATGAACTTTTTTGCTTGTCTCAGTCCCGCGGTATACTGCCAGATTGTGCTGAAAGGTGGCTTTTCCGGTGTCCAAAAACTCAGGACTAATAAAAAAAATCTAAATTTTTTCTTTGTCAGGCGATCCGCAATCTTGTTGCCCCAAAATGCCTTCATGTGCTGGCACCCAAATTAATGCCGCAGAAAAAATTTGTTTTTTTGTTCCCCCGTGCTATCAACCAAAGTCATTAACTTCAAATAAATGAAGAATCCAGAAACTAATCAACTCATCAGCTATCACTAATATGGCTTACGGTTGGAACCGTAGTCTCCACAATTTTGATAAGTCCAAAATGCTTGCCTTAGATATTTCAAACCACCTTTGATGGAGTTTAGCATTCTGACCTTTTAGCCAAACATGAGATCTCCAGTGGCACGAGTCTTATAGATAACCTGACAAATTCAGTGTTTTTCAGGCAGAGCTCGCAGCGATTTACCAGGCGGCAATATTGGTATTCATGTGTAGGGAGCCCGCGCGTCACTTCTGTATATATACTGATAGCTAGGCAGCCATCAAGGCGCTGAATGCTGGACTGGTAAAATCAAAAGTGGTTGCAGCTATGCAAGACCTGCCTTGAGGAATTGACTATGAGGCACAAAGTGACCCTATGCTGGGTACCTGGCCATAAGGATATCTCAGGCAACGAGATGGATGATGAGTTGGGTAAAAAGGGCTCCGAATTGGATAGCTCCGCAGTAGTAGCTTACGAGAGGATCCTTAAAAGAGGAAATCATCAGAGGCGCCTATCAAAAGGCAAGCCTCCGGTGGACCATTAGGGATACCTGCCGTATTGCGAGGCAATTATGGCCTACATATGACAGGCAGCAAAGGACAAGGGAGCTGCTTAATGGCAGTAGGACAAATACCAGGAAGCTAGTAGGGGTGATAACGGGTCACTGGGCCATAGGTGACTATGCTAGAAGACTAGTTATAGCGGCGAACGATTTCTGCAGGAGCTGTAAAGACTCAGAGGAAATCGAATCCGTCCAAGACGTGCTTTACGAGTGCCCGCCTTTGATGAATAAAAGAGGTAGGCTATTGGGTAGCTACTTCTTTTCAAGTCTGGGGGAGCTGCAAAGTGTTGAATTTAAATGTATCCTGAGTTTTCTGAGAGAAGCAGGATGGATCTAAGTTAAAAGTCTTAAGTAAATCCTGACTTTCCTAAGGAAAGCAGGATGGATCTGAGTCTTGTAAGGTTATCCCATGAGGTCTGGTTGCACAATAGACCAATTAGAGGTCTAAGTGATGCAGGCTAGTCGTCTGACGGCACCCTTTTTACCTAACCTAACCTAACCTAGCCAAACATAAAGAACTTGGTCGATCCTTTTTTATTATGGTTTGTATCGTTACATCTGAACCTCATCTTATAAATATCGGTATGCGCCAGGGTCTTATTATCTCTCCGTCTCACACCTCTCAATTTTCATTAATAATTTTCTTTCCATTACGTTTAATCCCATCCATAGTTTTGATACGCCTGCGGACTGTTTAAAACAATATCAACATTTTACTTTTTATGAAACATTAATTTCCAATATACCATCTTTATGCATTCTTGGTATTAATATTTAAAGTAAGTTAAGGTAGATGGAGCATATTTTCTCTGTTTCCAAAGAGGCATCCAAATGTCTTGGATTTGTGAAAAGATGTAAGAAATATTTCAGGCGGCTAGCTCCACAACAATTTCTATATCAGGCCCAGAATGGATTCCGATTCCGATTGGATCTGCTTAGGTGTATTAGATGATATTGTTGAATAAGGCTCTCTATTGGACAATATCACATAATGGAGCTAAGGCTCAGGTTCTTTGGTCGGTATCTTAAAAAGCTTTAGTGATTTCCCGATACCTTTGTAGGATCTTCAGTATTTTTATTTGATTATAGCAAATATTGATAATAGTACAGAAAAAAAAGAGTGATTAGATACATGGTAGTGGTAGTAGCCAACTATAAGAAAGAAAAAAACCCATAAAAGTAGTTAGGCCATCAACACTTGCATTGATTCCATCATGTCACGATACCCATATCAAAGAGATTCAATTACAAACTTTCAACCATTATACATTTTTCAGATAGTCAGAAACTATAAAAATAATTTTATTCCCAATTAAAAACAAATGAAATAAGAAAGATATTAAAAGACTTATTACTGCTACTACGATGAATTGAAACACTTAATGGGGTTACAAAATACCCAGTACTTCAAACCTATTCCATTTCAATGATGCAGACAAGAGTTAATAATATTTTAATAGCACTTTGGATCAGGAATTTAATACGCTGTTCTGGAGATTTCGCTAAACACTCTGTTGCGTATGAGATAGAAATATAATACACGGGCGTAATTTAACTCTTTGGTGGTTTATGAAACTGCCGGAAGCTTGAGTTTATTAAAGAAAGTTTTATGAGTCGAACGGACGATAATGAGAATTAAATTGCATTTCTGATGGATTTTATACACTAAACTGAATATAGCTCAACGTTTATCATCATTGGATCTACTTAACTTTAGAAATCAATTTCACTTCAACATTTTGTTTGTATTTCTCTATATTAAGACTATGAATCGGCCGCCACATCCCACTGGTAACACAAAAAAAAAAAAAAAAAAAAAAACTACCTACTTTAAAAATTTAATGCGAGATATTATTTCCTTTATTACGTTTGATTTAAGGGTTTTCACAGGAATAAAATTCACGCTGTTTCCGTATGGCTAGAGAAAACTTCTATTACAAAAAATACTTGGAAATGCTGACTCTTGAAATCAGCATCTCATTCTTCTGCTATGGTAATGGTGTAAATATACCTAGAGTCTGATCTACATAAATGAAAATTGCGAAATTTAGCAATAAGTATACGAAATGAAAAGTTCTCCTTCCCTGTTGAATACATATAGCGCCTATAGTAGAAGTAATAAAATGCAAAAAAGAAATAAAATCTCAAAGTTAAAGTACTCAGCTTCTTTGCTAGAAGGACCTCTTCAAACTGTGTTCACTTGAAAATCCACTTACACACACATTACGAACGAACCTCAGATTTTTAGAATTTCAAATATTGAGGTATGCCACAAAGGAAGCAAAAAAAAAAAAGCAAGAAAGATAGGGCAGGCAGGTGACAATTATTATTGAACTTACCTCTCGGATATCAATTTTCCCATCTTGATTGTCGTCATAGGCCTCCATAAAGCAGGATTTCAATTCAGCTAGCATTGCGTCTGTGACAGCCTATGGAAAATGATTAGAAAGGGGAGAAAGTATTATATTATTTGGATGAGGCTACGTTTGCAAATATGTATATCTGATATCAAGGAAGTGAAATGGAATTGATGGAAGGAAAACATGTGATAGGGGTTGGGTAGTTTCGAATTTGTAAGAGGGCGTTTCAGTGAAATGATGAAATTTTCTTGGACGACTCCTGTAAGCACAATTTTCAGATACATATATGTACTATATACTTAATGTCCTTATTAGATAAGGTATTTGAATTATCCGTATCGTATACATATATACAAATTACATACATAATGTAAGAGAATCTGGGTAACTCGTAAACTGCATACATTTTATGCTGAGATACGTATATATGATAAAAGCTTAAGAGATTAAGGTAGAGAAATAGGGGACACTATAGAATAATTTCCAGGAAAATCTATACTGCAGTAAGAATCTGTTATGGCTAGGAAGGATTCTATCAGTTCTATGAACGTGTAACGTAAGACTTATATTTAAAAAAAGGGGGGAAAAAGAAAAGAAAAAGAACTAATGGGATAGATTCAATGCATGGAATTAATTAAACGCACTGGGAACTTTGTTTGTGTTTTCTATTCTAATGGTGGAACGTGATCCATAACGAACATGTCCTTCTGAATGCTAAAATGAAAAAAAAAAGAGATACAATTGTTTGGTTGGGTATTAGGCTAGAGTATAGCTATAAATTCAGGAAAGCATTCATCTATTATGAGATCTTGTGTCAGTCTTACAAAGCAGATGGTTCTACATAAGACCCACTATACATTTTCGACTATTTGCTTTTAATATGATACCTTAACGGACAGTTCTACTACCAAGCATGCATTTCATGCAGCATCTGTTCTTTTGGCTTAAAGCTTCCAATTTGCTTTTGTTATTTTCTTTGTGAATGCAACAATTGTAATCTTATTATTATTGAATTAACCAAATTTCTGTACACCAAGCAAGTTTATTGTATCCTGTTAGATCTTCGCGATTGTTCCTTCAATTCTACCTGTGAGTGTGAATAATATGACAAAGTAATTGGCGTAACATTGTACACATTTACCAGCTGTACTGAGTTTAATTTTGCTCGTCGACTACAATTAACCACTGTTATGGTAGTATGGTGAGTGATTGAATTGGACGTTAAGTCCCAACTACCAGCATGAGCTGACAGATAACTCCGTGGACAGCGTTAAAGTGCAGAGCGGTACGCTAGTTCGCCACAGCTACTGGCGGTAAGTGGGGGGGGGGGGGGGGTCCACGAATACCTGCCACTGTCACCGGCCATATAAAAAAAAATCATGCCTTTCACACAAAAAGGGAAGCACACATACCTGGTACTGAAGTGACCCTTACACCACTTACCATTACCTTCGCGATGGCGCAGATGATAGACCTTCAGTTGCATTGCCCCATATCCACCCAATAACACTGAGGGCAGCAGTTATTTTGTTCAGTGTCCCTTATACTGTCCTGAAAGAGAGTAGAGGAGTGGAGCTTTTCAACCCCTAAATCATGAGGGCTCCAGGAGAGTGGAAGGAGAAATGAAAAGTGTCTGGCGCATAACTTATACTACTTTGTATGAGCAGTAATGAATGATGTGACTAATCCGACATGACTGAATCTGTTCCTAACCCCAATGCCCTGTCCTGGCCTGTTCTGTTTTCTGGGGGCTATTGAATTTGCTGCCTCAACCCATACAATGTATGCGATGAAGTATACCCTGTTTTTCCAGATGAGGAGGTACCGATAAATGGTTTTGTGCAAACACGATATGTAATGGACATCTAATAATTGCAAGAGTAGGTAATTAAAGTCTTTTGAAAACTCCCATGTCTCGATGGACGACTGATAATTATAATATGAGATATGTAAAATCTGGAAGCAGCTCCTTTGTAACACCAAATGAATTTCCTGGCATGATCTACTTTTGGGATGTTGTCGGATTTTGTTTTCCTCTGATAGCTACAAACTTACGCGATTGAAAAAATACTTTGTTGCAACCGCAATATCTTGATGAACGCTATTCGTTACCATCTTGTACCTTTTTTTTAAAAAAAAAACTTCTTTTCTCAGCCGCGCTCTTCTTCTTCCCTCAGAATCGATTCCCGTGTCAATTAGGTGGCGTTCGGTTAGCCGAATCAAGCTGCGCCGTCCACATATAAACTAGCTTACATGTAGCAGCACCTGCTCCGTGTGTCTTCGACCATAACACCACGCTAAGAGAGTTAGGGATCAATTTTCTATTGTGGAGGTTACTAACTATCCTTAACTTCCAGCATCCACGTATTTGTAGCAATATCTCATTTTTGGATAATATGGTGAGTGAGTTAATATATTTAGAAATGCACCAATAGCAATCTCTTTGGACTCAAATATCTATCTATTTTTGAAATCAAGACATCACCCGGGTAGTCAAATATCACATATAAGGGCTTGTTCACGAGCGCGATTTATCGCATGCGACGGAGCGCTGATTGGCTGCAGCAATATAGTTGTCGCTGTACATGCTTACTCTTTCTACGTTTCGTGCGATACAAAAATTAATCGCAGCAATGCTCTTAGTTTGGTGCGATTTTCACCTTAACCTCAACATTTTTGTGTGTTTACATTTATTATTTTCACCATAACCTCAAGGTTTTTGTTTGTTTACATTTGCAATCGTGTGATATAGCTCCACAAGAATGTCGAAGTTTAATGTGGAAAGCTCCAGGAGAATTTTTTTTTTTTTAAAAGTGGTACTAATAGTGCTGCTTTTATTTCCATCTGTCTATCTATCCATTATAAAAACTTATTTCACAATAATATTTACTTTAATCCACAAAACCAAAACAAATTAAATTGTAGCTGTCAATTTTAAAAACATCTGTCAACCTTATGAACGTATCGCACGATAAAAACTAGTCGCAAATAGAGATAGATCTATAGAAAGAGTAGGACGTCACCAAAATATCGCACGTATCGTATCGCGCTCGTGAACAGGGGTTAAGCGACAAAACCACGACAAATTTTTGTCATTTGTCAACAAAATTATGTGACAAATATGATTCGAAACTGTGGTCAGAGATGACCCCAATTGTCACATAATATGTTGCATAAACAATACTTAAGTTTATTACAGTAATTTTAATAAATTCTGTGACAGTTGACACTTATATTTGTGACATTTAAATGTCATGTATTTTTTTCTGAAAATTTTAGTCATCATACAACGGAATTTTGTCACACTTTGTTCACAATTTCTTGTCAAATTTTTGTCCATAAAAAATGGTGTAACATTATAATATAAATGTTAAACTATTCTGTGACATTTCTTATTCACAACAATTTCCTCTTTTTTGTGAAAAATTTTTGACATTATTTTATGATGACATTACGTGACTACCCGGGTAAGGACTCATAACGAGATACGCGTTAAGGCGGAATTACAATGGACGCAACGGAACGCAACTGAACGGAGAGAAATGTTTCTTTGTATGCTTTTCAAATGGAGTTGCGCACAATGGACGGACGAAAACGCAGTCGTACGCAGCAAGTTTAATAAAATTTTAAATTAACGCAACTGAACGGATAAACATAACCTCAAATTAACTTTGGGATTGTTTATTTTGTTTTGTCAAGCGAAACTGTGCTGCGGTAAATGTGTAATAAGCAGAGTGGAAATGGAATGAAGAGTTTTTTGATTTTATCCATATTTGTTTATAAATTTTGGGTCAAACGTCACTGTCACTTTCAATTAATCATGCGTCCATTGTAAGCAGCTCCGTTGCGTCTATTGAGATTCAGCCTTTATCGTGCAGACATTGTAGAAATAGATGCCGACCCAAGCGATTCTGTCACGGGTGAATTAATTGACTGAGAGTGAGCTTGCAGCATGAGTGACATATAAAGGAATGGGAGTAAGAGTGCATGATGTGTTACTAACTATTTCTTGTGAACTTAACTGATCTTCCTTTCTACTGAAAAAAATTGTCAATGGTCTTATCATTTTTCTGCTTTACACTTTCACTACTATTTCCATCTCCATCACTAACTAATACAGCAAGTTTGTCCTTCTACTATAAATTAAAAGTAATCGTGAAGTTAAATTAAATAATGCCATCAATAGTGTATAAAAATTCGAAAGAAAAATTTTCAAGTGAATTTCTAAGAACAAAATGTCTGATTGCCAACGCTTAGCGACCAAGATCAGCCAAGGCACTTGAATAATTATAACTCTTTGGAACCATGGTCGGCCACCGCTAGTGCACGAAAGAACTAAAGAAAAAATGTAAAATATTTCTAAGAAAACTAAATGTGCCCTTGTCCGAAAGAGTGAATCACCAGAATCTATCCATCAATTCGTTTGGACCGTTGTCGGTGAATAGTTAAAATTCATTAAAATTCTTGAGAATAATTTGCAAGTGTATTTCTAAGAAAAAATTTAATGCTTCCCTACGAACGTAAAAATTTTGAATAACTCAGGCTTGAATCAGTGTCACTATGAATAATCAAAATCAGCTATTCATTGATGATTACATGGAACTAGGATTCTACTGGAAGAACCCTAAATCAGAATTCGTCAAGTCAGTTTGTATGCTTCTATTGCTAGCTCCCCACCAAGTTGTCCTGTCATTGATTTTATGTCGGAAAATCAGATAGGTAAAAAAAAATTTATGATCGCTGACCAATTTCTTGAAAAGAATAACAGTTTAAAATCTCTAAATTGTGTGCTGTTTCATGAGTAATTGATGCAACAAAATTATAAAAGCATCATAATAACCCGGCTGCTAAGCGTTGCGTGCCCTTTTTCTAAACAATCATACACTAAAATAAATATGTAGTATTAGTAAGATAGATGACTTTTCGACACTATGTAAAACACAAGAAAATTCTAAAAAAAATCGTACATGTTTCAAGGGCGAAAAGCTAGGAGCGAATGATGACTATTATACCCACTCCAGACTCCACTATTACTACTAAGAAGAAGACAAACAAACGCCCAAAGCAGCGCTAGGCTGTCGCCGCCGATTGTAAATGTTAATGTTAAGAGTAGAGGCGACTAGGTTTTCAGGACCTTGCGGACACCGCGACCATAGTTTGTATATTGTGTTTTCCCCTAAAGTGGTTAGGAAAAATCGAGTCTTTTAACGAGTTCGATTATTGCTTTTGGAGTTAGATTGGGGAGATTATCTGGAGAGATAATTGTTCTTCCGTCGCAGATTGGAAAAGTGCGTTACAGTACCAGTATAATTCGCCGGCGTCAGCTACATATTGTGTCCGTACCATACGAAAATCGTCCTGTTAAACTTTTACATCTAACTCTACAGTCCAGCACCATATTCAATTCACTCGATGGTGAGGTGATGCTTGGAGGGGGGAGGGTCATGACCCACGTGACCCTCCCCCTGTATACACGCCTGGCGGCAATGCCTACAGTGGATTATGGTCCAAGAAGGGAGAATCAGAACCAGACCTGACTAGAAGGTCAGCCCTTCATTTCCCATGATTCATATGTGCCCAGGAACCCACTGGACACAGGGAACCTTGTTGTGGATACACATCTTACCCACAGAAGTCCTACAATCCCCAAGTAAGAGTGACCTTATTAAGGTTGAGTTTTTTTCTTTTTGAGGTAGGTACGGAACCGTAGAAAAAAGAAAAAAGAGCCCATGCCAAAAAGCTAAGATGGCATCGTATCAGCAAAAGATTAGTACACCCTTTAGGTCAAGAGACGTTGACGCAAACTTATAAATTAGTAATTGCAGACGCTACTATTGCCCCTAGTAACCACAATTCCGATGTCCTCACATTTTCCGAACTATACTACAAAAATATTGGACAGAATTCCAATATTTATCCAAAAACTTCCAACACAGAACGATGTCTTTACGTATTCCGATGTTATACCATGCTCTATTTTGCCATTCTTAGGAAAATCTAGCGAATTTCCGTAGAAATTTTATATGAGATAAGAACTGGAAATACAGTGGGCAACTGTGGACAGTATTTTAAACTGTTCTTTGATTTGTCCATTATTTTTCTGAAAAATTCCGTATATGAAAATATATGGAGAAAGTGTGGACTGCAGAAAAAGTAGAAATTGAAATCTTCACTTTATCCGAAGAAATGTCCATACTGTTTCCTTCATTGAAAAAAAAAACAGCGGACAACTACTGGATAAGATTTTTGATAAATTTGCCATTCTTTTTATTTTATAAACTTTATCAACTTTTTTTTTTATTTGATGGAAAAGTGTGGATTAACAGTAGAATTGAAAATTCTTGATATGCTATGGAAATGTTATGGATATTCTTCAGAACGAGTCTGCACTGTATTCAGGCTTTATCCATTCAAATTCCAATGTAACAGTGGAACTGAAAAATTTAAACAAGCCATGGATATTCTTCAGAATGAATCTGCACTATATCCAGGCGTTATCCAATGAAATTCCAATGTTTTATTGTTTCTAAGAAAAATTATTTAGGGTTTTGGTATGGAACTGAATGGTGTCGTGAGACGTGAAATCATTTTCATTTAATGTTGTGTAGGCTAAAAGACTCCATAAGGAAAGAAGTAAACAGGAAAAGAATAAAGTAAGATTTACTTTAGTTATTTTATTATACTTTAAGACTAATAACTTTTTCGTTCACAGAGAAACTGGAAGAAAAACACCCAGTATTGCATAAATTTAAGATATTTTTTCTTCTTTTTACAACTGAAAAATTTCCAAAAAATAAATATTATTTTTTTAACACTAATATCTTTGAAATGTCTTTTATTTATTGTAGCAGGGAAAAATTCTAAAGAATTCCAGTAGAATAATTGTGCAGAATATCCGGAAAAACCTTCCATAGAGCATCCGTGGAATATATCCGTTAAATTTCCAAAGATATTATTCTTATGATTTCTCGGTCAGCGTAACTTTTGCCCCGTGACAATCCCATAAAATTCTTTTGACATTCTTGGGAATATTCCACGGAACTGATTCTTCGGACAGGAAAATTTCCTATGAACATCTGTTGAACGTTCTAGGACTTGGTTACTAGGGGCTAAATGGTTGCTAGATTTTTTTCTGAAGAAATGTAGCGGCAGCCTAAGATATGAAATCTGTGTTATGTCTATCCAATTAATGTTTTTTATCTATGCTTTACACATTTTTCAATTTTACAATGAATGAGAAGAAAAAATCGGTTCATTTTTAATTCAAAAATGGCTTGGGGTACATAATGCATCTAAAAGTGTCTCAATCTCAAAACAAAAAAACAACACCTAAAAACCCCAAATAATTTTAAACATTAATTATGTCCACAATAATTTTATGGGGAGACCCCATGCATAATATTGAATAGGAAATAAATTCATTTTGCGATAAGTGATTTTCCTCATTATTTATATCTAAAAGCAATAATTAGAGTTTAATTTAATATATAGAAACAGTTCCTTTCATTACCTACATTTATTTGTTCAACAGCAAATAATTATTGTAGCACCAAATTTGTGTCCAATTTTAATTTTTAATTAAGTTTCATAAAATATAAACACCACCACAACCAGGCTTCTAGAATAGCACCACTCAAATTGCATAGAAATTAATTTCTAAACAGAGAGGATAGAATTTCACAAATTTTAGAGTTAGAAAATTGTTGATGCTTTTCTAATATTGGGTTAACCATTGGGGATTCCACAAAACACAAACCGAATTACGTATATGTATGTATATCAATTTAATAGTATGATGGTAGATGAATTTATTCTATATGTATGTGTATATATGTTTGTATACATGCAAATGTATCCAAAAATCGCTCTATCAGCATCTTGTGTTTTATTTCACTACAGCCAAAAACGCTTACCAATGGGTTTTCATTTGGGAATCAAAAGCTATCCAATTTTCCGATATCTTTTATTTACAAGCGGTGAGGATAGACAGACGCCCTCTATAGGGTGGTTGGGATTAGGTGATAGTAAACAAAATAACAATCTATTTGAATACAATATTATTCTATCAACTAGCAAATATACATACAAGCATATATAAACACATACATACGTTGGTATATGTATGTGCCCTTGGGTGCTTTGTATTTCCAGTATAAACTGCGAAGATCAAAAGTACTCTATAAAACCTGTGCAGGGGTTATACAATTTCATTTTCCGAATTTTCAATATCTCCCAATACCCCTGCCTCCTCTATTGTTTTATTTCACATTTTATTTGATTCCCATTCTTTTTATGAAGTTTAGGAAATCTCTATGAAAATTTAAAGGAAAACAGCGCGATAAGCTTGAAGAATATTTCTCCCGGATATTTTGTAATAAATTTGAATTTATTTTTTTGTGTGGAACCAATTTAAAAGCTTTTCTAGGATTCTGGTTTTCAACAAAAATTTCATATTTCACCGTATAACGACAACGGAGAGAACAACTTTAATATTAAAAATGAAATATGTCTAATTTGTTAAAAATACAAATTTTTTTTTTTGGGGAAATTTTGTTAATGTGTTGGATTTACTGGGAAATAATAAGAAATGGGCTTTTCTCTGGGAGACTATTGAAAATATGTGGTAAAAGGAGGGGATGTCAGCATTAAAGATGTTGAAAAGTATGCAGGTTCTGTATAAAAATGATGATGAGTTTTCTTTTAATTAATTAGTTTTGACTTAATTATGCTTTTATACCCTAGATGAAATCTATAAGGTATACTAAGTTTGTCATTCTGTTTGTAACGCACAGAAATAATGATGATAGAGCAAAATGGATTGGACCCTCACGCATAATATTAGATTTTTGTATATCCGTCTGTCTGTCTGTCTGTTTGTCTGTCTGTGTGCACGATAACTCAAGAACGTGTATACTTAGCTGAAATTTTATATACGGACTTTAAAAAAAAAAGTAAAATTAAGTTCGAAAATGAGACAAATCGGGCAACTCTTTCGTGGGGTTGTCATACAAAAATTTCATTTTCCATTATTTATTTGTAAGACTTAGGTTATTTCTTAAGGAAAACTTCGATAAATTAAATTACTTGTTAATAATCAAATACGACAGAATTTTCCCACCAACCCCATAATGAACAAGTAAAACAGCTAGAATTGGTCTAACAAGGAGAAGGTCCCTACTCATCATAGTCGATTTCGTCCACATTGACAGTATAAGTAGGGCTTCACTAAAAATGAAAGTGACGCAAAGCTGCATATGACCAAGCGAAATGGAAATAATGCATACATAATGTAGAGGAGCTTGGGGTTTCGAAGGCTTACCACTTGAAAAATGCTCAAATTTACAAATTTTCGCAGGATTTGTCGCGATTAAATTTCAATAGAATTTGAACAAAAGCGTCAAATTCATTCGGGTAAAATGCCACCCACAGAGGAGTTATGTAGATTGCCGATTATGTAAATGGTATTTCCGTGCGTTGTCAAAGATCGCCGGTATTTGGCGAAAACTGGGTATATAAAACTTTTAGAGATTTAATTTTTTTTAAAGAGGTAAATACTATACATCCGATCTTCCTGAAATTTTGTACAGATAATCTCTTAGTAAAAGCGCATTTTCCCATTGGTATATATGAATGACATTTTGACATTGAATTTATCATTCGATTTTGATGAGATTTTGTACGAATATTCCATATAGATATTGGAATATAAATAAAATATATTTTTTTTTAATATATGGTGTTGGGATACTACTCTGTAACCCACTTCTATGCAAATCTCGTAATAGTTTTAAAAAAATCATAAAAAACTTAAAATGAATTTATTCAAAAGAATTCTGAAAATCGGTTGGAATTTGACCGAGAGATAAAGGGTGGTAGCTTTCCAGTATATGCAGCTAATTAATTTGAGTTGAAAGCCAATTAACAAACGTAGCAATTTTATTTTGGACAATGCTCCTAAACTAATTGGGATAATGATTTCTGGTTTTTAGTATATGAAAGATAACAGATTATAGATAATTGTAACGAAAAGAAATGTTGCGAATATACCCGCAAGATGATAATTATTAAAAGTTTTTCCGAAAAGTGTTAATTTTAACCCCGCGCTCCCCTACATTATACATTATTTCAGTTTCGCTTGGCCATCTGGAGTTCCCAATTGCGTGACTTTCATTTCTAGTCAAACCCAATATATACTGCGAATTTGGATGAAACCGGTGATGACGAGTAGGAACCCTCCCCAAGACCAATTCTTATGATACCCTAAATGAATGCTCGTATGAAATTTCATATGGTCACCCATCTATGCAACTTTAATTTTTGAAGTGGTTTTTCGCATATTTTTCTAGAACGGTTCGTCGGACAGCAAAAATGATTATAAGCAATTTTATAGGATTTCGTATTCCGAAGAAGTCTTTTGTACAATAAAACTGTCTAGGACTGATGATTTTCACAGTATACGTAAAAAACCTCAATTTTTATATGGCAACACCAAGAACGGATTGCCCGATTTATTCCATTTTTGAAATTTGTTATTTCTATGAAAACACAATGTACCAAATTTCAATTCTCCATGTCGACGCGTTCTCAGGCAATGTCCAAATAAATAGTGATGGTTTCCAGCTGGTTTTGTTTTTGATCGGGTCTATGATGTAAGGTTTGGGTTAATTCTTAAGGAAAACTCCGATCTTTTTTTTTCATGTTTTTTTATTATTTACTCGACGTTTCGGGCCTTGATTAGTACCCTTCTTCAGGAGTTAGCGTTGTTCTCGATATGATAATTTTTAAAAGGATATTATTGAAACATATTTCACAAAAATACACATTAAAAATATAAGTAGTAAAAACGCTAGTTGAACATATAAATAAAAAAATTATTTAAACAAATAAATAAGTAAAATTTAGACTATTTTGTAGACAACATTATTGGCTTCTTGTGTGGGTATAGGGTCCTTTAATTTTGTGTAGCATCTATTGAGTTGCGTTATTGGTTTGAATGCCATTTTTATTTTATTATTGTTATTTTGAATTATCCTGGCGATTTTTAGAGATAATAGATATAATATACAGATTATATGGGATGGATCTGTATATTGGGGTAGTGTTATCTAATGTTCTTATGTTGTTAATCATTCTATTATGTTGGGCGTTATAATAATGAGTATTCCTTGTTATTTTTGATTAATGTGTCTATTGTGTGGTGTGGATAGTTGTTTTCGTCAGAATGTCTGTTGCAATCTTTCTGTTTTTCTGTGTAAATTGCCGATTACTTATTTTAAATATTTTTTGTTGATAAATGATTGAGCTGTGTTAATTTTTTTTTGTTGTGGGTGGTTCGAGAAATAGTTCAGCATTTGGTTTGAGCTACAGGGTTTACAGTACCAGTCAGTTATTAATTTGTTATTGTTTGTTCTGATTAAGCGGATGTCCAAGAAAGGGATTGTTTTATTATTCTCTTTTGCGATGGTGAACTTTAATCTATTGTAGATGCTATTGGATGTATTTATGTGGGAATTATATTTCGGAGCCGTTTAGTATAGCTCAGATAATGTCATCTACGTACTTTTTTATAAATGTCGGTTTTATATCAGATTTCTTTAATGCTTCTTCAATCACATGTTCAAGCGCCAATTTAGCTAGAATGCCAGATAGGGGGCTCCCCATAGCAAGTTCATATTTTTGTCTGTACATTTTATTATTTTATTTAAAGTAGTTGCAGTCTTTAACACAAAATTTAATTATTCCCTTGAAAAGAACTATGTCTATTGGTGTAATTTCTTCTATTAAGTGCCACTGATTGTCAATTATCTTTAATATTAGTTCGTAGTCAATATTTGTATAAAGAGATTCCACGTTTAATGAGATGAGATGATCATTCGGTTTTATTGTTACACCATCTAGATAAGTTTTCATTTTATATGTATTTTTTATATATTATGCGTACTGTGATTAATTTGCTGTAGTGTAGTGCATATATATTTTGAGAGATTATAACTAGGGCTATTGATTGTTGTGATTACTGGTCTCATGGGTACACCATCTTTGTGTATTTTTTGGAAGACCATATAGACGGGGGCATGTGGCTGTATCATATTTCTTCAACCACCCACAACAAACAAAAATTAACACAGCTCAATCATTCATCAATAAAATATTTAAAATAAGTAATCAGCAATTTACAAAACATAATAAAGATTCAGTTAAGGTTTTTACAATATTTTTAATGTGTATTTGTGCGAAATATGTTTCAATAATATCTTTTTAAAAATCATCATATCGAGAAAAAAGCTAACTCCTGAAGAACGGTACTAATCAAGGCCCGAAACATTGAGTAAATAATAAAAAAACATGAAATAAAGATCGGAGTTTTCCTTAAGATATAACCCAAACCTTACATCATAGACCCGATCAAAAACAAAACCAGCTGGAAACCTTCAATCAGCTGTAAACCATCACCGTTTTTTTTTTGACACTGCCTGTCTGTCCGACGAACCGTTCTAGAAAAATATGCGAAAAACCACTTCAAAAATTAAAGTTGCATATATGGCATATATGACCATACGAAATTTCATACGAGCATTCATTTAAGTTATCATAAGAATTGGTCTTAGACCAATTCTAGCGTTTTTTCTTGTTTATTATGGGGTTGGCGGGAAAAGTCTGTCGTATTTTATTATTTACAAGTAATTTAACCTCTCAGGTCAAAACAAGCAGGTAGAATGCGTCGTGTGGGTTTTAGTATTTAGCGTACATCTCGTGGGATATAAGAGGACTACTTTTAATATCCTTCGTCAGTGGTCCATTTTGGAGAGTAATACACATCTAAACTCTAGAGTAATTGCAAAAGAATTAGGCATCCACCATTCGACTGCAGAAGAACACATCAAATATCTTGGATTTGTCTTCAAGCAGAGTATTCGGGTTCCGCACAATTTGACTGAAAGAAATTAATCGTATCGTGTAAAAATTTTTTATTATTTTTGGATAAGGCCATTATGGGAGATGAAAAGTGAGTCCTTTACGACAATATGAAGAGAAAAAAGTATACTGCAAGTCTGGATCATCGGCCATAATTATTAGAAAGCTAGATCTTCATCAACAGAAGGCGATACTCTGTATGTGGTGGAAACAGAAAAAGAATTGTATTCCATCAGAAAGTTCAATTTGTAACAAAGATCCAACGTTTTGCTGTTTATTTTGAAAAACTCAAATTGTTTTGTGCAATGATAAAGGATATAAAGTTAATAATGTTAACCATGGTAACGACAAAAATTTCTTGTTTTTATATATTTTGCATACAATTTGGCGTTTTTAATTCATTTCATCACCATCAGATGGAATTATGTGCTTTTGTATAGCATTCACTTGTTTTGAAAGCTCTTCGGCGGTCTGTAGTGTAGAGGCTCGGAAAGTGTATGCCGCCATTTTCTGCATTAGGTATATGAGTGTATATTTCGCGAAATATTTTAAGTTTTATCATTGGTAATTTCTTATTTTTGCTTGGGAGGCGAGAGATTATTTTGGGAGTTCTATTTGTTTAAATTGCGAGTAACTATTATGAGACCTGTTAGTAAAATTCGGTCCAATAGTATTATGGAATAAAGAAGAGAAAATTAAATATTGCTAGTTATGTAAATTTGTGTATATGAAATATATAATCCTATAAGCCGTTACACAGAAAATCGACTAATTTTGTGATTTTTTTTTTTTTGATTTTGATGAAATTTTACATGAAGCTTGAAATAGCAAGTTTTTGTTGCGATCCATTTATTACCGGGATACGGTCTTTTGAAATTTGTAAAATGTGGGAAAAATTGCTTAGTAGATGTAACTTTATCATCGAGTCTCTATGAATTAATAATAAATAAACTAAATATGAAATATAAATAAACGTTATAGATTTTGGGAAGCTTTGAGGTTTCCGCCAAAAATCAATCAAAGTCATTTGTCTGAAAATTTGCTTACAAGGATAATGGATATTTCGGTTATCCTTGAATATCTCAAAATGAATAATAATAATAATAATAATATATATTTATTTGGCAACTGTACAAAGATTTTAAAATCTTATTAATATACAGAACACTAGTTTATAATTTACAGGTAGGTCAATAAGTGATAATAACTACTAACTTAACTAATCAGAAAAAAATAATATCTAATCTTTATAAAAAAAAATGAATGATATAAAAAAAAAGTTAAGAAAAATTCAAAAAAAAGAGAAATGCGAAAAAAAGACAAAAAATAGATTATATTTACATAATTGTTGTTAAATTAGAGAAAGAATGTGCATTTAGGTAAAATTGGTTGATTTTAACAATTTAAGAAAAACCCTGCTGGAGCCCACGCGCTGAAATTCTGATGGTAATAAATTCCATTTGCGAGGAACTTGAACAAAATAAGAACGCTCTCCAAGTTGTGATCTGCAGCGTGGCATACAAATATTTACACCTCTTAGTGATCGTAGAAACTGCAGCTTGTTGTAGAGGTACTCAGGACTTTTAAGATTTATTAACTTGTGCAAAAAATGCAAGTTACGGTGAGAAAGGTAGATATCTAAGGGGAATCCGAGAATACTGTTACGATATGGGGAGATATGGGAGCTACGGGGCAGTTTATATACATACCTAATACAATCATTGAATGCAACCATGAGCCGTCTGTAGCAGACTGAATCAAGCTTTGGGAACAATATCGAGCCATAAAGGAAATGTGGAATAATCAGCGTACGCACTAGTTTTAGACGCATTTCGGTAGACAGAAGATATGCAGAGACCCATAACTGACGAAGGGAGCCATAAACTTTTCCAATAATATTACTAACATACTTGCAGCAACTTAAGCTAGAGTTTAATATTATTCCTAAATTCCTAATAGACTCACGATATGGTAGAGTTGTATTATTGAGTAAAACAGGAGGTAGCCTTGAAGCATCAATGTTGCTTTTATATATCGGAATACAATTAGATTTGCTTGGATTGAATACCAACTTGTTATCAAGAGACCATTCGTAGATTCGTTGTAAGTCATCATTTAGCCGTGAAATGCAATCATCCTGTAGTCCAATTGGGCGGCTCAGATATAATTGGACATCATCAGCATATAGATGAATGGTGGAGTCCTTAATCACATTGGGGAGATCATTTATGAATAGGCTAAAAAGAAATGGCCCAAGGATAGAGCCCTGAGGTACGCCACAACAGGTAAGACGAAAAGCGGACAGTGAGTTACCTACTTTCACAGCTTGATGTCTGGAAGATAGGAAGTTTTTGAACAGCCTCACAGCTGAGGAAGAGAAATTGAAACTGCTCTTTAATTTATTAAGCAGGTGAATGTGGTCCACACTATCGAAGGCTTTACTAAAGTCTAGAAGAGCAAGTATGGTTAACTTATCATTGTCAAGAGCTTCATTAATATCAGAAATGACTTTTATTAAAACAGTTTCACAGCTATGTCCCTGTCGAAATCCAGATTGCCAGGGAGATAATAAACGATTTTGGTCTATAAATTTATTGGCTTGCAAGAAGATGAGTTTTTCAAAAACCTTACCAAAAAAAGGTAAAATACTAATCGGTCGGAAGTCATTGATATCAGAAGTATTTGATTTCTTTGGGATTGGAATAACAACAGCTTTCTTCCAAGCAGCAGGAAACTGAGATGTAGTCAGACACGCGTTAAAAATATGCGTCAAAACTGGTGTAACATACGGGGTGATCAACTTAATAAATCTCGGTGGTATCATGTCATAACCAACTGCAGTTGATTTAACTGCAAAAATTGCATTGAGAACCTCAGTGTAGTCGGTGCAACGAAATGCAAAGCCGTCGACGTTTTCAATGTCATTTAATTCTACTAAGGACGAATCACTGCGAGTTGAAGCAATGAAAAAATCATTCAAAGTGTTAGGATCAGCGTCATACTGAGTCCTTTCTCTGCCCACAATGCCCATCTTGCGAATGTTATTCCACAGCTTCCTGCTGGGTAGGTCTGAGTTTAATTTGGAACTATAGTATGTTCTTTTTGCAGATCGAATTTTAGTGGTAACCAAATTGCGAACCCTTTTATACCGACGGTGTAAAGTTGAGCATTGTGTGCTTTTATAAATGCGGTAAAGAAACTCTCTCTCCGCAATAAGAACATGTATTTCATGTGTGATCCAAGGACAACGTTGTGAATAAATAATTTTCCTACGCATAGGTACATGCCTATTATAAAGTTGTAAGAGTAAATCATTCAGTAATTCAACCTTATCATCAACACAGTTCTGCTGGAATATGTCCGTGTAAGGTAAATTAGCACAATCACTATATAATGTGTCAGTGTTAATATTATTATAATCACGGTAATCAAAGAATTCTGCACAGGGCTGTGAGCCTAGTCTCAAATTATATGATAAATACAAAAAATCATGATCAAAATTACTCAAAGGTGTCAATTGGTTCTGAAACAGAACCCTTTCTGTGTTGGAGACCAATAAATAGTCTAGTTGGGATGGATTATTTGTATTAAAGTAAGTAGGTAACTGGTTCACAACTTTCAAATCCAAGGTTTGTAGTAAATACTGTAAGCTATTAGAGGAACTATAAGCTCTCAAATTGTCTACATTTAGATCACCACCAACAACAATATTAACATACTTGCGACTTAAAAATGAAATTACGACATGAAACTCTGCAGCAACTTCATCAGAAAATGCGCCTGGAGGACAGTATACAGCAACTAGCAAGCTTTTCTCTAATCCAGTATCGAGTTCAACGCAGATAAATTCAAAAACTGCACCTTGGCAGGATTTGGCGACAATCGATGCCTTAAAATGTTTGTGGAAAAAAACTGCAACGCCACCACCCGCACGAATGGAGCGATCATTTCTATGCACTGAATAACCTGGAATAGCAATAATATTGGAATTAACTCGATCCTTTAACCAAGTTTCACAGACTAGCAGTACATGTATGTTCGAACCCTCAAAGATGTCATGTATAACATCAATTTTATTATTTAAGCTTCTAGCATTAAATGAACAGATATTAAGTCCTTTAGCTTGATTTGTAAATATTTTTAGGAGCGCCCTCATTCCGTCCAAGGGCGAAACTAAGTCACCAATCGCAATAACACCATAGGCACCAGCACAGTGTAGAAAAAGTAAAACCAACTACGCACATACTAACCTGTGATTATAATAACCAGTAAAACAAAAGATAATTAAGAGAAAGATAGAACAGCTAAAAAAAAAAAACATAAAAAATAAAATAAATAAAAAATAAAATAAAAAATATATCAAGAATAGACCCGATATTTTTTTTATTTTATTGTATGGATCTTAATCCCTAATGGGTTTTAGTGAAGCTGAAGAAAGGAGAAAATGGTTGTTGGTAAAGTCAAATCTAACTCTTTAAAGTAGTTCTTTGGTTATTTAGTTAATAAAATGGTAAAACTCACCTAGTGTGAACATTGCCAAAATTATATGAAATATTTCAACTCAGAGTTCTCGGGAGAATTTCATTTGATGACCGGCTTCAGTAAAATAAAATTTGCCCAAGCAATAAATGATTCCAGACAAATTACAAGGAAAAGTGTCTGACCACCAGCAAAGAGCGCACACATTTCGTTGGCCTCTTGCCTGCACCTCACGCAAAACGCTTTATAAGTTCAAAAAAAAATATCTATGAAAAATCCGAAGCAAATCTAAAATTTCGTCATGCTTATGCAATCCTAATGCTGTGCAGATGGTCGAAATACTTTGGAGTACAATGCACACGAATACTACAGCATCATTTTAGGTTGCATGTACATATAGGGATTTTTTCAATTTTAAAATTGCATACTTTTATGCGCTGTGCTTTTGAGAACTGAAATCGTGAGCTTTTTTTTGGTGGTAACCCCCATCTTTTGGGAATGAGCTTTTTGAGCCAGTCGGTGGATATGTTTGAAAAAAGGGGCAAAAACCACGGAAAGGGTTATATTTTTGATATTTTAAAGCTTTTGAAGCTTTTGAGCTTCTCAAATCCCGTATGAAAAATTGATGTTGATGACTTTTTTTTTTATGAATATGGTAATTAAAAATCTGAAATTTTAAATTTGTTGAACAACAAAATTGCTGATGGTCATGTCACACTTTTCGTGATTTTTGGGCAATTTTCTATGGAATGACTCATTTACAAATGATTTCAATAATTGCACAAGTGATTTTTACAATTTCATCTTCATTTTCCTAAAAATTAATATGATAAGAGCATAAATCTATGTTTTCTTATTCTTTCGTCTTCTCTTAAGTTAGAAGAGTTTTTGCGCTTACACATGGTAAAAATAAAAACCATTCACAATCCTCAAACTTAAAATCTCCAAACACAAAATCATTAAACTCGATAGAATTAGGCAATGGAATCGCTCTGACTTTTCGGACTACTAATTGATGACAAAAAGTCGTTTATAATACAGATTGTCCCAAAAGTTTTTAGATTATGGAAATCTCTTCCTGCACACATTTAGCGTGCGAGCTGTTGGCACATTCAGTACATTAATAGAGGAACACAATAATAATTGAGTATTAAGTAGTTAATTAGTAGATTTGTCTTCACTTACTTTTATTTTATTTTATTTCTTTCTAATCTTAGTTACTTTTTATTTCTTTCCTTTTATTTATTTTAGTTCATTATACTTCTAGTATTGTATTATACCTATTTAGTAGTCCCTAGTCCTTCTGTACTTACATAATTCTTTTATTTATCTGAATTCAGAATTCATTTATTATTAATTTTTTTATTTTACTCTAAAACATTGCTGCCACTTTTTGTTATTTTTACTTATATTTTTTTTTTGCTTGGACTAAAACGAGAGTAACTATTTATTTTTCCATGGAAAAAATATGTTTGTTTTATTAAAATTATGAAAAGGACTTAAAACTGAACCCTGCGGTACAGAATTCAAAATTACACCCTTAAGCATATTTTACAAAAAGCTTTTACTCTTTTACTCTTTAACATGGGATGAGGGAGACAATGCTGTAGAAGAAGGATATACTCAAATTACTTTTAACCCTGCAAATAATTTAGTTCCCCAAAATATGGAAATCACAATTAGGTATGTATGCAAAAGCTCTGAACGAAGAATATTCATTAATTTTTCTTAAGATTCTCAAACAACTGAGCCCGTTTTAAGGTATCCCATTAACTTGGTACTTACGAGAGATTGAAAAATTTCCATTATAATTTCTCTTTCGCTGAAATGCATTTCGCCTTCGTTTTTTTTTTAAAATGTTTTTTCTTCGAAGTCTGATAAAATAATTCAAGACTAACCCTTGACCCCAACACATAATTTAATACACTTGTTTAACCTCTTATAGGTTTTCATATGATTTATAACCACAAAATTTTATATCGAATATTACATCCCTTATTCACGTAAATACTACCTACTGACATCTAAGAATGTTTAGGTAAGCATAAGACAATCTCACGCTCCATAGACGCTATTGAAGTTCAATTGAGTTGCAATTGAAATAAATGTAAATGGAACAAATATTATCAGAGCTAAGTATTAGACCTCAGACTTAATTAAACAGAAAATATAAAATGTTACACGACTTAGTAATTAGCTAATTCTGCATCTTTTGAAATGATTTGGCTTTGTGGAACTACCTGCAGCAGCAACAAGTATCTATTCATGTAAATTTCTCTAGTCTTAATAGGTATACCAATTTGCATATCTGTGCCGTAATATATAATTCCTTTAGGGCAAAGACTACCTAGCACTTGGTAACTAATAAAATAACCAAGAGCATATCCCTGACTTCAGGATAATTAAAGACATGAATTTCATATACTATGGTAGTTCAGTGTTAATGCACTTAGGTTTGATTACCAGGACTTGTCCTGATTACGGCTTACTCATCGGATTTAAATTTATCAAATTCAAAGGTTTGAACGTATTTCCCTCGTTGCTCACTTAGTCTCATACCAAATTTGTATTTTCTGAGTTAGACAAGAATCTCTGCAGCTACTAATTCTAATCAATATATCGGGAAAGGAGTGATAATGTGTTGCATGGAATTTCACAAGGGACCAACAAGTTTTTGCTCTAGTAATCATCAAATATTTACTTCTTCAAGGCGGTCGCATCGGTGAATTGCTGTTAAGTAATGTTTTTCTGGGTAATGTGTTCGGATCCCAAACAGAGATAGCCTGGACACCGAAACGAAATTTAATAATTTCAATTATTATTTTGTATAACCACAACTTTTCGGAATAGGTGGAGTGATTGAAGATTAGTCGATCAAATCTGAAGATGAAAAAGAGTGTACGCTTTTACTAAGTTTTTCTAGAGAAATATTCAAGTGCAATACTTCTAATAATTATCAGTCAGTGCAAACAATAACCTGCACTAGCAGTGGATAGTGTTACATTTCCAAAAGACAAGCAGTGACTGTATTTATCATATATTAAAAGAAAAAAAAAATTTAGCGGAAGCGATACCAAACCCAAGTAACAGATGTGAAAACCCGTGGTTGCCAAAGCAGTTCTACTATTGGCCGTAGTCTCTACTGGGTCAATCCAAACAGAAAATACAAAATGTTGTGAGAATCTTCAGTAACTCTGGAAACGGCAAACATGCCATAATTTTCTAAGAGGTGGCAGCACCAGAAACGTCGCAAATCTTATCCAGTAACATCATCACTAGTGAAAGGTAGGTGACAGCACAAACTTACATAAAATTGAGACAATTCGATGAAGGATATAATTTCCAAATTTTTTTTTTTTAATTCTAAACCAAAATTTACACTAACGCAGAGTAAGTTTTACCCAATAAAAATTTTTAATCACGCTTAAAATATATTAGGAAAGACGTTATTATGCATGAATTAAAATCGTTCGGACCCAATTTTCCTATTAAGAGGAGTCAGTACCAAGATTTGAAAGTTTCATACATTTTTCAATGCGAATTTCTAGCAAACTATTTGTACCAGAATAATGATTTATATCTTAAATTAAAGATAACGAAGAGGTCTAGTAAATAACGTCGAGAAAATTAGAAAAAATATTAATTGGAATGGAGATATTATGTAGCTCGGAAACTTGTAAAAAATGGTGAAAATTGATTTTTTTCAAATCAAATTCCTCTTAGTAGGTATTCTCATTTTTTTATATTGTGACTATTTTACAGAGATAAAGCCTAGATCTAGCAAATAACGTCAAGTTTTTTCATTTTTAGTGACGCATTTTTTAATTGTTTAACTCTAATAGTACTTGTTTTCTCTCTCGATATTTCACCGACGAGAAATTGCAAAATTTCGTTGAAAGTTGTAGAAATATAAAGCAAAATAGTATATTTAACAATTATGTGCAAAATATTATTATGCAAAATAAAATTTAGGAGAGTTAATTCTCTTTAAAAATTTTCAATTTCTTTGAACTGCAAATTTTCATTTTCGTCTTAAATTGTCGCATGTTGGGTTTCTGTCTTTTACGGTAGATGTCTCTAATGTGATTTGTGGTCTAGGTCTAGGCTAATTTTATATGTTTTTTCATACTTTCAGGACACAAACCTACGTATAATAAGTTTTATTGCCTACAGGCTCGCTGGCATCTAAATTGAAATTTTTGCTGAGTATTGCTCCTCTTAAAATTAATTTATTATTTTTATTTTATTTTTATTGTGATGTAACTAGTAGTCTTAGATATGAGCTGCAGGTGCAGTTAAGTGCCCAGCTTATTTCAAATACGTTTTTCCTTATTTGTTTAGTTTTGGGACGGTAGATATGAATGGATGGTTGAATTGGATTGAGACGAAGAGGGTGTCCCTGGATCGTAGGTCACAACAAGGCCCATTGTTCACCTCCAGCAGACTTAAGAACAATTGCTCATAAGTCTTAACCAGATGCTCTAACAAAATTCAAAATTGGCCCTCCAAGCCCCCCCCCCCCCCCCTTACCGGCTTCATGCAGTTTTTTCAGGCGGTGTGAGCTAAGGAATCTGTAACATTTTTCTGAGAGAGAAATTGCATTTTGGATTTCTCTCCACATCCTCTCCATACCGGCTCGTCAACAACGCTTAGTCCCAATAGCATTTTCTGTTTTTATTTGATTAGGTCTGCTCCACAGCCTCTTTGTCGTTCTGCCTGAAGGATCATCTGTAATATTTTTATTGTCGTCATAAGGTATGCTGGATGTTTTTCTATCTTGTCAACCCTTGCTATACAATTCACAGCACGCAAGCATGCTAATATATGAGACTTATAACCGGTATCACAGTCAAGGCTTAAGCCACAGCGATGGCTTAAGCCAAGGCTTAATAAATATTTCGGTTTCACAGTCAAGGCTTAAGTGATATCACTGGCTTAAGGCATCTCGAAGACTTAAGCCTCAGATGTTGCTGTGAAACACAGGAAATTATTGCAAAATATATATTTTGCCTAAATATTATAATTCTTGTTATTAAACGAATATGCCTATTTCATAAGTTATACTTTAAAACTAAATTGAAATTTTCCAAAAATAGTTATCTAGTTAGGAGTTTTGAGTACTGTCTGGCAACTAGTGTCAACATTTCATTTGACGTTCTAAGAAGAAACCAAACAGTTTAAGACAAAAATGAGTTACTTATATGATGCGGATGATATAAGCGAAGAAGAAGTATATAATATAATATCGCAAAGTGTGACCCGTGAAAAAATTATAAGAAGGCGCCCGCAACATTTCGAGAAATGAGATAACGTTGATTTTTATTCTCGATTCCGGCTGAAGAAATATTCGACTTTGATGGTTTACGTTGCCGAAACATTCTGTAACAATGGTTTTTGGATTTGATATCCTTCCAGATAGAAACCACAACAAAATGGTAAATAAAAAGTTCTTCTTCTTTTCGCTTAGTTTTTAATCCACAATGGCTATTTTCCTTTACAAAAATTCACAATTCCAGCAGTGCTGACAACTTAAAAATTTTCATCTACGGCTTAACTAAGCCTCGGCTGCCGAGTACTGTGAAGCCGAGTAGGGTTAAGTTCTGGGCTTAAGCCAAACCCGTGACTTAGCTAAGCTCTGGCTTAAGCCTGGACTGTGAAGCCGGCCATTAATGCACCAATTGATGCAGAAATTGAAGCAGGGGATTGCAAGAAGAATCTGTATTAGATGAAAAGCAAGTATGACTCTGGTCTATTTTGTAATTATGTGAAATGTGATTTAGACAATCTTTATGTGCACTATACTAAAATCCTCGAGAGTACTTCAAAAGCGATGAAACATACTCCCTCACTACCACATGAGAGCCCCAACAGAGTCCTAACATTCTAAAATATTAGCAGTGTTCTTATGACAAACAGATAAAAGTTTGATTTGAATAGCTTCTCAGGTTTAAACTGCTATTCATACAGAAAAATTGTCCTGTGATAATCTTAAGCTTGCTTTATTATCTTACCGTAAATTCTTTTCAACAAAACTGAACAGGAACTGAACTGAACCAGAATCTGTCAGATCTTTACACCGAACTTAGCCCTGTCCCGAACGGGGACAAGCTGAAAGTAATGCAAGAAAGAAAAATATACAAAAATGGTCATTTATGATTTTAATAAAACAAAAAAAAAATAAACCACTTTAATAAAATAATTGTATTTTCACAAAATGTCCACACTTCTTCACCCCCCCCCCACTTCCGATTTGACGTTTAGCTCTGAACCGTAACCACAAATTTTTATGGAACAAGAAATTTCAAAACCGGAGCAGAAACAGAACATAGAGCCGCTGTGAAGAGAAAACACACGTTCTGAACCAGTTCTGTGTCAGTGCGGGGGGGGGGGATATTTTTATTTGTCTATAACTCCAGAAATTAGATAAATCAGTGTGGACAGTCTTTTCATTTTCATTATTATATGCGTATACCATTTTTTTAGAAAAACAAAATTTTTTCAATTCACACAATTTTGGTATCATTCGGCCAAAATTCAAATTTGGAAGCCAATTTCGAAGAAACTTTGGGTTTGGACATAATATGGTTTTTTTTTCACATATTTTTTTCGATAACCTCATTTTTGGTGGTTATGTAGGGTAAAGTAGAGGGATATGGCACATAGTTTTTTTAGTTTTGAAATAATTATGAAAATAAAAGACTAGGATGATGTGGTATACTGTAAAGGGCGATATGGTACATTTTGTTTTCCTAAAATTTTGCGCCGCAAACATTTCAAGTGCTCGAGCAAGAGTCGTGAATCCATTTCTTCTATATAAAGGCTGAACTATAATGGACTTACGTTGACGGGCGTAGAACCACGAAAGCACGAAAGCACAAATTCAAATGGATGCAACTATATTAAACTTTATGTGATTATGCAAAGTTTCGTTAAAATTTCGTTCACTTGTAGTTGCACGGTTATTCGTGGCTAACTTCAATCATAAAATTGTCAATTGAAGGAGTGTTACTTCAACAATATCTGCTCCTTTCAGTATTTTCGTTTTTTATTATATATTTACGTCATTTTTAACTATGGGAAAAACAGAAAAGTATTACGAAGAGCGTATTAATGCTGTACGTGAAAAAGAAGTTCTGTACAAAAAGAGACACCCAATAAATAACACAAACAAAATAAATTTAAGAGGGAAAAAACATGGCAAGAGATTTCTGCTAATTTGGATCGAAACTGTAAGTGCATATAAACAAATAAAATAAAAACAGGAATTTAATTTATATATATTATATAGCTGAAGAATATCGAAAACGTTGGAAATATCTTAGGGAGATATTTGTGAGGGAACTAAAGAAACTTGATCACCCCTCGGGTAGTGGGGCTGAACTGCAAGAACCAGGGATATTTTTCGATAATTTTATGTTTTTAAAAGACTATGTTCAACCGAAAAGGTAAAATGCTTGCACTATATGTCTACTTCTTTTATTAAACATATTCTTATAACTAGAATACGATGCAATGAAATCACTGATGAATTGGAGTTTCTGGAAGATTTAAGTAACAGCTCCTTTTCTACATATATCCCAGACACAAATGAAAATCCAAGAGAACCTGCAAATACAGGAACAATTGAAAGTGTGTTGCAGACAATAGAAGAGACTGCCAATACTATAAAAGAACGTGCAAAGGAAGGAAACCAAACGTTGGATGAATCAGATGAAAACTTTTGCAGAATTCTAACATCATTACTGAAAGAATATCCAAAAGAATCGAAAGATGATATTAGATTGAAAATTTTCAATTATATAATAATTAAAAAAAAAAAACAGTACACAACAGCAAGTATACATATGTCGCAATATTTTCTAAACCATATTATTGAATATAAACTTTTTTCTTAAGAAGTTTTAGAAAAGCCCTTTCCGACAAATTGGATTATTTATATACTGTCGCAAATTTGTTTTGTGATTTCATTCCTTTGTTTCATTATTGGAAATGTTTTGTTTTATTGTTACGTTTGTTTTTTTTTTAGGTATTATTGAAGATGTTTAGTTTTTGATTCAAGAGTTTTTTCCGACAGGCAGTAGAAGCTATTAAAATACTGATGGGTTTTATATAGAAATATATTAATTTCATAAAAACTTGTGTTCATTTTAATTTTTAAATAAATATTCACAAAGTTTGTTTCTGATATCTGTAGAGCGTTGGCCATTTAGCCGATGAAGAGCACTTGAAGCCTGGATGGAGGATATATATCTGTTATTTATAAGAGATCTCCACTCTCCAGGGTGATCATTTCCATTAGCATAAGTACAATCAACAAATTGTGGAAAATGATATTAAGAACGACTTATTTTATTCAACATAATAAAGCTGTGCAGCGAAATGCATGCCAGAACGACTTTTTCCACATTCTGTGGGTCAAGCTGGAGTATTGTTAAAAGTATACGCCAACGAGAGGTCAAAATCCCAAAGGCATTTTCAATAACTCTCCTGGCTTTTATTAAAATGTTCTTTTTCTGTGGATAACAACCTCCCAGGAAATGATTTCATTATATTTTCCGCTAAAGGAAAAGCCGCATCTGCTACAAAGAAATGTGGCAATACAACCTCGGTTCCTGGAAGTTCTTGAGATCCTGGCAAGGGTAACATTTTAACATTTTGTGTTGAATTCTTTTCCCGAAACTGCTGGCCTGGAAAACTCCTACGAAAAAATCTTCGAGTTTTAAGAAAATCTCATACATTTTTTCTTTACCTCCATCACTATGTCCTCCATATGCTCCAACATCTATGTATGTTAATGTATATCTAGCATCATATGCTGCCATTAATACAATGATACAGAAGTTTTTATAGTTAAAATATTCTGCATTACTATTACTTTGGCTTTTTCTTAGCAATATGCTTGCTATCTATACTGCCCACCACACAATTGGGCATATTCCACAAATTCAGGAAGTCTTCAGACATTTGGAGAAAATCAGTGGACCTAACGTATAGAGGAGATAAAATTTTCCACATTATTTCGCAAGTCCCTAACACTATTTTGCGTATTGTTTCTTTCCCCAGCTTGAAGCTCCATGCAATATATTGTATGGTTACTTCTTGCGATAAATAGCTATAAGTACATGACAGTTTTATACAGATTTAAATTACAAAAAATTGTAAAACCACTTACATTAAGGTTATAGCTAGCCGACATTCTGCCTCAATTGGTTTCCGTATAGAAGTCTTTTCTAAATCTTTTCTTAAGAAATTTAATAACATGTCGTATGTGGTTGAGTCCATCCTGGTGTTTTTAAAAAATCTTTTACCTTGATTTGTAAATAGGATGTAACGTAGTACCGCTTTATATTCCTATCTCTATTTACTTCCCTCACACAACATGCACGTTTCCTTTTTTCCTTTAGATACTTTAATTTTTTTACTTGATTAACAAGATGTTACGGTTCCCATCCCAAGGAAGTTTGTCTTTGTCAGTGTTAAATATAAAGAGTCAAGTCCGTCTCAGCTATGTTATATGTTACTGTTAAAACAGGAGATACTGTGTATATTTGTATTTGCAGGAAATAACTCTCTTTACTCGCCCGGATTGGCCTTAAGTGCAGCCCGGTTATAGCCTTGGAATATTTCATGGAAAAGATTAAAAGTTTAAAACAAAGGAAAAAGGAAAAGGGGTTATAAAATTGAAGAAGAAGCAGAGACCGTGCGTATTGAATTGGTACCATCCACCGAAGGAGTTTTTTTTTTTATATTGTAACTAAATCAAAAAAAAAAAAACTAAAAGAAAACATAGATTGAAAGAAAAAAAAATTATTAAAATTCATATAGTTGTGTAAGATAGGCTACGTATTAGTCCTTGAATTATGTAAGTTAGATTTAGGGTACCTGTTTGAAATCTGATCTAGACATTTTGAATAACTTTACGCATTTACTGAATTTTGATTCTAAAGAATAATTTAAAGTAGAACTTCAAGATAGAGCTCTACTGTAATTTGCATTTCTAAACTCTTAAATCATAATCGAGAATTGTTTTGTAATTCTACTATAGTTAAAGTGCCGCAAAAGCCAGTTAGCGACGGATTACTATAATAAAAACGTTGCTTATTCATTTCCGCTTGCTGCCCGACATCATGAGATGTAGTTCTAAACCCAAAAGGTAATATTTAAAGCAAAAGCTCAGTCCAGGGTCTTTTTATGAATATTTAAAATAAAACATAAATCTCTTCACTGAACGTAACCATAAAAGAAAACACTCCACAAATGGTGTGCTAATAAAATTATCGAGTGCACAGGCTAAAATCCCCTGTTATTTTCGACGGATGTACTAAAGTACAATTCTATTAAAAAAAAAAATTAAGAACTGCATGAGTGCGATATCCGCGACGAAGGGAACGATGGCTCTCTTCTATTCGGCCTCTCTAACAGTGCGGACGTAAAAGTTGAAAGTGCATAATATTTGTTTAAAAAGAAAAATAAGAAGAAGAAAAGAAAAAAAAGTAGGGTTATTTAAAATCAGTGAAGCAGTACCTAGAAAGAAGAAATTTAGAAATTGCAAAGGGAGGAATTTAAAGGGATCCCTGGACCAGAGCTGGATTCTATCGTCTTTGTTTTACGGCACGACTCCGAGAGGTCAAGGTGAAGGGCAGTAACCTGATTTGTTGCAAGAAAAGAAAGATAATACATATTTATTTTCCAAAATTATTAGTAGCGGACTGGCTTAGTATAGACTTTATTTTCTATATATATAAAATTACCATCTAGCATTGTGACTTGTGTTGAGATTTTTTTTTTTAATTATACTTTATATGGGCCGACATTTGTTTTTTTTTTGCTGTTAAAAATTGATTCCCAGGTCTCGTTAGTTGTCCGGTTTATTTCAAAACGGAAAATCACGTGGCGCCCATTCCAGAGCATAAACGAACCACCCCGTCTCCTGAGCCAGTTCGCACGTACCGCGGAGTACGTAGCAAAGACATACTAAATCTTTAAGATTTTTTAAGTTCTACAAAAACTCTATAATTCTACTTTCAGGTAGTCAACTACAAACTATTATGCATGACAAACCCAATTGGACTTTTGACAGCTTATAATTTTTTTAAATTTTACTTAAGGCCATTATAGTTAAGCCTTAACTAATGCACTGTATCCATTCGTTTTTTCTGTTTGTCTATAATCCTCTCCACAATCAGCGCAAATATTCTTTCAAAATTTTCAGGATCAGAAGATCCGTTGTCCAGTTTAACAACTTCGTTTTCTTCTTCCATTTCTATAACAGTTGTGTTCTTCTTCTTTATCTTGTTTTTATAGAATCACTTTCTCTAAAAAAGTCAAAACTCGTGCCTTTTGTTTCCTAGGATTAGTTTTTATACTATAACTGTGGTACTGATGGAACTAGTGAAATAGTGTCAAAAATCGCAGCTGCAGTAATATTGCTGAGTCCAGGAATGGGCTCATTGGTTTCCACTGGAGGCTTATCCTATTTTGGCAAAGTATTTCGCACTTCACTTCCATTTTTGATGCTGCTTCATTAGAATTTTCACCTGCTGTCAAAATTTGATATTTAGTGTTTATGAAGGCATAATCAGGAATAACATCAGGATTAAAAGGATGAATACCAGTTGCTGAAAATGCAGAAGTTTCATTGCTTTCAGTTGCTGATTTACCCCGTGTATAACATAAAGCAAAGCTTCCAAACTGAAGACGGTTAATTTTTCTTGTAGGATGTGTTTTCATTAATAAATTTGGATGTAAGTTTAATTTTAAAGACTTTAAGAATGATCTATCCAAAGGCTGAAGACAATACGTTGTGCGTAAGGTCTTAAACAGAAAATAATAATGTAATTTTCGGCGTCATAGTCTAGCATTTAAATATTAGTGCAGTGGAATGAATGTCCATCTAGTATTAAAATTACTTTTCCTTGTAGTTTTCTAGGATAAAAGTCATCTTTTAACCAAGTAAAACAAAAAATACTCGAGTTTACATATGCAGATTTGTCTCCCATATACACTACGGATCTTGGAGACATACCATCCTCAAAATGTTGGTTTCTTATTTTAACCTTTGAAGACACATGAGCAATGGGAAGAAAATTTCCTTTCGCATTGCAGCATATAATAACAGCGACAATTTCCCATTTTTCACTCAACGTTATAGCAGCAATAATTATGGATCCTTTTTCAAATATGACGTATCTAGATCGATTGTTAAGCTGGCAGCTATGTAGTCTCATCCATGTTATAAATGTACCCAGTTTTATTAATTAGATCATTTTCAAGTAAAAGCTTGAAATAGCTGAATACTTCTACTTCTTTTCATGTTTTCAGCACATGACTCCTTCATATTTCCAGACATACATATAGCTTTGACGTGACATTTCATACATATATGTATAGAGAAAGCCATCCAAGTCCAGCTTTTTTTTTTTAAACTTGGTTGAATCTGTACTTTATTTTATATCCTTCAATCAATTCAAAAGCCATATGACATACTTCACGTCTCGTAGCATCAAATCCATAAACATGTAATGCTTTCTACAAGAATATTTTCGTTGTCCTCTCCCAAACAAAATGGATGAGTTCAACGCAGGTTTGTTGCTATCTTGAAATGTTAGACGTCTTCTTAAAGTTGTCCCTGGTATTTTGTATACTTTGGAAGCCTTATTAATAGAATATGTTTTATTACTAATATTCTCGATTGTTGGATCCCTTAAAGATTCTTTTGTCCAAGTAGATCGATTTGAGTTTTCCTTTCTCTTGTAGGCATTTCAATAAAAAAAAAAAATAGATAAAAGTAACCAACGAAACCATGAAAAGAAAATTGGAGCAAGTAATATTCCAAGAAAATGTACAATTTTACCTGATTTAATATTTGAAACGTAATGAGTGAAATTTTGTAAAGGCGCTCAGTGCATAATTTTCATATTAAGGCGCCTCCACTCGAAATTGCGATAAAACCAGATAGAATAGATTTTTGATATAAGGAATTAAAACATGGTGTTTACCAGATTAGCTACATTTCGGTGATTTTCAAAATGTTGTACAGCGTTTTAAAATTAATAAAATTAAATCGAAAGCACATATGTCAGTAAAGTAGAATGCTGTTGAGAAATTCTTGGAGATAGTTTTTTAATATTCTGTTTTATTTCCTTGAAAAGCACTCTCGACCATAACTCTTTTCTTGAGAAAATATCTTAATTATTGCAGGCGAATTTCCTTATTTTCGAATATGTTTTCATGCACGCTTTTGTATTTTTACTTAGAGTGATATATTTTATAATATATGCTGACATAAAAATTTAAGTTTATTATGTGTAAAGTGAATTACAAGTAATTTTTTAAAAACCAGCTCTTTCATACAAATTGCTATTCTGGTTTTCACTAACCCATAGTAGATGGCGCGCAAACTGAACTATAGAAATTCTTTCATTGAGCTTTGATTTGTATGGGAGAAAAGCTTTGTTTTACTTGGCTTTCTGACGAGCAGACCAAAATGGTGCGATCGTGCCTATTTAATACATATGGAATAGTGTCTGCGAAAGTTAAGATTATATGTTTTAAAATATTAAAAAAAAAAAAAAAAATTGTTTGGGTGCGAAAGTAAATAAAATGAGAAAAAGGAAAATTGGAGGGAGGAGACTTGAAAATTTCAAATAAGTTTTGAGAACATTTCCGATACTTAATTTATATACTGCTACAGGTTACATACAACCCTGGTAGGGGGCGAGATATTCATGATATTTATCTTTTTTTTTAATTCAGTGAATTGGTGATTGCATTTTATATATTTGGAAAATGTATGTTTAAATCACGTTTCATCGTAAAATCACGAAATTCCCAAACAACCCCCTGGGGGTATGGTATGGTAGGGGAAACCAAAAAATACGGGTGAACTATTTTTGTATTTCATATAAACTATGAAAGTTTCATCTAAATCGAAAATGATTTGGTACAAAATTAGTCCAAAATAATACAAAGGGATTGGTTTTGCTTGGAAGGGCTGTGTCTACGTGGTCACTTTAAAAATTTATATCTCCACAACGAACCGGAGCTTTTAACTTTAAAATGAAAATACAGACAAAAAGGTTTTAAAGGTTCTCAATAGTAAATATTACTATTAAAAAAAAATACTATTATTAACAATAAAAAATTTCGTTCAGTACTGCTGTACCTTTTTATGAAAAATATAAAGTATTAAGCTTCATTTGGAATTTAAATCAGAAAAATCGGTTGCTCCTTTCTCCAGATATGATTTTTTGAAAATGCAGTTTAATCGCAAAATTAAGAAATTTCTAATGCCTTAGAAAAAATTGATGGATTCCCTACATCAGGTCGAAGACATCGGTGATTTTATATTGGAAGGAGGCATTGCTGTCTGACTCGAATAATGCATAAAATTTCTAAAGAAAAAATTTCCAGTATATTTCTAACAAAAAAATGAGTGTTTCCATTACTGGCTTACCATTTGGGTACCTCATTAAACGCAAGTCGAGGCATCGTCCATTTTATATTCGAACGATGCGCTATCGATTTTTGTTACTTACCCAGTCTTTGGATGCATTAGTTTGTCTATAGTTTGAGCTCAACACAAAGGTCCGGCTTCACTGATATAGCTTATTAGTATTCCTCATTGTTATTCTAAGAATACGACAGTGTAATATGAATGAATCATAAGCAGAATCAAATGTGTTAACTAACATTCGACAGGTGGCACTACATAATGGAACTTTTGTTTTAGGCACAAGCCTGACAGGTGGCATTACTGTCGGACATCGAGCTTTTATTTTAAGAGGAAGCGCCTTAAGTGCCAATTACAAATGGCAGCTTACTAATTTGTACAAACAGAAATGACTCGTCAACTTAAAGGTTATTGGGCGCAATTCGACCCACTTTACATGGAATCGCAGACATCACTCAAAACAGTTTTAAATTAAATAGATTTTACTAACTTTTAATGGTAATTAGTAATTTAATTGAAAATTGGTGGAAAAAAAAAAGTTATTGCTTATTTAAAAAATATTTAATCTGAGTAATATTTTTTTCTGTTATAAGACTATTTAGATACCATATTCTTTTTCACGGACGTTAAGTATACACATTAATACCAGCTATCTCTTTCACACAGTAATAAGTTTCTGAAACTGGTTCTGATGCGCTACGTTCGCGCGTCCACCAACCACCTGCGCAGTCCTTCATCATCTATCGTTGTGATCTGTGCGTTATTATTTAGTTGGTTCAAAACCGTCATCACCGTCATGCAATACCATTACAAAAAATTACTCTCAGGGGCAAATGAATTTAATAAAGTTGTTGTTTCTTTTAAATCAAATCAAATCCTAATAAATACAGCAAAATAAAAAGTATTTCCAAAAACGAGACAAGAAAGAAGTCCCTCCCATCGCACCGAATATGATCGCACCGAATATGTTGTGCTGTGCATCATTCTTTACTTTAATCAGTACAGCGACATGAAAAGGAAAACGATGAGAGATACGACGGGTGATTCATACTTTCCCGCATCTACCATATTGAGGCAGTCGACCAAATGTATACAAAACTGCTGTTAAAGGAACATTTGTTCTCAGCACCTCTGAAACATGTTGTGGTCTATTCCGGAATGGACCAGCCATTTAAAATATGTATACTTTTCTACGGTATGGTATGCGACATCTAGTTCTTCTTATGCCATCTATGATGAAAGTCAATACTTAGATAAATATTTGTATTGGGATATAGAAGAGTCGCAGAAATATCATAATTATAAACATAAAATAGTAACGGTTTTATACATTTCGAAATCATATGGATTTTTATGCATTTCAAAGTATTTTTTATACATTTGTATATTTTAATGATTTTTCGACATTCCCGTGTCTCACAATGATGCGACCCATATAACTAATAATTAGAGTCATATAGCAAACCAACCTATCAATTTCGTTCATGTCTGCGGTGGGTCAAACGTCCATAGTAAGGTGTCCAGTAACCTTTAATATAGCAATTCTAAAAAAAATCTATCAGACTCTTACGGCAGATTGTACAAAAAAAAAAAAAAAAAATTAAAATGAAAAATTCAACCACGTCCTGGCTGAAGGTTCATATATGATATTACTAAGTATGAGCATGTCCTTCCTTTATTGACATAGTTAACTAGGATGGACAGTCCACTCAGAAGATTTTAAGTTATTCTCGGGTCATCTTTGAAATAACATACATAAATACATATACTTCCGATATCATCCTTTTTTCAACCTCTCTTCTCTTGGATAAACGCCAAAAAAATTGAATTGATGAATTTTATAAAATCCCACAGGCTCTTATATGTAGCCAGATCATTTTGCCAAAAATTAGCAATTTCAAATGTTAACGAAGAGAGCTCCAAAGGTTACTAGGAAGCCAGACAACTTCCTCGATTTATTTCATGTGGTGCCATGACTAACTAAAAATTTAAGGAAAAGCAAAAACACTTAAGCATATCAGCAGCAAACTGATAAAAGGTTCTAATTTAGCTACCTTTCTGATTTTCGTATTCATAGAAAGTTACCGCCTAGAGTGTACTCTGAAAAACATTGTACATATATACTCATACATATGTATATACATAAATATATATGTGTGCCCCCAGTGCAATTGAAGTGGTTACATGTTTACTTTTCAACTTTATCCGAAGGAAGTCGCTATTCCATTCCGGATTGCCAAAGGGATACGTACCTGACTTGAATTGAAATGAATCTCTGTATAAAGATTTCATCTGCTTAAAATTCTCTTCGTTAACTTCAAACTAAATTTCAGTTTTAAAACAGAATATATTCGAAAAATATGGGAATCGTAAAGGTGCTTTAAAAAAACTTGATATTGGTCTATTTGTATTTACCGCAAATTGGTTTTCATCCTCTTAGATGAAATCGTATAGGTATAAGCTATATAAAAGAATTTCAATTTATTGGAAGAATGTTAGACATTGTCTATAATTACGCGATATTATGTAAAGATAATTTATAAAATTCATTCAAAATTATATTTCTAGATCAGATTATCATTTTTTTTTGTTTTCAGAAAGCAATCGTTAAGGAACCATAAATCATATTCTATTGTATTTCTTTGCTGAACGCCTCAAGTCCTACTTTAAGGGAGTTTTTTTTTTTTTTTAGAAAAATTGATTAAAACTTTACAAACCAAACATGAAGAATCTTACCAAAGTGAAATAGGTTGTAATTAAAATTCTTGCTAGTATTAAATTATTTTTGTGGTCGTCCTCAAGGATCTATTCTAGGTCCACTGCTATTTACCCACTTTAAATTTCTAAGCCCTGAGCAACTTTCTTATTATAAAAGGAAAGATAAACTGATACAAAGTGGAAAATTATTGATTTTAAGATTTTGCGCATGAATAATGAAATGGATGTAGTCCTAAGGAAAATGTGCCAACAGAGCGTTACGGATGTGTGACATAGCGATAGTCCTAAGGAAAATGTGCCAACAGAGCGTTACGGTTGTGTGACTTATACCGATTTCCATTGATCAAGTTTTCTAGCAGAAGTGTTACACTTTTCTTGCAGTGTTACACCGAAATTGTTCCATTGACCTGCACTACTAGAAAAAGTGTACGTCAAATGAGTCTGGTGCTACACCGGAAAAATCGGCGGTGTTACACCGAAAAACTCAGACATCGAAAGAGAAATGTCACAACTGAATGTCGTTGAGCATTACATATCAATCTTCAACTATTACTCTACCAAATTCATCTGCAATCACGCCAAAATCTATTAAGTAACATTTTTCATAATTTTTACGTTATTCGTTATGTTATTTTTTCCAGAAAATTTCAATCTGACAAATTACACGGATATGAGCTACTATTACATTCTCAACGCGTCAAAAGTTGTTCCATTGAACTCGTTTTTTACTGATTGACGTGCACTTTTCTTAAAATATCAATGGAAATCGACATTAGCGAAACAAGATGAAATGATGTGAAAGAACATATTTTTCCGAGTGGAGAATCTTTCTTGTATTCTTGTAACGACCCAACTTAACAACGTAGGGGTTTGCTTTTCATAGTTTATACTCAGATAAGAAACAAGGTCCAGTCTATTTTCTATTTTCAGGTAATTGGGATTTCCCCGAATGTGAGCAGGGTAGGAGAGGTAGAAAATTCCTAATTACCTTTAAGCAACGGAGGGAATGCCTATCTGCACAAACTTGTATGCCCTTCTATACAAAAATACCTCAAAATCGTGTTTTTGAAGGGGGTGTGCTATTCAGCTGTCGCGGAGTGTACATATGTATAAGAGAGCTCTTGAAAAGCTTGAAAAGAGTGCTCTTGAGAAGCTGATCTCAAAGTACTTTTAACTGGAATTTTAATGCAGCGAGTACAGCGGGTTTTCTAAATCTATCAATTGTACAATCAATCAATCAATCCATCGTACGGAACGAAAATCTCGCCACAATATCATTAAATTACATTACTGAATTATAAATGAGTTTTATTAAAGTGAAATAGAATTGGATAAATATAGTATTATTAGGCTATGAAGTTGTTAGAAATAAGAATAGAAATAAAATAATTACGAAAAGACTCGAACTTGTTGTTAATCACATATAACGTCGAGGAATTTGACATTGGACTACTCCTAAACTATCCACATTGAATCTCAATTCAATTTTCGTTAATTAAGTGAATGGAAATACCATCAAAACAGTAGGTAGCCTTTAATTAAAGTTATCGGGTAGAAATCGATGATAAATCGGTTTGACCAAAATTTCACCAAGTGTCTTATGCTTTCTGGCAAAAGCTCTTGAAAAGCTCATGTACTTGCAATTGAATACTTTTTTGGTGGAAAATCGTATGATATCGACTTGACAGTCGGGGTTGCCACCATTGAATGAAATTATAGTGGTAGATCTAACGTTTAAAGGGTCATAGATTTTCTGATAGGGTGGTAGATTTACAAAAAAAAAAGTTTTTTTGTACCTCTATTACCTTCGCTAAGTAAATAAGTAAATGCATAACAATTTTTATTCAGAAAAAAATTCAAATTTTTATTTATTTCTAATACTTTTCTTCCTGCAATGGAAAATCACAAAAGATTATAATTCCATTATTACTAATAACTTCCGTCAATAACGAAAAATTAAACTCAAAGGTCATTTGATATTGCAATTCAGTAAAATTTCTTATTTCACATATTTTCCAGCTATGAACTGAAAGCTTGCAAAATATTTAATAATATTTGCGAAGGGCTCAAAAATATTACTGGTGGAGTTGCTTATTAACTGTTTCGCATACATAATGCTTTCCACGGTTTTAACATTTATGCGATTTCTTTTTTTACTTTTTACAACATTCATAATTGAAAATGCACATTCAGCAGCTATATTTCTCCAAAATTTAACAAAATTTCTATGATATACATATAAAATTCAATTTCTCTTTGAATAATACTATCAATGACCTCCATTGTGAATTTAATACTTCTGTGGGTGTGAAAGCTTCGACAATGGGAACAATGCTGGATAGATTTCAGCTTTGAATTATTTTCGGGATCACATATTACAACAATTGTACTTTTTTTATCAGAAAAATCAAATCTTTTTTTTTTATTAATTCATGGCATAACTTTATCATTTTTTAAATAAAAAATTTCATGTTCTCGCAGATTTCGCTTCACATGCAAACCAAAAACATTTGTAACCAGTCTAAATAGTACTCCTTATTTTTATAATTCAGATTAAGACAAATATGCTCATTTGTAATAAAATTTAGCAAAATTTCTTTAAATGTTTCATATTAAAATTTTAAGTAAACGAATCATGGTTTTTTTCGGATTAAAAGTTCTTGTTTAATTTGTTTATAATGCTCAAAATATATGATAAAAAATACAAGTATCAGCATTTATATCAACTTTTTTTCGAAATCAAATAATAAAAAATAATGCTTGAGCGGCGTCCACTGCTCAATAGCAAGATTAACAACATCCTTATAAAGCTATCGTCATTTGGACAAATTTAAAATTTCGGATTTTTAAATCGGGTTTTCAACTTTTATATTTGTCAAAAATCACACTCTGTACCGAAAATGTAACCCTTTCTGCATTTTTTGTCCCTTTTTTAAGCATATCCATCGAATGGCTCAAAATGCTCATTTTTCAATAGATAATTGCTTACTTTCTGGCATTTATTGAAGTGCAAAAAATGCAGAAAGGACTACGTTTTAAGTACAGAGTGTGTTTAAAGGCTCATTTTAAAGGGAAACTTTGAATTTTTTAAATCCCATATGATAAATTGGTGTTGATGACGTGTTGTTTAATAAATATAGTAGTTAAAAAACCGAGTTAAAAATCTGAAATTTTAAATTTGTTGAACCATAACATCAAAAGGGAGAAGAGGGGGCTAAAATTTGTACACCATTGGTAAGGACCAACAATTATCAATCTACGAAATTTTAAATCATCAGCACAGGGTGTAACGTTAAGAAGTTACAGGGTGATATATAAAAACATTCATAAATATTTTTAAATCTAATTATCTTGAAGCCCGTAAGAATTTTCCCCCACCTCCCATAGAATTTTTTGCTTGTATAAGCGTGGCCTATCTACAGACGTTTTTTTATTTGTAGGTAGTTATAAACGTATTTTTGTAAAACTGTCTTGATTTTTTACTCCTTAATCCCATTGAGATCCCAAGTCAAAATTTTAATAAGTTTTAGTGGATAAAATAAGGTATAAAATATAAAAAATAAACAAAATCACAAAATCACATCCTTGATGTCCTTTCTCGTGTATATTTTTAAAATTTTATTTTTCTTAGATAGTTTGAAGTACTATCTTTCAAATGAGCTACATTTGACTGTCCTACCATAAATAGAAAAATATATATGAATTTTTAAAGAAGACCAGGACAGCATTTTTGAAAAATTTTTAAACTCGCGAAATACGCACTGTGAAGGAAAATTTTTAATTTTTGTTTTTCGCAGACCCACCAAGTATGTAAAATTTCAAAAAAATTGGTGATGGTTATTTCGATTTAATATGAAATGACCTGATGTTGATTCGCTGTGGTGATCACATTCACATCGTACCAAAATGAACAGCAGGGAAAGATGTCCTTTACAACTTCACTATACGATTTAAGCAATAAACACCAGCACAGACATTCTCCCGATGCACACAGTCATATAAGAGAAAATACGCAGTAGGCAAAGCAAAGCAACACAATATCAATATCAATCACCGTTCACCGGCCAACAACATAAAAGACAAAACATTAAACATGTACAAGTACAATGTCGTTGCGTTCCGCCATCGCGACGTTGTCAGCGCCACGTCAATTGTCAAATGAAATGAAGTCAACTCACCTTCTTCTTTAGATAATTTCAATTAATCAATTACTACTGATCTGTCGACTGCGACTTTGCCCAAATAATAAATGCATTTGGCAAGATACAATTGCAACTTCGACTGTAACTGCGACTGAAACTAAACTTTGCTCAAAGTGCAAAGTTGGTGTTGGCTGCGACCAACTTCAGTTCAATCACAAAAGTCGGGACTTCTGGTTTGTTCAAGCAGTTGAAGTTTTAATTTAATTACAAATTCACCTTTGCGTCGACTTCGACTTAAAATCAAGTCGCAGTCGACAGATCAGTCGTAATTGTAATTCAGGCCTTACATTTCTGCACAAATTACTAAACCTGGTGTCTGTTCGTAAAAAGCTAACTAATTGTGAATTGTGAAATTTTTTGTGGCAGTAATGGGAAATTGTCATAGATTTTCAAATTTTTTTGGAACTAATGGCAAATAGTCATAGAATGGTAGATACAAAATATTGGCTTCAAATAGTGGTAGATCTATGACTAGAGTCATAAAGTGGCAACCCTGCTTGACAGTCGGGGTTTCGATTTCGATCTCTTCACATTTGCGAAACTGCCTTAATCTGCGTTACCTCCGATTTGTGTGCGGTGGTTGACAATAATGAGTTTGTAATAGCACTGATAATGTGACAAGCACTGATAATGTGACAAGAATGTGACTTTTAATCGCTGAGCAATTTTTTATAAATAACTTGTAATATAGATATCAAAAAAGTTTCAAATTAAGTGTTAATGTATACCTATTACTTCTGTTATTCGAGTGAATTAAATATTCCTCTGAAATTTGGGATATAAATATAAATCAATATATCAACCCGTTGGAAGAAGTTTGACAGCGGAGCGAAGATTTCCGGAGGCTCACCATAACCTACAAACCACACTGAATAAGCTGGGTCTGTTTGGTGTTCACTTTTTTGTTTTCTCTTTTTATCTGTTTTACAACATTAAATCTTAAAGGAAAGTCAAGCAGGATAACGCAGCGGTTACTCTGCGCTTGATAGTATTTTCAACTTATTAAGCGCAATTAAACCTTGCCATTCGAATAAAACTAAAATGGTTTATGGCTTTTTTGATGATTTCAAAGCTGCCTTCGATACTATACAATGAAGCGCATTTTTCTACAAGCTGTACAATCTGAGAATATCGATTAAATTTGTACGAACTTAGCAAAAGCTTTATGAAATGACATCTGTTCAGGTATGGAACGGCGAGCACTTATCTAGCAGTTTTAGTACGGAATCTGGAGTCAAACAAGGTTGTATTTTAAGCCCGTTGTTATTTACGTTATATATTAATAAGTTGGAGGATACCATGGAAGAAGGGATTACAATTGAGAGCATAAGTCTGAAGGTATTGAAATACGCTGACGATATATTGTAATTCTCTCTGATGATCCTGAGAAGCTACAGAGAATGATATATATGTAGTCTTCAGCAATATTGCTGCTTATGGGGCCTGGTGGTCAATCTGGAAAAGTCTAAGATAATGATTTTCCAGCGAGGCGGTGATCCAAGAAGAGCTAATGTGAATTGGCTATATAATGGAGAACAAATTGAGATCGTTAAATAGTATACCTATTTGGGAATATCCTTAAGCCCGAAGATTTCATTTTCCTCTCCCTTTGCAAATTTAACTTGAAAAAATTTTATTCAGAAGGATGAAATCAAACACTTGAGTAATTTCGTGCTATTTAACGCCGTGTCAAGGTCAATTCTCTGTTACGGGGCACAAATATAGGGTTTCGAACAGCACGAGATGGTTAAAAAGTTACTGCGATTTTTTGTTAAAAGGTTATATCGCCTACCTCAATAAAACGCCGAATTATATGTTGGAATTAGAGTTCAATCTAACGCGTATTTATACTTTTACCTTGAAATACCATTTTACATATTAAATTTACTGTATAAATATCCTCCATACAGGCTTTCCCATCAGCCTGGGAGGATATCCGGAAGAATGTGTACTGGTATGAGGTCTGTCAAGAAATGTCTGTGACACACACCCATGAACTGAACTTGTTTGAAAATTCGTGTGCTGATGTGAAAGAAATTTTGTTAGACCTAGTTGAAAAAGAAAAATGTGAAGCTTAGGCAAATAGCTATCGAGAGAGCTAGAGGATCGCTAAGACATGACTTATATGCAATACTTAAGTATCTTAGGTAAGAAAATACTTACGTTCGAGATGATAATTCCATATCTGTAAGTATAGAGGAGGTCTTTTAAGTCTAAATGTCAACCCATGAAGGTAGGTCGGTATGTTCGATATATAACTTAGACAAGAATGAAAATATATTTCACTTTGTAGGAATATGTGCCATTCTAATGGAGTTCAGATTAGTGACGTTTGGGAGAAAAAAAAAACTCTGACCGAAGAGGAAGTAATAGAAGTGTTGAATGGTAACGACAATTTTAATGACCTAATTATTTACGCTAGAAAGGCCTGGAAATATCGGGATTTTTTGGTAAAAGAGTTTAATTATTAATCTATATTATAGTTTTATTTATTATTGCGTATAAATAATCACATTTCATTACTCTCCTGCCATACGGCAAAACAAGAAGGAACAGGAAACTTATCTTTTTTTTTTTTTTTTAATTTATATACAGGGTGTTGCAAAAGTATGGTTACATACGTTAAACTTAGGTAGCTGGGACCGAGCTAAGAAAAAAATCCTTATAAAGTTTTGCTCCACATTGCGTTGTTTCCGAGTTATGCTGGCAACACTGTTTTGTGTACCGGAAAGTGTAGACTTTTGAATTTTAATGCATATCTTAAGAAGGAAATGGCGTAGAGAACTGAAATAAATTTTGTTTAACGTACAATATCTTTCAGTATAAATAGGGCATTCCTCGAAAGCAAGTGAGAATTTTCGTATACTCTGAATAGGCTAATAAGCATGACTCATCAAAAAACTTGTTTTATGTCACCAAGTGACCGTAATAAAAGCCACTCAAATAAACCCTAAAATGAATAATTTTTGTGGTATCCAGCTTGAAAGATTATTGAATATTATTTTATGAAACTCTCTAGATACATCATTGAGTTACATATTGTTGGAAAGGGAATCGTATAAGCTACCAAATAATTACAAAAACAAAACAAAAGTTTATTAGAAATTTTGAGTAAATCGCTTCCAAAGTAAGAAATTTGTAAAACAAAAGACACAAATCCCACTTTGATATTTTTTTATTTCGAAAGTATCGATACTGAATGAATGGTCAATATGTGTTCTTAAAGTGAAAGATATTGTACGTTAAACAAAATTTATTTCAGTTCTCTACGCCATTTCCTTCTTAAGATATGCATTAAAATTCAAAAGTCTACACTTTCTGGTACACAAAACAGTGTTGCCAGCATAACTCGGAAACAACGCAATGTGGGCAAAACTTTATAAGGATTTTTTTCTTAGCTCGGTCCCAGCTACCTAAGTTTAGCGTGTGTAACCATACTTTTGCAACACCCTGTATATACATATATATTGCGTTACATGTGCGACTAACTTCGGCAGATGGCCTCGGGGACATAGTCGTTGTTTATTTATTTATTTATTTATTTTTTTTCTGTTTTTATATTTTCGTTTCTTTATATACTGAATTATCATTACCTTAATCCGAACGAATTTAATCATTTTATTTTATCTCATTCTTTTTTATTTAGCTTACAATAAGGCGATTAACTAAGAATTATCACATTCAACCAAATGTGAATTATTATTTTCTTTTTGTTCTTTCTATCATAATATCGAAAATTCTAAGAAAAGAGGATAGAATTACACTGTAAACTTATGCATTATTTTTAATAAACATTATTTTATTATTATTATTATTAATGACTTTTCTAAAGCTTTTGATAGCGTAAGCCATTTAAAATTTACACCTAAATTAAAACAATATTTTCAATCTTTCTAGTTAAGCGCCTGCCGGGTTGTGATGAGCTTACTGTCAACGCGAAAGCAACGAGTGAGTAGTGAGTTTTCCTGTCTTTCATCAGTTAATAGAAGTGTCCCACAAGGTTCTATTTTTGGACCTCTTCTCTTCTTTCTATTTATAAATGATCTGTCATAGAAAATCCAATCCACTAGGGTTCATTTCTATGCAGATAACGTACTATATATTTACCTTATTAGTTCTATCGGCCTGATGGAGAGGTCTTTGGACTGCATTAACAAGCATCTGACAAACTTATCTTAGTGAACTCGTGTTAATGATATAAGTTTAAACTCGTGCGAAAGGCTTTGCAATCCCAATACACAACCCAGGATTTAACCCCGCTGCTATTCCATCAGTTTCCGTCGACTCTGTAAACCTATCGTATGTGGAGAAAGTTCAGAGTCTTAGTTATAATCAATTCGAATTTTAAGTGCACAGATTATTTCAGTGGACAATTAAGAAAAATTTATTGTGGTTTGTGGATGTTGTGGCTGTCAGCCGATATACTACCGACCGATAGCCATTTTCCCGTATTTATCTAAAATACTGGAAAAAATAATGTACCACCAGATGTGCGAATTTATTGTGCGTAATAATTTTCTTTCGGCTTTCCAATCAGGCTTCAGCTGTGTCACTGCTATGATCAAAATATCTGACGACATCCGAACTACCATGGATTCAGATATGCTAACAATTCTGGTACTCTTAGACTTTTCGAAAGCTTTTGATAGCGTTAATGGTGGAGAAACTATCATCGTTATACGGATTTTCTGGTATGGCATGTAAGCTTATCGCCTCGTATATTAGCAACAGGTATCAGAGAGTTTTCTGTAGCAATCAACTCTCCAACAGCATTGGCAATACTTGCGGCATTCAGCAGGGTTCAATCTTAGGATCATTATTATTTACACTCTTCATAAATGATCTTGTGACTACTATTAGTTATAGCAAATATCATATGTACGCGGATGATGTTCAAATATACTTGTCCTCACCCCTCGGTCTAATTGAAGATAGTGTATGTAAAATCAATGATGATCTCTCTTGCATTTATCGATGGGCCACGAATAATAAACTATTGCTCAATACAACTAAGACTAACGCAATTGTCATCTATAAGAACGAACTGGATACATACTACTTTCCGCAGATCCTTCTCCATAATAGTGTTATAAAATTTAAAAATTCTGTCAACAATCTGGGTATAATCTTAAATAGTACACTTACATGGTGCGACCACATAAACAGCCTTGTGTCTAAAGTCTATGGTGCTCTCCGCAAGCTTTCTGCCTCTGCTAACTTTTTACCTTTGTTTACAAGATTAAAAATCGTTAAAATTTTAGTATGCCCGATTCTTACCTACGGCTGTGAAATATATTACCAACTTGACTCTGTATCAATGAGGAAATTGACTGTTGCATTCAACTCTGCTGTCAGATATGCGTACAACCTGAGACGATATGATCACGTATCATCATATGTTAAAAATTTATTTGGATGTGGTCTACACTCATATCTCAAGTATCGAGCGGTTCTATTCCTCTTTAATTTGATTTGTTCTCGTAAACCTTTGTTCGCTCTAACCGTACGCTGACCTTGCTGTTACCTCGTGTAGGCAGTGTTGCTACAGGACGGCAATTTTTTGTCGGGACCATCAGGCTGTGGAATGATCTCCCATTTGAATTAAGGCGTGGCAGTCAGGACAGCTTCCGGCGAAATATTTTCTTACATTTCTCGAATTTATAGCTATAACTAAACTACATCTACTTTGAAATCTTAAAATCAATTTGTAAATATAAGTAAGTGCATATAAATAGGAATATATATAATGAATTTATGAATTTTCCATCATTCTAGACTAATTATAAATAATTATTTTCGTACATTAATTGTTTCTGTGCATATCTACCTACACATAATTAGAAGTTAAGGCTTAATTGTGTGGAGTTTACATTAAATAAATAATAATAAATAATAATAATAATAAATATACTACCACTCACTACTCGCGAAAGACTAGTCAAGGTTCTTGCCTAGTTTCTGCTTTGGAAACTTTATTTATCCCAAACTTGACTCTATATGTACGCGTAGAATGGATGTAGCTTTAACTTACAGTCTTTCTTTTTATTTATGGGTAACGACTGTACGATCATATCACACTCTACGGAACATCTTTGTTATGCTGTACATTATAGTCATATTTGCATCACAGAGCGTTGATATTTCTCGTTGGCCTTATCACCTCATACAAACCTAGCTGCCTCTATAATCGTCTACAATTTCTACGTTCAACCAGACATCGAAATATTATGATTCTGAGATTTTCTATAAAATGTTATGGAGGGTTCTTTCCTTGTTCAGTTGATACGCATTTGGAATGATTTACTTGAACGTATCCGGAGAATGGAAAACATGCATACTTTAAGAAGGTTACTCCGATTAGACATGTAAAATTGCAAGTACAAGTACTAGTAAAGTACCAGTACCTGGACTTGAAATATTTTAAGTACAAGTACAAGTCCCGGTACTGGTACTTAAAAAAATTGCAAGTACAAGTCGCGGTACTGGTACTTAAAAATATTTCAAGTACACGTCCCAGTACTGGTACTTTAATTCAAGTACAATTCCAGGTACTGGCACTGATGCTAGTACTTAAGTACTTTACAGATCTGACACCGATCATATACTCTTTAGTCTTTCATAATTCTATTATTTATTATTTTGTATATTTAAATAATTGTTTGTTTTACTAGGTTAAATTTCATTTTTTCACTTGCGTTTATATGATTTTTTCTTCTTTTTAATTTTACTCTATCTCTTCTTGTTTTTGTTTTGAATTAAATTTAATAATATAGTCTTATAGTATTAGTTATATTTATTATTAATTTTGGCATAAATAATTATAAAAATGTACTTTATAAGATTACTAAATAAATATGAATAATATTAAATTTTATTCCCAGTTGCTCTGTAAAAGCTTTTCTCTCACATGGGATAATTTATGTCTCATAAGTAAGGATTAAATAATTGATAATATAAAATATAATAATATATTATAAATAGTATAAATAATTCGTAGAAATATCAGTTCCCTTGAAAATCTGATTACAACAGTGAGAGGGTGGATGGGAAAGAGGTACATAAATGTAATTATTAAAAATGCAAAAACCAAATAAAACATTTTACTTACTTCCGGACTTATATCCGTCGCATTAGCACTTGACACAAATTCCCGCAAGAAGCCATCCAATTCAGTTCCTTCGATATAACCATTTCCTATTTGAATGTGATAAGAGACGCAATTTTACTCCACAAAACTCATATCCTTTTTGCGATTTTAACAATATATATATATATATATATATATATATATATATAGTATGCTAGTTACAAACAGAGTTAGCTACATATGTACAAATATATACATATATAACTGTTCAGCTTCAAATCCTTACCATCCTTGTCATAGTGACTCCACACATCCATAAACTGATTTGCTGATAATTTCCGTAGTTCCCGGGACTCTGGATCTCTATACTGGCGCATAAAATTTTGCGCTTTTTCTAATTGAACACGTTTTGCAGATGCGGCGTCCATGCTCTCCAAGTGTCGGCAATATGTTATTCGGGCTTATGTTAGATCCTTTCGCCTCCTTTTTCACTTCCTTTATTTTATGTGAGGAAATTATCTGAAATGAAAAAAAAAAACATGGAACAGGTTAGTCCAGAATGGTAGAAGAACACGAATAGGTGTGTGACTGTGTGTGTGTTTGTATGTGTATAGATTTGTTTTAACTGAGAGAATTTAGTGGGCCATTTAAATGTTTTCCACACTCATTTGATAAGGAAAAACCACAGCTTGTCAGAGTTAAGGTTTTAAAGAACTCCCATAGATAAAAAGGACTTTAGATATTACTCCTGATAGATTGGTTGGACTTGGGAAAAGCAGCAGAAAATAAATGAATTTGTTTTATTTCTGTACGGATATAACGGTTGCCTGGCTGGACAGGTAAAATGGTATCCTCCTGTAGGTCTTGGATTACAAAACAACAACAAAAAAAGAAATCATTAAACAATAACAACGAAACAGAACACATTGATATCATTTCAAGACGAGATTATCGAAAATGTTAATCCGAAAGAAATTTTCGGCAAATTAGCAAGGATTTTGAAGTAAGGTGTTGATGTGAGTAGAAGAGGGGATAGCTATAGTATACAAAATCAGATATAGAACACTTTAAGTTTGTTTTTTAAACAGAATGTAATCATTTACGTAAATTAGGATAATAGTAGAAGCGATTTAGTTACTAGGACTATGCGGACCTCGCGCTGAGAATTGATCCATTGTGTTCTTTCCGAAAGTGATTATTCAATATTTAGTATTTTAAGGAGATCTATTATTGAACTTGGGGTTAGGTCTGTATGTTTACTCGAAAGTTTTTATACAGACTCGAATGTTTTTTACCCATAATGTGTATGTTAACTTCTGGGACAAGAAAAATTTGACAGTTGAATGCATTACCCCTACTGAACAAAAGTTAACATTTTTACACACGGTAAAGTGGATGAGTAAATTCATCCTTTTTTTACATTTGTCATCTCAAATTAGTTGTCAGTGCGATTTTTTTGAAATTAATAAGTGCGGTTTTATTAAAAAATCAAATTAATTAAAGAACAAGTGCGATTTTTAAAAAGCTAAAAGTTGTAAGTTCAAATAATGTAAAAATTTTTTCTAAATTTAATTAATATATTTATTTACAGAATCTGAAATATTAGAAATGTCTGCAGGAACACCGCAAATTGTATGCTCTCCTGGAACATTGAAACTTGTAGAAAGTCACGGTTGGAAATTTTGGTATAGGGGAAGATCGGGTAGCCCTGGAATTTTTTAAGATACTAACGACGTTGTGTTGGTAATGCTTCATTTTAAATGTGCGCCCTCTGGAGTGAAAATAAATCCAACTCAGTTGCGACGTGGGCACCGAGTAAGTTACACGTAAGAGTGTGTTTTGTTCTTGGCAAACAATTTTCGTCGCTCTTGTCAAACTTCATTGAAGGTTATCAAGTTCAGTAACTAAGTGTGCATATTTGTCTTTTATTTAATGCTGTGGGAAATTTTATATATTTTAAGGTTGTAATAATATTTATAACATTTCTTGTACTATTTAAGAGCTATGTTTAAAAATTTTGCCTGATAGCGATCGGGTAGCCCCGGACACGATAATGTCGGGTACCTCCGGACGTGATGTTAAGTTTTGTATTCCTCAATATTGTGCAACAAACTACAATTGTCTTGTCAGTTTGCTTATTTATGGACACTAATTTGAAATGTTTTTACTATTAGCACAAAACGGGTTCAAATAGCCATGAATTTATCCTTTCAACCCTGAAATCTTCACTGAGATTGATTTTTTTGCCATCAATGATGACAGACGTTGCGCAAGAAGCTTTTTCTAACGACAATATGCCCAATCAGCCTTCAGCGGCCCATTCCTCATCGCCAATGCCCTCCGCTAGTCGTGCATTGCTTGCAACTGAACCAGTGCCTTTAACAAGTTCAATAGATGTATTACAACAGTTGTCACCATTTCCTGATGCATAAAAAAAAACGCTTGGTAACGCGGGCTCGAAAAACCCAAAGGAACGAAATTTTAACATCTTCACCATATCAAAAAGATCTGGAGGAAAGACAGAAAAGTAAAAACACTTAAAAAGACGAAGCGAAGAAACAAAAAGGTAAAGGCGCTAAAAAGACGCTGAAAACAGCGAAAAATAATCAAAGCCTTTTCCAAGAAGATCAAGAAAAAGAGGCCGAATGCATCATATGTGGAGAAACATTTGAACAGGACTGGATTCAGTGTCATGAATGCAAAGACTGGGCCCATGGAGATTGTCTTCATATAGATTCTTCAGATGTTCAGTATTATTGTGATGTTTGTAAGGCCAAAAAAATATAGGGCCATCAGTGATTACTATGTCCGGCGCTACCCGCCTTTTTCTGTCGCCAAAATAATAAGACTAAAGTATTTTTTAAATATTTCTTAAAAGACAATGTATATAATAAATAATTTTTAATTAATGTGATTGAAGAAGTTCTTGGTTTGTTTTAAGAGTAAAATAAGACAGTAATTTTGCTTATTCGTACTTTTTTTTTGCAATTCATTTAAGTGTCCGGGGCTACCCGATCTTCCCCTATAGTATAAAAATATGTATATTTTTTTTTTTGTTATAAAGTGCATGCATGCGAAAAATATTATAGAATTTTATAAATGGAATAATATGAAGAGTATTTATAACAAATTTTATAACAAATATGTATTAATTTTCACAATTAATATTAACATGCTATAAATTGGTTAACATTCATACCAAGAAAAATTAAAATTTATGTGAAAATGTATTTATCTCACGAATATTAGATTTTATACGAAGTTGGTATTGAATCTATTCGAAATTCTTATGGAATGTATACCAAATTGGGATAAACTCATATGCGCTTATATTCAATTCTGCGAATGATGTTGCATTTATGCCATTAAAATATAAATCTAATCCAATATAAATATAAAAATGTGAAGTAACAGTGATTTTTCTTTGAATTCAATTGGTCATAGTATAGAATCAATATTTTAAGCATATTAAAAATTAGGGAATAACGGTTAATTTTTAGTCGGAATTTCCTAGCTTGGCAAGTATATTGCGATTGTGGTTAGTTTTACGTTGTTACTCGTGAAGTGAAGTGGTCGACATGGTTTTATATCCGGGAATATTTTTGACTTTTGCTTATGAAAATAGCACTAGAAAACTTGTGCGAGTGGAAAAATACTCTAGTGAAAAAGTTGAATTAGAGTGCACAGACTTCATTTTTTCAGGTGAGTATAGTGTAAGTATTATTTCTTTTCATCAAACGGAGACATTTCCAATTTATTTTTGCACTTTATTTAATAACAAAAATCATGTTTTATTCACTATTCACTATATTCACTATTCACTATATTCACTATTCACTATATTCATTATTTTTTGTAATTCAAAATAAAGTTATAGATTGGGTTGAGTATAATTAAAATTAAAGTCTGATTATGAGTACATGAAAAATTTCATCTCTTCTTTCCTTTCTTGGAATCAAATATTCAAGAAATTATTATATGTACAGAACAACAGGTGGGTTGGGCCTATTTATAATCTGGCATTGAAAATTACAATGTAATCCAAAACCAAAATTTCTGAAACGTGGCTAATATAATTACATCTTCGATTATTCTTAATTATAATATTCTAATTTTAATGCTTTTTAGCTTTGCAAATTACAAATATTTTGTACAATGATTTCGAGGGATTCACAAACTTTCATAACGCCACTGTTGAATCAGATTTCTTCATAGAATATGTTTCTCAATTCTACTTGCATCCGTGTTTTATGTTAAATGTCAAGAAAAAGAGCTTCTGTAATTTGGATAATATGCAAAAATCTAGCACAAAATTGAACAATGCTAACAACCAAAATATTGTATCTGAATCACTTCAACCTGTTAGAAGAATCGATGCATGCATTGGGTCAAGCCTAATAGCTACTGTTGAGGTGATTACATAATAACAAAAATTTACTTTGATTATAGATTAGATGATATTTATTATTTAGGAAATTAAGGCTTTTATTTAAAAAAAAGACCGGTGGTGAGGAAATTTTAAGGGAGTACGAGCGGCTAAAAACATTGACAGATGTGCAAAGAAGGAAAATAATAGCTATTTTAGCAGCATTCATAGAAGAGACTTTTACTTTTAATCCTTCACAAGAGGAATTTACATCAGTTGCTCGAACTGCAGTAAGCTTATTTCAATGCCTGAAATCTTCCAAAGCTGATACAATAGTGAGAATATAACTGTTATTGAAAGTTAAGCAGTTTAAAATTTACTTATTGTTTAGGACTTACTCGTTAATCGACAAAATACTGGCTTTTTATAAATAAAGCTCAAAAACGACCGGTCTAAAAAGCGGAAGCTGGAGCAAAGTTTTGACAGTACGAAAGAGAACGTTGTAGTAGAAGAGGTTAACCTGGATGTAAACCAAATTCGAAAAGATTTGCCAGAACCAGTAGAATTAGCAAAAGCTAAACTGAAATCAACACAAATCGCACAATTAAGAAACCTCAAACTGTCAACTTATATGTACAATACTTATAATTACTTGTTCACCTGTGCTAAATTGGTGGGAGCTCTGAGAGCATTATCTTAACAGACTTTATTGTGCTTTTTTAATTTCAGATACTTTATGATTTCAATTTGTCATATAAAGAAGTTAGCCAACATTTACTGGAAAAATGGTCTATATATCAGTCAGTTATATTCATAACGATTAAGAGAACAGGAAAACGTATACTCAACACAGAAGTAGAACGAGAAAACGGTAAAGGTAAGTCTATATTAAAAAATGATTTTTCACGATTACCTGTTTATTTTAGACTGGGATTCCGGAATTTTATCTTTTTTTGAATTTAATCCGCTTGCTTCCACCACCACCTAATGGAAACAAAAAAATTAGCAGACTAACTCACGCAGTTCAGAGATTGATCGTACATAAGCAGGTATGTGTTTTTATCTTGGTGCAGGTACCATATGTAATTATTATTTTTATGATAATTCAGACAGGATTGACAAACGACGAATACTTGGAAAATTCGCAAAACAAATCTCCATACATTCTAGCTTTGGGTAATTCGAAATCGTGCATTTCTCAATTTATGTTAGTTTTAGATGGGCACATTATAGCTCTTCCGAGTACTTTCGACTATGTATAACTTAAGATTAGGTTAAAATTCTTTGATAATATTAGATTGTTTGAATTATATTTTATTACACCAAATAAAATTTTGAACTAATAAAAAACTGAGCATTTTAATTTGTATTGTTTCTCTCAATTTTAACGATATCTTACAGGTATTGCGAATTTGCTATAATAAATTGTATAACAAATTTGTATAAATTAAATTTATACTAACGACGTATCCTTTTTATAAGCTTCACATATAAAAGAAGGTAATATTAAATACATTTAGATTGTACTATATACTACAAAATAATAAACATGCTCGATATGAAACTCAGATAAATTTAATAATGAAATTATATTAAAACTCTTATTTTTCCCACTCCATCGCATTGTAAAAGTTTATATGAAGCTATCTTATTAATTCAATACAAAATTTTGTAAGGATTCACAAATTTGTTTTCATTAGTATCTAAGACACTCGCATCAACTTTAACTTATGACTACTATGGTACAAATTCTTTTGTAGACGCCCGCCCTCTTTCGTAATCAGTTCAAGTCAATTTGTGAATATCTAAAAAAAAAATTTAAATTTGTTGACCAATTTTATTAAATAATTTTAGTGAAGCCAAATAAATAAGTTGAGTGCGCATCGCATAATTTTGCAAAATATACTTCCACTAAATTCAACAAAAACATAACATTTGCGATTCTATCAATAACTGAGTTGAGGGAGAAAATATAAATCCTTATTAAGCCATTGAGTTTATAATTTTAAAAAAGGTCTTTAAATTCCCTGAATTGCAATTATTCTTTTTTAGATAGAAAACAAAAACAGGATTTATTATGTAATAACGATAATTAATTTCACATCAAAATGTTTTAAAACTCTCCATTAACCAAATCTCCATTACGCTATCTGAACTGGACAACAACAACAACAAAAACAATAAAACTTTCTCGTTTCAGTGTCCATTAAACTGGTGTGGATGCAAACGAAAAAGTTCTGTGATTGATGCGACTTTTGGATTTGTTTTCCAAAAGTTTTATGATTGAAATGCATCTGCTAATGCGAACTAAACTTACTAACGGTCGATAGTGTGATTATTATGTAAATTATTCAGAAAACTGCAAACAAATTGCGCAAGTATTGTTTTGAAAATAACACTAAACTTTCATAGGAAAATAGAAGGGGATCATCAGTGCGAACAAGGAGAAACTTTTATTTAGAAAAAAAAAAAAAAACAAAACCCAGAAAGGAAAGTGTCAGAACAATATGGATTTTGACTATACATAAAACCCTTGAAAAATGAAACCCCGAAATGATTGTTGATATTTTTCAAGAAACAATATTATCAGAGATAAAAGTGTTATTGTTAGAACTTGTCCCTTAAATCTATAAAGTCTGTACGACAAGGATTTTCGGAGACAAAGAAAAAGTATTTCGTTGTGTGCAAATCCTTTTCTTATTATTAGAAGGAATATTTCTTGAAAGGAAAGTAACTGTATAGGACGAGATTATAATATAAAAATCCCCGATGTATAAGACTATGCTTGCTTTATATATAACTTTTTGTAACGCAATGGTGGCGATGAAAATTAAAACCATAGAAAAATTACAATTTTCATTGTGTAGTTGTTAATCTAAATCCCCAAAAAACTTGGTCCTATTTCTCATCTATGTTCATGAAATATGTCACACTACGGGCATTACAGCAATGAAAGAAGAATTTAATAGAAGTACAAATGACAAGCAATTTATAAGACATTCATGACAATTACTCAAACTGTTCTTTATTATGTTTTTTTTTTTAGGTAGGTACTGAATAGATTTAGCCTTTTGGCTACAGACTAACTGCAGAGATTTTTTTTGTTTTTGTTTTTCTTTTGCACAGATCACGAACGAAAATATTTTTCTTCGTTCTCTTTAATAGCATTTCTGACGGATGTTGATGAATTACCCAGAAAATTAATCCCATTCTATGGATCAAATGTAATATTTCAATCTTGTCAAAATAATTGACCAATTTTCTGGAGAGAAGTAAAAATAGGTGTACAAGAAAATTAATATTTCTTTGCGCTTCCTTGATTTCTAGTGCGATGTTTACGTATGATGAAGAAAATGAATGAAGACATAATTTAATGTTCATGTTCCGTGGAGTATTTTAGAGAATAATTGTGTTTTTACTAATTTAATGGATTCATGCAAGTAAAAGCCTTTAAAAATTAAAAACGATAGCAACCAGTTTTGAATGGACCACAATAAACTTAAGGCAGAAGCACATCCAAGCAACTCTTAAGCCTGGCCTCTCTCAGGCTTCCTCACAGCTCGCCTCAAGTCTAGCCTCAGAAAATTGAAAACAAAATGATACCACCGGGTTCGGTGCTGTCATTGTAATTTTGATAGTATTTGCGGCAATTCATTTACATTCTGGGCATCAGATATAATTTAGTATCGATTTTCAAAAATGTTGATTGTCAATTTCAAGTGATTCATAGTAGGCCCATTGAATATATAACTAATAAGGAAGCGGGGTTTCGTGCGAATACAGTCAAACCCAAGGAGCGGAGGGAGAAATGAAAAGAGGGCTGGTCACTTATTTAAAAATTCTGCTGACAAGTCACTTAAATTATCATAGGCAACGCCCAGGAATATTATCTGAAGATAAGGGGGCGCCAAAAATTTGTGTATTTTACATAGCAATTTTGATTATAAAAAATGCCCCCCCTTCAAAATTTCATGGTTTCATTACTGCAATGATGAAACGAATACAAACACAGCACACTAATATATTTCGCCGAGTGGCTTAGGTTTTCACCCGATATGCCGTTTCATTATTAGTTTTTTATTCAATTAGTAGGCCTGAGAGAAAAATATTTCCAACATTGAGCAAATCGTGCCTTGCGGCTAAGCCTTGAGGTTAACTGCTACCTTGGTTTTGTGTTGCCTCATTTAAAAACCCATGTTGGTAATTTTGACAATGCCTAGAGGAAGCCTCGAGGTCTGAATGTGTTTATAATTTTAAGGTAAACATGGATACTAAATACAGTTAGATCAAGGGAGTATCTAAATTGGAAACAAAATGTGCCGCTGTAGCGCGTAGATGGTGCTATATTTAGACCTGTCAAAATTTGAAAGCAACAAATGTCTATGATGGCATTCCAATATGTAGCAGGTGCTGGAGCTGTAGCGCACTTTTGAAATTTTTTTAGCCTGTATAAAACAAATTTAAACTAGGAGTAAAGCTATATACAGGGTGGCCCAAAATTTAGGTACCTCATATTGAGGGGTATACAAATCACTCCCATGTATGTCATGAAATTTTGCGTAGTTTTCGAGTTATAATTTTTTTTTTCCTAACTACATACTAATTCGAGCACTTTTGGTCATAGTGACTTGAGTAATTGAAATAACTTGCTGATTTTTTTCTCAATTTAGCTGAATATTAGGTTCATCCATTGGAAAAGATTTGATTCCGTAGGTTATACCATTGCAGCAAAAACAATTTTAACCTCCATAAAGTTCCAAATAATAAAATGAAACAAAATCTTTGAGGGCGATTTGAAAAAAAAAAAACTGACCTCGCCTTTTTCACGAAAACCTATTTTAAAACTTCCTGATTTTATTGGCTATTTATCGTGTAAATTTCATTGAGAAATCGGCATGACATCATACCTAAAATTCAGTTAAAAATGTACAAAGTCTTTAATTTATTCGAGCTTGGATACTACATTTTTCGCACCATAAATCGGCTCTAACTTGGTAGGGTTATGTCCGATCGGAAAACGGGCTTTACTGTTCACTGTTCGGCTCATTACCAGCTAGAATTCGTAGAAGATTTTTCTTTTAGGGTGGTGAAAGGAACCTCCGAGAAGGCGCAGGTTCCAATACGGCATGTTGCATATCAAATTAAAGGCAACGCCGAGTCTTATTGGATGATGTACTTTTTATCTAAATCAGGAAACTTTCTCGGGACGTTTTGGTCGTCGGCAAACCTATTTTCTTGAACTTGGGTCACATACACCCCAGTTCCTATTTTATAATTTAAAAGTTGTTCACCCTCTGGCGTCTACTCTAAGACTGATCTAATTCTCTGACATAAACAAAATAATTTTTATTTTTACAATCCAAAGTCTTAATATGTATTTTTTGTTAATTGTGTACAGTGGCATGTGTCTGTTATTTGTATTACTATGACAGCATAGAGTCTGGTGCAGTTTTTAAAGTTACGCAGACTCTGGGGATTTACCGTTTTATATTTTTAATTTAAAGTTGAAAATTAAAGAATTACTCAGTCGAATGTGAATTCTCCATTTTAAGCCAAAACTTTTGTAGCTTCCATTAGTGTTACGAAGCTGATTATTGCGTGAAAGTAAAATTCATAGAGAATAAGCTACAATAAAAAAGAATCCCGAAAAAATCTTCTATAATTTAACAAAAATAATTTTAAAGCCGATCCGGTCGAAAATTTTCAAAACCCATAAAAACGATCATAACTCAAAAATTATGCAAAATGGCATATCGGTGTGATTTGGAACACTGGATTTTTAGCGAGACGATCCACGAGCACTCGTCACCGTGGTGACTGGCGGATCGTCAAAAAGCAGAGAGTTTTCGTAAAATTTGTGAAAGTGGGTCATAATAATACGACCCGCCATTTAAAACATTTCAGTATACAAGATACGTATTGTTTCTGTTGGGCGTTCTTTTCTTTTACCTCTCGTTCGGCTTCTTCAATTTTTACCCTAAGTTCTTGTTCGCTCAAACATTATCGGGCGTATGTTATTTTTTTTTAAAAGCCGCAAACAAAAAAATTGATGGAGTTTGCGGTCATGGGAGCCTGGAGGCCACCTAATTGGTCCATTCCGCCCAGTCCATCTGTTAGAGTACGTTTCGTTTAAGTAATTTCGTACTTGCATTACGTAGTGATATGGGGTGTCATTATTTTGAAACACCATGGTTGGTCTAAGATCAATCGTTCTCACCTTGTGTTTGCTGCTACTCGTGTTGCTTTTTTAGCTCTACCACTACGCTCGCTTTGCCCACGGACCTCAATGCCTACTTATCTGACTTCCTTGCTCGTTTATTGGACTCTGTTTTGCATATTGATTTGGACTTTTTTAATTGGAAGTGTTAGAGATGAGCTACACGTTAAATGAATATTCAGTAATGCATTATTTTTATTGAGCTGCACAAGGCAACGGCCATGTGAAGCAGCACGACTATATCGGGATCAACTTTGACACTAAGGTGGACCACAACCTGACGATATCCCGATCATTGTATTTTTATTAACACGCATAATGTGATAGCAGGCTGAATTCCTGGTCAAGATGGCCGTTACAAAAAAAAAACAAAATCTTCTACAAATTAAAAAAAAAGGTTAAAGCCGATCCAGGGGGTGATTCTGACCTCTTTGTCGTAGGTTAGGCACATATTTTGACATTTCACCACAAATTTGTCGTACTTTTATATACACACCATATTCATTTTGAGTCATCCTTTTCTTCAACTACAAAATGAACTTGCAATGAATAAACGTCAGAATATAAGCCTAAAACTACAAAAAATTAGTCAACTATTTCCGAGGTTGTGACAAAATTATAAACTATAGTAATTGGATATTTTACACCCAAATTAGAGCAATACAAGTGCTTAAATTCCAAATAATATTTTGAATGTGTCATGTGAAGTGTCATTTTCAGTTCATTCAACGTAATGCAAGGTTTACTGAGCTGAATAAAAGCACACAAAAAGAAGTTGAAAAGTTTATTTCATTTAAAGGTATATTTTGAGATTAGAGTGCGACAAAAGATCAGGGTCACCCCCCCACCTCTTACCGGACTAAAATTTTCAAAAACCCTTTAAAAATCATAACTCGAGGACAAAATCCAAAATCGTAGAAAATACATTGGGGTGATTCGGATAACTCTCAATATGAAGCACATAAATTTTACCTTTGGAGGTCACTTCCCCGGGCACCCTGTATATAAACATAGAAATAAAATAGAGTAATAAATAATAATAGAAATGAAATAGAATAAAATATAACATGATGCCATTGTATTGGTTTTCTTCAGTTTTCCTACTGGATATAATGATGAACCTCTTAAATTTTACAAGATTATTTTGCCATTCATTCTGTCGATTCTCACAAACTTGATGAATAGACTACTGACTTCATCACAATTTCCCTTGGAATGTTGGTCTGATTATTTCTATCCCCAAAAACAATTCCATCGCTGATATCTTCGAATGGAGACTGATTACTATTCTACCAACTATATCGAAAGTCCTTCAGATACTGATAGCTGATCAAATTTCCACACACGTGGACGCTAACAACCTACTGTCAGATCGACAATCTGGATTCAGGAGATATCATTCAACCAGCACCGCCTTGCTGGAGGTTTCCACAGACATCCGTGATCTCTGTGACGAAGGTAACTGTGTGAAGACTCAGTTCCTCACACAATGCTGATTGACAAGCTCTGCCATGTTTTGTGTTCTCAGCATCTGCTTGATAGAATGTTATCTGCGGTAAAGGCACTTCATGGTAAAATGCAATGACTTTTACTCCTCGATGAGAGCGATATCCGAAGGAGTGCCACAGGAGGCGGTGTTGGCCCCACTCTTGTTCACGCTCTTCCTAGACGATGTTACTACAGTTCTGAGCAGTGTGCGATTCCACATGTATGCAGACAATCTCATATACTCCGGTGCACCTGGGAACAATATCAGTGAGGCTACGGAAATTATTAATGTGACTCTTGCCGGGATTGCGGATGGGTCTGCCAACAACGGTCTGTCGCTCAATCCCTCCAAGACTCAGGTTATCGTATATTCTATTCGTCTCAGAAATATCACCAATCTATGGTCCGATCTTCCGGGTCACGCTATTACACTCACAATCAAGCGCTGATCTTAAGTCTCAGTCTCCTCATGTACACAGGTCTCACTTGGGAGCCTCAGATAAATAGAACTTGTTCTAGGGTTTATTAGAGTTTGAGTTCGTTTTACGCTGCCTCCCAGCATATTGATGTGCTCACCCATACAAGGTTCTTCTGAGCCCTGATTTTGCCGCTGTTTTTTTACCCTGACGTAGTCCTGTTCCCCATCTTCAGTGTCAATTTTTCTAAATTAAATTCGTGCATTCAAGGCCTGCACCAGATCTGTTTTCGGTTTCAAAAGCTCTACAGCTGATATTCAAGGCCAGGAACGGGCTACATTACCGGACGTTTCGTCTGGAGCGCTCTGAATAATTATAAAATTGTCCTCCTCAGGGTTCGCACACAATTCGGTGGGAAAACTGTATTTCTGAGTGGGGCCGTTCTTTGGAACCGTATGTCAGATGAGGCTAGACGCAGTGCTTCACTAAACTCATTCAAGTCTGAAGCTTTGACCTTTTTACAACATCTCTGTCTAATGGCCTTCCGCCTTCTGTCCTGGCAATGATCTTTGCCTCAAAGGCATGTTTATGTTTATGGTTGAAAAGGTACCTCACCTACGCACAAAATTTTGCGTATTTCAACCGCTTCTCGATTGCTATTATCGCCTTTGTATCGATCGACGAACTGATTTTAAAGTGATACAACTTTCTCCGAATTCAGGAGCAAAATTGGTGGATGTACATACATTAATCTCATAAGCAATAATTTTTCTTTTTCCAAAAACAGAAAAACTGCCAAAAGCTTCATCATCTACAGATGTGAAAACATAATTGGCGTCACTAACTCCCACAATAAAACAATCCTGAAGTGTCCTTTATAATTAAAAAACTTAGAACCACTTGTGGGAGGACACTTTATAGCAATATGCTTCCCATCATTGCAGTCTACACAGTTAGGTATTTGCCATTTTTGATTAAATTCCAGTGCATTTTTTGTTCAATCTGAATTATTCAGCTCTGCCATGTAAAGTGAAGATAACAATTCCCATAAGCATTTCACGAAGCTCAAAAATTATTTTTTTTACACTGGATACACAAATACGAAAGCACTATGCTAAGTAGTGTCGGGAGAAACACCTTGCAGATTTACGAAATATATAGTTCTAGTCTGATGGTTCATAAATATACTCTGTGCAACCATTATTCACACGTCTCCGTGTGCTATGCAAAGTGGTATAACTTAACAAAAGCTCGGGTATAAAGGGTTCATTTAAGCAAATTCTAAACCAATGGCCAAAATAAAGTCCTTTACAGCTCTCGGGAGTTAAAAGTTGGCGAATAAAATTGAGTCCCCCTGAAGACTTGTGGTGACATGTCTGTGCCGGTTCATACACTTCCGAACACTACACCAACCACTTTGTAAACTTAGGAAAACTAATTGCGAAGTTCGCGTTCAATAACACTTTCCGATATCAATCGGTATCCAGCCACATGTTTAAGTAATTTAGAAAAGCAAGAAAAAGTATACCACAAGGAAAATAATCAGACCCAAAAAACAACAAGATCCACTAAAGGAAAAAGGGTCAAACAACCGATAAGCTATTTTTTTTTTATTTAATGATCTCCTTATCAACTCCTCGCAGCGTTTTCCAGGCACAGCACGAATCAACTGCCAATCTGGTACTATAGAAGGAGTTCTGACCAGCAGTAATAGCAGCGTAGCTGTTGTATTCACAGCCGTTAAGTCGACATAGAGTCGTCGACTTGGGATATGACGTTCAATTAGCCCCGTCACAGCCGTTAAGTCGAAATAGGGTCGAATTTATTTGAACACCACCGACTCATTGGTGTAATAGTATCTGTCCAGGTTGTCATAAGGACAACTTGGACTGAAGGAGAGAAGCTTTTTGTCGACTCGATGACATTGTAACTGACTTTTGTGGACTTCCCGCGCCCAAAGGGCAGGGTAGGCAGCTGACGTACCTCAAGCTATTGTTCATAGAGCGGTTGATGATTGGTCAAGCTGTCGCCACCACTTCCTGCATCCAGCACACACCTTAAGTTAGAGCTATACGTAGTCCCAAAGCTATTAACTCCAGTACAACTCCCAAATCTAAGCAAGGCTTGGTGCACGTCAAGACCTCAAGTTTCGCAGTTGCCTACGTCGAGTGTATATTAAAGACAGCGATTTCCTTCGTCGAGCAGCAATGCCAGGCATTACCGGTATCGGCTTTAATCCGGTCTTCTATCAACCGCAATTACATCCCAAGCGGTTTCAACATCTAATTATAACAGGCCTATCCGATTAGAGGCGTAACCATTATGGCCTATCCGATTTGGGGCATAACCGTTGTGGCCTCATCTACATAATAAAACTTGGCACAATGCCAAAGACTCAGTACGGGATAAGAATTACTGTTTCTAAGCGACTTTATTTGCAACTTAAAAAAAATCCCATATAAAGCTCACTCCCTATTTGTAAGTTTCTTACATTTAAGTCGTGACGTAACTCCACCTAACTTTGCATTGTGGCTCATGGGAAAAATAACGTGAGCAAAAGCCAGGGATCGCATACATATATTACGCCTATTGGCTTACACAGTTATCTGTAGATTAGGTATATGCGGTACTTATATTCTGCTTTCAGAATTATCCGCGAAATGTTGGAGAGCCGGAGACTTTTTAAACCTCAAAAAGCGCGTTGACCATATACATTTGCAGCAGCAAGGAAATTCGCAACAAAGACTCTGTTGTACCAGCAAATGTAAGGAGAATAAGGGTTTAATGTAGGTTAGCAGACGTGTAGTAGGACGATGAGGTCTTCTTGCTAGACTAAACTGGGCTTAATTTTCGCTTGCACTAGCAGCTATCATCCTAGATTAGTCCGACGGTAATTCGCCCGATAGCTAAACGGTATTAGATAAGATCAACCTATCTCCACTCCGATGAATCAAGCCATTAAGCCGAAAGGCAGCATTCCAACGCTTTCACAGGTTTAATCGTTTCAGGCAGATTGTCATAGGAACAATCTGAACTGTTGGTTCACTCGGATATACGTATACGTATACGTAAAAAACCTAAATTTTTATATGGCAAGACCAAGAATGAGTTGCCCGATTTAGTCCATTTTTGACATTTTATTTGCTAATGTAGTAAAAACATCATGTCGATGCGTTCAAGTCAAGTCAAGTCAAGTGCTTTTGCGCTGTCAAATTTCTTCTTTGTCTTCCTTCTTTGGATTTTGTTTGATGATTTTTCACATCATTCAGCTTTGTCTTCTTTAGGGCGTTGGGGCTTATCTTTGGCCCTTAGTTCGATTAGATGTTTTGCTTTGCCTTCTTGTTGATATTTGGTTTGGTTTTTATCACCTCTCGTGTTGCTGTTTGTTCTTTCCTTACAGCTGCTGCGACACATCAGCTGTAGTTAATGACTTTCTCGCAAGAGTTTGTTGTTAAATTTGGGAGGGACTGGGAGGAAGTGAGGATTGGATATGTTTTGGGATCTTTAGGAAGTTAAGGACTGGAAAGTTCCTATATTGGCAGGTTTCATCAGAGACATTTCCGGGTTCTTGAGGTTATTTGGAATTACCCCCTGTAGTAATCTCCTTTGGTGTCATAGAAACTTATTCTACCTTCGCGGAGGTAGATGTTTCTAGCATTCGATTTAGCCAAGAGCAAGGAATGGATAGGGATTTTCTCGACTTGTTTTTCGGTTTGACCGAACAGATATTCCTTGATAGGAGTTATATTGGCTGCCTCGTACAATACTTCGTTGCGGTAGTATTTTCCGTTGGCTCTCCTATGGAGTCCTGTGTAAGCTCTAAGAATCTTTCTTTCGAGCTTACTAAGGCGGTTCATATATGTGGGGGAGATTGTGTGCCATATGGGGAAGCAATAAGTGATGACAGGCCTTATTAGTTGCTTGTATATGAGTAGTTTTGTCTGGGTTGTGAGTCCGTCCCTGACATTGGTTATAGGGCTTATAAGGCTGTACGCGAAATTGGCTTTGCTAATCGTTGCTTTAGCATGGTTATTGAATCGTAGGAGTTCATGGAAATTTACTCCTAGATATCTTGCTGTTTGTGTGGGCTTTATTGCTCCTCCATTATATACTGCCGTAATTCTTTTGGATTTAGCGACTTGGCGGTTTCGCCCGGTGCTAGGTTTCCGAATACAGATAAGTTCGGACTTTTGGACATTAATTTTGATCCCCCACTTTTTGTGATAAGAGGCTAGCTTGCTGAGGTGTAGGTTGACTTTATTGACTACCAGGAGTGGGCGGAGAGATTGGGCGTATGTGAGGGAGTCATCGGCAAAGAGTAGCGTTGTTCCGCTTTCGTTTTGAGGTTGGTCTGAGGTGTAGAGGTTGAAGAGTATTGGGCCCAGTATAGAGCCCTGGGGACTCCTGCTGAAATTGTTTTGAGCGGAGATTTGTGGTCGTCAATTTCCACATAAAATTTCCTAGAAGTTAGGAAACTGTGGATAAGTCTGTTTAGGTGTGGAGCAAAGCCGAATTGGTTTAATTTGTCAACGTTAAGAAAGCACCCGACCGTGCATTCGTTTCTGTTTAGAGCTCTTGTAGCATCCGTGTGGAATTTTAGTAAAGGGTGGAATGTAGAATGTTTGGGCTTGAAGCCGAATAGAGAATTTTGGTGGATGTGTTTTTCTTCACAGGTAATTGTTATTTGTAACTGGATAACTTTTTCAAAAAGCTTTCCTAAATTTGAGATGAGGGAGATTGGTCTAAATTCCTTGATGTCTTTAGACGAAAATTTTTTCGGGATGGGGAAAATTCGTGAGACTTTCCATTTTTCCGGGAAGTAACAATTATTTATGCAATTGTTAAAAATAGTTGCGAGGAAATCGAGTGCTATACGAGGTAGCTTTTTGAGGATTGAGTTTGAAATTTTATCAGGGCCGCTCGAGTTTTTGCTATTTATTGTTTTAGTTAGGACATAAAGTTGGAGGGGGTTTGTGAAAGTGTCTTGATTTTCTGGGTAGATTGCTGGGTTGTCCACAGCGAAAAATGTTTGTGGTATGGATTCGTTAGCACTGAGAAGGTTGGGTCTCTGAGGCTTAAGTTATCTTTGAAGGTATTTTGGAAAAATGTTGCAAAGGCCTCGCACTTTTCCTGTGGAGATGATAGAGTTTCTTCGCTGCTGGTTATGATTTTAGGGAGTTTCGACTTCCTAGAACAGACTTTGTTAATATTATCAAAGGTCTGTGGGCCTGGTTTTATTTTCTCAAGTCTTTTTCTAAACTGTTCATCGCAGAACAATTTAGTTTGCTCATCTATAATTACTGATAAGCACTTGACTTGAGAAAGGACGGACTGATAACCAGAATTTTGAGTATTGAGAGTTCTGTGATAAATGCGGTTGAGAATTTTCCGCAGCTTTTGTCTATATTTATATAGATTTTGAAGACCTGTGGGAAGGTTCTTGAATTGGTAATTCTTTACCGGGGTTGTTCGGGAGAAATGATCAATATTCCTCTGAAGGCAGCTGGTAAAAAGCTCAATTTGGGAGTCTATCTCCGAATTTGAGAGATTTCTACTGTTAGCTGGAAGATTTCCTAGGTAGAGCGATGTTAGTCGGTCTTGGAATCGTCGATGCGTTCTCAAGCAGTGTCCAAATATATAGCGGAAAACGAAATTTTTATAAGGCAACCCCACGAAGGAGTTGCCCGATTTGTCTCATTTTCGAACTTAATTTTACTTTTTTTTTTAAAGTCCGTGCAGGAAATTTCAGCTCTCTAAGTATACGCGTTCTCGAGTTATCGTGCGCACGGACGGACGATGTCCGTCAAAATAACTTTTAATATTATGCGTAGGTGTCCAATCCATTTAGCTATACCTTCATTATTTCTATGTGTTACAAACGGAATGACAAACTTAGTATACCCTATAGATTTCATCTAGGATATAAAAATCCACCTTATATCAATTTTGATCACAAAAAAAAAAAAAAAAAATTGTTCCTTCGGCAACATTCCTCCCTCCAGCAATCTGTTTCAAAACGAATTTAGCGATGTGGGCTCGGAAAGTGTGGCATCCCACACCCTCAGAAATTTCTTTCTCAAATTTCTTTTTAGTCACTACACTATTTAACCATTCCATACAACAGATACTACCTGATTTTATTTTCTCAGATTCATTCACTGAGCCGGCTACTTCTCTTATCTTCTCACTCCTCCTCTGCTCTATCTACACACTCCATCCCAAAAAACTCAAACTTGAATGGCCGGTTGTCACTTCCTCCGGCCTTTTCGTCGCCCGATTTGTCTTTCGTTCCTCCCTATGGTGCCTGCGGTTCCATCGACAGCTCTGACAAGTAGATGTCAGAGTTATGCCATGGTGGTGGTATGCCATGTTTACACGTGGCATTACCCTGTTGCCGTCGTGCCCTCATGCGACCATAACATTGTCAGGCTGTGCAAATTTGAGTACAATTATCGAGCAACCCTATGTTGCTGCGAAAGGACGCATCAAGTATTATTTCAAAGGGAATCATTAATCGATAATCGAGGTCTGAGGTAAAACAATTGCAATCTTTTTCAAATTGGAAAAATTAGTCGTGACAGCATATATTGAATAAAGATTTAATGGTAACATGCTTATAATCGGTGCTATTCAATACAATTGGGAAACCATATTTCGTCGGGATATCCATGCTCTGATTTTTCACAAATATCTTTATTTGTTTCAGGTATTTACATACAAATGTACATCACTATAGCTGTGATCTATCTACTGTTGGTTGTGCTAATAATTGTGTCACTGATCTATAGCCATATTTATAGCTATCTCTATGATTATCACCTATCACGCCGGTCTCATAACCGGAATTATATTCCAGCTACATATTCAGATAGTCACAAAATGTAAAGCAATAAAGCAGAATTGAATCGACATAAATGACATTTTTACAAGAAAACATATCCAATTTCTTTCACTGACATCTACGGGATTTGTTGCAGACTACCATCATGTGGTGTAAAGAGTATAGGTTAAAATATGGATTAGTATCTACATTTGGTATTTAGTAGGTACGAGGGCGGGCTGAAAGACTTTTAATACCCTCGATTAAAATGCTGATAAAAATGTATAAAAAAAAAATTGTTCTTATGTAATCTGCCTCTTTGCCTTCAAAATGCTCGTCTATTGCCGCCTTCATTTCTTCATAACTCAAAACTATTCCCTCTCGGAGATCTTTTTTCAAATTGGAAAACAGGAATTAATCACTATGAGCTAGAGGTGTGGACTGTATGGTGTGTGGTTGACTTTTTGAAATCCTGTCACGGCCAGGGCACGCCCTGCAACTCGCGCAGTGTGTACGGGCGCATAGTCCTGCAAAAACAGAACTGCTTTCGTCAGTTTGCCGCTCCTATTCTCGACAACCACTTGATCGCACTTTTGTAGTAGTAGTCCGTATTCATTGCAATTTTTTTAGGAAGGTAGTTGATGAACAGAATCCCTTCCAATCCCAAAAGACTGTGGCCATTAGCCCAGGATGCTGATCTTTCCACTTTGAATTTCCGTGGCAGCTTTTCTCCCTGTTCTATCCACTGCATTGACTCATTTTTTAATTCGGGATCGTACTAACGGATTTATATTCCATCAATAGTGACAATGCGAGAAAAAACGTCGTCAGGATTATCGCCATAGATGTCCAAAAATTCCTGCGAAGTTGTGACGCGACCTTGCTTGTCTAGTGGAGTGAGCATTCTGGCATTCATGTGGAAATGATTATGCAAAATGTTGTCGATTCGTTGCTTGCTAGAATGGCTTCAGCGATCTGCCACAACTTAATTTGCCGAACTACTAGAACAAGTTATTTTTTACTTTTCCAATATTTTCGTCGGTAACGACAGTATTTGGACGCCCTGACCTGGGATCATATTTCAGCGACTCCCTGCCATGCTTGAATTCTCGACTCCAACATTTTATGGTTGCAATTGAAAGCCCAGACTCCCCATAAACTGTAGAGATCTCTTCTAATATTTCAGTCGGCGTTTTGTTCTTCTTTGTGAGGAATTTTATGAGAGCTCTGTACTCCAATTTTGTACAATACTCGGATGACTTAGACTTGGTGATGTTTAAGGTTCAATTACTAATAACGTACTAATGCTAATTACATGAAACTCGGTGTTTATACTACTGTGGCCCCCGTACATAAGAACAAGTTAATCTATTATGAGACTCCTTAACTATTTCAACTGCAAACACTATGTAAGCTGTCATCTGTACATACACATCCATAAAGATTTAAATATAAAGGAACCCAGAGCTCTCAGTACTCTTAAATCTTAAGAAATGACCTGATATTTGTATGTACATAAATTACATGACCCGATGATGATTTGCATATCACAGTTGAAGTATTACAACCGACGAAACCACAGTGAAATATGATTGCTACCATGAAACATGTTTAAGTAAAAGTTTTCAGAGCATATATGACTTCTGATTTCAAATAGAATAAGGAACAAGAGATATTTTTTCAAGAAATTTGCATATATGTGGTTTGTTCGTCGTTCTGGTGATGTGGACTTTCTAATGCAAGGAAATGTGCCAACAAATGTCAAACTTAAACGAAACCTTTGTATATATTTCTGTAATCGATTTTTGTGGTTAGAATTTTTAGGATACAAATGTTTCAACTGATGTGATGTACTGTAATGCTTGGCACAGAACCAAAAATATTTGCCAGGTGGATATTTCCTTTATGAGTGTTTTACTTTGAACATTTTTATTCATGAAAGGATTTCGTGATTAAATTTTATTGTGGTTTCCCCTTTTGGATCATCTCATTGACTTGATGTAATAAGATACTAGTATATGTACGTGTAATGAAGGCAACATTTCAATTGATATTTAGCACTAAATTATTAATTATCTCATTGCCCAACGTCAGTTGTTTATTTATTTTCAAAAAGATTACTTCATATGTATATACAATAGGAATACAATATTTAGGCGCAAGAACTAAAAATTCGTTCATCAATAAATTTAGTGGCTTTTTAGCGCAGTGCCCGGTTTTCATATCGCACGCTGCGACAGGTTTGGACTCGAATGCTGTAGCGGCTTAGATATCAGGTTGAAGCAGAGAACCAATGGCAAGATGCTAAGTCTTGATGCAGCATCTTGTGGTTTATTTGGATACTGAAGTTGCGACAATTTGTATATCTCTTGTTCTATTTTAGAGGTACTTAGATGCAAATTGAATCCCGATTTGTTAATATCGGGACATCCGGTAACCCGGATCAGCGAACTATCCGATGCCTGAGATCCGGATCCGAACTATTTGGATCCAGATCCGAACTATCCGGATACGGATCCATGTTACCCGAATTCGGATCCAGATCCGAACTATCCGGATACGGATCCATCTTACCCGGTTCCGGAACCATCCCCATACAGACTAAGCAAAAAGGCTTCAAAATTAAAATATCATGAAATTTATATTTTCCCAATGTAACAGTGCAATCTGGAGGAAATTTTGACATTTTATTGCTTAATCTGGATCCGGATAGTGCGGATCTGGATCCAGGTAGTGCGGATCAGGATCCAGATAGTGCGGATCTGGATCCAGATAGTGCGGATCTGGATCCAGATAGTTTGTTTTCGGATTCAGAACGTTTGGTTTCGGATCCAGATCCTGATAGTTTGGATCCGGATAATCCGAATATCCGGATTTGAGTAATTGGAACTTAATTATCTCGGATAATCCGGATAGTAAATTATCCGGATACTTTCAGATCTAGTACTTTAGGGCGGCAAACTTGACCTGATCACATTCAACCGCTCATACGATATGTAAACAGGTTGAGGTGTAGCGACCTCCTGACCTAAAATATTTTAGTCATCTTAATGGGGACTTGCCCCCCCCCCGCTCTCCCGAAGGGAAGCAACAGCGACGACGAACCGGAGGAGAGGTTCAATTCATCGGTTCACTGTTCCTATTATAAACCTAAACGGGAGCTATTCCGCTAGGAAGATGGTAGTGCTGGGGACCAAGTCGACCTTATGTCGACTTGCTGGCTGCAACGTGAAGACTGACAATACTGGTGCTGTCTGTAGTGTTCGCTTCTGAATAGTCTGATTTGTAGGGTTCGCTTCTGAACAATCTGGAGCTATACGGTTCACTTCTAGACAGCATGGAGTTCCGTCTCAAGTTAACCAATTGTCGACTTGATGGTCGCATACACAACGGCTATGATGCTGATACGGCGGGAGAAGTCCGCTGTTTCGGCACCAGATCGTTAGTTCGTTTGCGGAAAGCCAGATATCATAGTCTCTGAAATCAAGACTACTTAGAGGTTGTTAGAAATAAAATTATGAAGCTATGAGGAACAATATACTCCTTGACATACCAACTAAGCTGAAGCGACAATCGCTATATTTACCAATGAAAATTTGATGCATTTCCCAAAACGATTGTGGTACAATAAAAGATGTACAACTCTCAGTAGTTGTGGCTGTTGGATGAATGTGGTATGATAGAAATTACATGTATAAACTGTGATGCATTTTCAAAGTGTCTGTAATTTTTTAATAGCTTAACAAAGGGAATAAAACTTTGTCTTCTATACTCCATTCTCAATACAAAATATATTCCACTTTCTCATGTACATAAGTGCAATTAGCCGAAACAAAATGATCGATGTCTGTAAATAATTTATTATTTTTGAAAAGAAAAAAAATTCCCCTTCGAATGATATATGACTTGCGGGCAGACAGAATCAATAAGGATTTAAAAAGTTTTGAAGCAATATGAAATGTTCGCAATACAACAGAGAGGGCCTTGAAAAGGTGGAGTGAGAAAAGTAATTAAAGTCTACCCACACGATATACATTCTTTAAACGTATGGCTGTACGTATATAATGTGTTCCAATATATAGTACCGTATTACTCCTTCGATGCCCTCTATGAATAAGACATGAGATATGTATGTTTGTACATAACATGGATCTGGTATGGATAGTGATATTTTCCCTTCCTTACACGTTCTTTTATAAGCTCTTGGAAAATTGATGAAAAATTTTCAATTAACCATGAAAACACATGAAAAATCTTTTATTAACTTCCCTCTATATCTAGAGCAGATAGTATGCTGAAAGCTGCACAAAAGGAGCTTAAACACTCCGTAAAATGCATTTTTGTTTCCATTCTATGAGTATGAGCTGAGCTTAGACCAATTTATTTTGATGATTCCCAAAGTGAATTCTCGCGTGTATATAATCACTCCCTTTTGTTTCGAAAATGTGCTCGTTTAGATCGTTTAAGTAGTTTTTCATAATTTTTCCCACAACAGTTCTTTGGACGATAAAATAGTTTTATAAAGAATTTCATAGATTTTTATATTATATAGGCGCGATTATATGTTGGTATACCTGGTAAGGTATATTGTATAAAGTTGTGCAGCCAAGAAAAAAGCAGAAGACTTCTTGATCTCGGCTGCAATTGTATCGTTTGGAATATTCAAATATTAACATTAGACCCCTTATGAGTCCCCTTCAGTATATATACATATTCCTATAACAAATATAATTTATTAGTTCAGTTCAACTACTGAAGAATATTTAAACGTCACCAGAATAAATTTAAATTTTGATATCTCTTACAACTTGAGTGGTTCCAAGATACTTATATCCCTGTGGAACCCCATATGAAAGCAACTGCTAGATATAAAGAAAAGGTTAGATATGGTACACCTTGATTTATTTTACCTGCCGACCTTTGGCAGTTTTTCATGTTTGCAATAAAGAGCAAAAAAAAAGCGTATAAAAAATAAGAGACGGGTTTTAAGTATTTATTATAGTTGACATCATCGAGAGACCCAGCTTAGCTTTATTAAGTCCATTATTTACTCTTTACTAACCGTTATTGAATAAAGTGATTTCGAATTGTTAAAACACAAATCGTCATTACCATTAAAGAATTTTTTTTTTTTTACTTTGCTGAATATGAATACTGTTTGTAACAAACTAAAGTATGTAGTATTTGTTTTTTATGAACATATGTCCTTTTATTAATTGACTCATATAAACATGACTTAAATTAACCGACAAAATGGTTAAAAACATATAAAGAAACATTAGCCACACCAAAAGTTGTATACACTCAATAGGGATAATTAAAAACAATTAAAACAACCAATAAACAATAAAAATTACATAAAAATGCATGACAAAAAATTCTCAAAAGAAACTACAAACGGACACAAGAATTTTGAAAAAAATCTTAAGGATAGAAAAAAATTTGAAAACATTCCCAATTTTGACAATTTGGTAAGTGACATTTCCACAAATGTTCAAAGTTTTCAAAATGATTTAATAAAAAATAATTTCCTAAACGAAGGAATTTTCAACATATAAATTTTGAATTTTTGCACAGAACCCGAAACCGAATTAAAAATTAATAGCCGAACGAACGAGAAAATTTACGGTATATGGCTGGGAGCGCAAATGCCCCCATTCTCCCTCCAGCTGAAAATGTTTAACGGAATGTATGTCCTTCCCGCATCACTTGCAATGGTTCCAAAGCGGGGCGAAGTCCTAATCCAAATGCTGGGGCCTGTTGTCACCAGCAAAAAACAAGAGTTCAGTCCTGCACCGACGATAGTGGTTGCCATGGGCAATTGAACGTGTCTACGTTCTTTTGGCAACGAAGTGCCTTTCCATCTTCGACTCTCATCTAGTACAAATGAATTATAGATTTGGCTAGTGACAACACGAACTAATCAAACAATTCACCCGACTACAAACCTTTGGTCCCCATAGAAACGATCTTTTAGTAATGCCGAAATTCAGGTAGATTACTTAACGCGCCCGAGCTCCATTATATTTTGCAAAGCCGGGGAAGTGAAGATCCTATGAAACAGGATGCCCTCACTACAGAACAAACTGTGCAGATCCTCTGAACTCAGCGGTCAATATGTCAATATGTGATGCATAAGACTGTGATGAAAAAATTTGAATTCCACATCATCGTCTTTGTAATTAGAAGGATAACTGTAGCCTACGCTGCAAGTTATCCCTCCCATTACGCCCATGTTCAGTCCAAGGTACGTTCGTCATCTGTTGTATCCTGTAAAGTCCGGAGGTCGAATTGGCATAAGAACGTCGCGGAGCACACGTTTTGTTAGTATACTGAGTGGTGCGTGAGGTGGTCTGTACAAAACGAAAGCAACCTTCGACTTAGGGTCAGGGTCACTGGTCCCAAGTTGGTGAAATCTCCCCCGCGCAACCAGGTTTGTATTCGGTAGTTTTCGGAGATATCGATAATATTTCCGAGAATCGTCATTGGTTGTGTGTCAGCTTCAAAAACTCGAGCAATACTGAACGATGAGTCTGTTAATTCAGAATTCAGCCTGATCCGAACTAACGCAAGTTGTTCGTACCGTCATGCATTCAACCTAAGGTGGAATTCTGGCCCGATTCACCTACAGATCTGTATCGTGGAAATTAGATCCTGTGACCAGTCAGGAGGATAAGGTGGTCGGACAGAGTGCATGTAGTAACGCTCCCCTATGCCAATATATTCACCCGCAGCCGAGAAATTATGGTGTCTCTTTGCCCACTTGGAGACAAACCTGTAAAGTACTTAAGTACATTGGTACTTAAGTACTAGTATCAGTACCAGTACCTGGACTTGTACTTGAAAAATTTTAAGGTACCAGTACCGGGACTTGTACTTGAAAAGTTTTTAAGTACCTGTACCGGGCTTGTACTTAAAATATTTCAAGTCCAGGTACTGGTACTGTACTGGTACTTGTACTTGGAATTATACAGGTCTGCTTGGAGACGCCTTGATTTCACAACCAAGTTGATTAGACCTAATCCACCTATCTTGACTGGAAAACAGAGCATGCTTTCAGTAACCCATCGTATTCCGCACGAGAAGGCGTCTATCGTTTTTGCTTGAAGAAATCCTACAAAGCCTTCATCAAACGTTTCAGACTTACTTATTTAGGTATGGGATATGTATACAAGATTATAATCTTTTCCTAGGACAAATGGAAAATTATGTATTAAGCAAAAAAGAAGCTAAGGAAAACGAAAAAAGTTAATGAATTCGTTATATTTAAATCAAAGCTAATAAATCAAAAGTTTCCAATTACAATACTTCAGGAGGAATTCAAGAAATGATTTCGCTTACATATCTGTTCAAGATCTTAGGTTTTGTCTGCATTGATTACAGTTTCAGCAAAACAATTAACATGGAAAACATTATAAAAACTTAAATAAATAAGAAAAGGATTTTATTATGCGATTCCATATATGCGAACGCATACTGTGAAAGTCAATACACCAACCAAATCACCTTGCTTCAATAGATCAAAAATAGATGGCGCAGCTCAAATTAGTTGGTTACAAATATTCCAGATGGCGCATAAAATTTCAAATACGATCTATTGGGGGCGCCTGCTGGGAATTTTACTATGAATGGTGATAAGGGTTATCCCCTTCGAATACAGCCTGTAACCCCTTATTATATGTTGTAGGACTGAAAAGAAGTAAAACTTATATTGAGAGAATAGGACGTATTTCCATTTGGATAGCGTCTCCTGCCATACGTTATAGGTTGCTAGCCGTAAACACGATACTCGATATCATGGATACCATGGAAGAGGTATTCGGATTGTATCTCTTAGGAATATAGCCTATGGTGTCTTCTTGATCGATTGGGATCCGAATGCAGACTCACAAGTCTTGACTTAATATTCTCGGCTGTCTTTCTTATAGACACCCCCTGAAGTGTTTCGGAATTATGCGAGTAGACCGATAAGTCTTTTCTTCAATTCCTCAGTACCTAGATGCTGTTATCAAGAAATAACTATTTAATAGATTATAGCTTGCTTGAGACGAGAGTACAATGCTAGACGTAATTTGTAGTCATAAATATTTATTTGTTGACATACGAGAACAGCTTTTATGGGGTTGAATAATTATTTTGCTTGTAGATTAAGAATTTATAATTCTAACTTGTTTCCTTTGAGGAGAATGTAGTCATTCAGTTTGTGATTTTCATGCCTTGTACAACACGCTCAAGTTAATACAGAGGCAAAATATAAATAGTATATTTACTGCAAAAGTGCACTCACGTCACTACAGGCCTACGAAATAAAGAAATTTTCACCAGTCACATCCCTTTCGTTTTCTGTTGTTACAGCATAACCAACAAATTAATTTTAAATTAATGTAAGTAGCCAGTAAGTTGAGATATATTTGTTTTTGTTTTGTTATTTATCTTTCGTTGATGTGGAATAAAGCATTTATAAAACAATTAACGTTTGATTGATCATTTTATTTATTGAACCGGAACCCCCTTCAGTTATTGTTGTAAGTCAGGCGTTTGTACAGTGTGAATTATATATTTTTTCTATTATAACACGCAACTGAAAATCATTCAAGAAATATTAAATATTTATTTAATTATGGGAAGAAATTGTTGCCAAATGTTAGTTTTAATGAGAGGCTTAAATGTATTCACAGTTTTGGACGCTCGGAACGTTAACAGGTAGACTATTCCAAAGATGGGCAGTTTGAAAAGGGAAAGAACGTTCCATAACTAATTTACTGAATCGCGGAATTACATTATTATGAGTATGTGGCAAAGACCAGAGCTAGAATAATTCGCTAAGATTACCGGCTTCGTGATTATTTAATATTCTGCGCTTAATATAAGTACTTAGTGAACAACCAAGTAAAGTATTAATTCAAGGGGAAACATAGTCATAATCGCAAAAAATCATTGAAAGTCATTAAGCTAGGAAAAATATGACTTTCCAATGTAAAACTGCACAAAATTAATGTAATTACTAATTTCAACTTCATATTTATGCTCGGAATACTCGCCGAGAGCCATAACCTTCACAAACCCGCATAAACCTTAATGAGAATCAAACTCATATCATATACTAGCCAGACTTGCTCCATAATAACTTAAATTTTAATTAAATAGAGTCAAATGTGCAGTGTTACACAAATGAAGTCCATTACGATCCATTTTTAAATGGATCTAATTTCATTCCATTTAGTGAAATTGCAGAAAAAATGCCACCTACCGCCATTAAAATGAACTGATTTCATTGGAAATTTGAAAGATTTCCTAAGAAAGTCAGCGCAGTGACAGCCATCAGCTGATTACGAAAACTGTTTTTTTGCAGTTTGTCTTCTCTTTTGACCTCTTTAAAAAAAAAACATCTTCTAAAATGCTTTGGAAATACAGCAAATACTCCTAAATTTTCTTCATAGCATTTGGTTACAATTTTGAATTGTGTGTAAGTGAGGAACTGGTAATGGACATTTCAAATGTCAAATGAAATAATTAACGTCCATAGTCTGCCACGTCTTCATTTCTTTGAAATTACTAAATTTCAAATTAAGTCATTATATGAAGGCAGTCTGTCTAGCGTATAAAGTTGTCGCAGCACATCATGTTACAAAGTTCAGAGCAATTCCCAAATTAGTAAGCCTTCAAACCACCTGAACAATAAAACCATTCAAGCTCACCGGAAGTATATCGATCAAGTTTAAAGCGCTGTTGTTGAAAGCTATGCACTGAGATTTTGTATTATTAAGTTGATGTCCATTGTGAATCGACTACCTGTGTATTTGACATAGGTCATGATGCTCAATGCAATCGTCAAGCAGACTAATAGCATACTTAGATACATCTGAACATCGTCGGTATACATGTGTACCTTCACATCCTCGCTATTACCAAAAGGAGGTCATTAATAAAGAGACTAAATAATAATGGGCCAATGACAGAACCCTGCGGAACATCATTATATCAAATCGTAATTTGCTGAGAACGACCACTGATCAACGCCCTAAACAAGGAGATTGCTGATGCAATAAATCTATAATTTGTTGCTAATTTATCAAGTACATAGAAGGTTATGATAAAAATATCGAAGGCCTTAGAGAAGTCCAAGAGAACTAAAATCCTAGCATCATTTTATTATTCATCGCAGCTCTGACGTCCGTAGTAAGGATTATAGACGACTATTTCGAGCACCTTCTTCGATGGAAAAGATAAGATCTTTATAGGGTGAAAGCTTCTAGGTGGTTTGGCATCAATTTTTTTCGGGATCGGCAGATGAGCAGCAGTCTTCCAAATATTAGAAAAGTGGATGAGGTTAGGCAGGTATTCAAAATATGAGGAGCATCTTTATAAAGTACAGGTAACAGTATTTTTATTAGGTGTGGTGTTAGGGACCCTGGGCTAATCCCACCAGACTTCACTGAAAAAATAACACAAATCATCTCTTTCAGATTTTCTCCGGAAAAATAAAAACAATTATCTGAGAAGGAATACAGACCTTAGAATCATGAGGGGTGGCAAAATTGTTTGTAAAAGGAATGCCAGGGGACGATAAGTCCGAATTTAAGTCATCAAGACGTAGTGAACAAAGATGATCTTTCCGGACTACAACCATCAGCTTGTTGGAGATTATGGCAAAACGTTTTGAATTTGAGGCCAGTGATTCTAACAAGGATGGAAGTTGTTGAAAGTCCTGCCTGGAAGGAAAGCCTGAGACAACCGAACACTTTATGTGTGTTTGTCCGAACTTTGCCCGTAGTACGTTGGATGCAATTGGGCCTGTACTCCTGTCTGTGAATGGGCTTAAAAACGTACGTCACCTAGACCTGATGCGCTTTATTAAAAGGACCAAAAGATTTTGGGGTAAAGATTTCTATCAGGTTAGCACAATGGGCCGCCTTGCTCTCCGTGCTTCGGATCGTTCATTCTCCTGCCTAAAACACAAAAAAAAAAAAAATAAGTCAGTGCTAGGCACTGTGTTAGTAGTAGGTTCACTACGGTCTTTAAAGTTCCCATAATAGGTAAACTTGTATAAAAATTGACTACACGTACAGCGCCTATGGTAAGAAATCAGGGTTGTCCTTTTACCTATCACTAGCTAGGCAGACTGAAGAGTGATCACTTCATTTTCACAAATTAAAGGAATATGTCAACAATCAACTTGCTTTCTATTGGCTCCAAATATTTGGAGCTAAAGGATAAAGTAAAACTACTAAGAATTATATTAGGCAAGAAATTTGGCTGGGAACACAACTCTTGGAAGACAGAGCCAATAAAGATTGTCCTTCGCCATGAGTCGCTGAAAATAATAATCCACGGAAACTGGGGTATAGTAAAAAGCTATGGCATTTGCCAATAATCGCAAAATAGCATGTAGAGAATGTATGCCTTCTCAATGTATGCAGTGCATTCAAATCTCCAAGTATTCGGACGCTAGATTATATGATCAACATGTACTCCGTAGAGGTATAGATTAGAAGTATGGCTTGTTTTTTGTTATAAAAATTTTCAGTTAACTGATAGCAATCTTGCTTTAATCAAATGCTAAGGAATTTGCGACAGATCTTTTCATCATACTTGTGTAGGTCTCTCCAATTTTAGCCGAGTCTCTGCTAAGTCATTACTTTTGCTTCGAGTGTAAGGAAATTTCACTATAACCTATCTTAATGGCAACAAAATGTAATAATGGTCACCTGCAGGATTTCATAAGCAACACTGACAACCCGAGCAATAGTCATAGTATTTTCAAAAAGTGAAGCAAACAGAACCAGCCTCCAACTTTTCATCTGTTTTACAGGCTCTCAATGAGTTGTCGTGCAAAAGCTCTGAATGAACGAGATATTGACAGGGCTCTTCAGCTTTTCTTTAACACCCAATATGAGTGCTTTGCTAGCTGCATTACAATTTCTAAGTCTAGAACTATGTATTCTTGTCAATCTTTGTTTAACGACTATCTACAGCAGTTATAGAATACGAAAAATAGATCATGGAAGAGATCTTGTGCTTCGGGGAGTGATGAGGACTATTTAATATATTCCAATCTTCGTTATGAGTTTGTTTCGAGCTCTAAGCGCGGTTACGTTGATTGATTACATTTACAAAAATGAAACTATCCTCGTGTTCTAGAATTTTGTGAATTCCAAGCGTTGCCAATCTTTTCGGAGACTTTTTTAAAACTGACTTTTCTAATACTAAAGCTTTAGTAATTTTAATCATTTGACGAAATTTTCATTTATTTCTCTTGAGATGAGGGACTTTGTACTTGACGAGAAAACAATTCCGAAACGCATTTCGGTCTTGTCGGAGTGCTTATCTGATGATCCTCATAGTTTTCCTCATTTGTTTTGGAGAAAAAAAAAAACCGTTTATTATTGTCCCTATTCTGTGACTATTTGAAGTCCTAGTCTCTGATCTGACTTTCTAGCTTTTCATTATAAGCCCTTAAAACGGTTCTTCCAGCATGGCATTTATAAAAGGCAAACCTACTACTAGCAACCTAGCATTTCTGCCATTGAAGCTGGCAAGCAGGATGACTGTATCTACAGCGATTTCAGTAAGGCATTTGACAATCATCGTAGTCTGAATATCAAGTTTACCAATATTGAATTTCCTCCTCTCTTCGTTATATTGTTATGGTCATAATTATCTAACCATACGCAGCGCTTTTTCTTTCGAGGAGCTTTTTCCACTGTATTTACAAACACCTCTGGCATTCCACAAGGCAACCATTTCGGTCCGCTCCTATTCATTATTTATATTAATGATATAGGCTAAATTTTGATCAATTCTAACAGCATAGCAGAACTAATGATGCCAACATTTTACGTATAATTTCGGATGAAAATGACTACTGCTATATCCTTTTGTAGAAAAAAAGTCTCCCCTGTATTTTGATTATTTTGTAGATGGAAATTTATTGATTAGACATAATAAATCTAAAGATTTCGGAGTTGTTTCTTTTTCGAGGATCATATTGACTGGAACGTGAACTAGTCTAATAATAATATTTTAGGTTTTATGAGAAGAAGATATCTAAGGAATTGGACGATTACTATGTCACCAAATATCTCTACTGTGCCTTTGTCAGATCTCTGTCTGGGCTACCTTTTACGCGGTGCATATTACTCGAATTGATTTAATAATTTTTGCAAAATTTAATAAATGACAATAATGAAATTGCACAAGGTAATGAACAATCATATAATCGGTAAATATACAAAAAATGAAATTGTAATAGGGTTCAGCTAGAAAATAAAAATCTGACGTATAGTAATAGAATAGTTTCAATATTGTACACTGAAGATGTACACAATAAAACAAACTAAACGTTTGCTAGCGTAAAAAACTTCTGATGAGCTCCGTGGCTGGAGCGAAACTGGTTAAGTAAAGCCAAATAGGGGTCTATACGGCCATTTCCCCTTAATTGTATTTTTTTAGTTAAACCATATTATCATATAACGTAGTAAAAATTCGTATCAAGAACTAACGGGCTGTCCTGCTATGCAGGACAGCAGCTCCCCATAAGGATGGCAACAAGACCCTAACAAAACTAATAAGCTAAACAGGACATGAAACTGCATGAAACATAACACATAAAAACACGGAACACATCATCTACACCACTTAATGGAAGATTTTTCTAGTACCTCACTTAAGCACTACGGTGGCTAAACTAAGTGACTTACGGCGACAAGTGGTGCCCCACCTGCCGTACAACGTTTCGTCATACTGCTCCATGAAGGCTTCATGCACACAGATGACATAAAAACCAGCACTTGCATTTTTTTGCAAAATTTTATAAATATTTTTTTTTGCAAAATTTAATAAATGTTAACCTTTCTTAGAGTGATTCAATTGTTTAGTTAGAATACTCGCAAAGGTTTAACCTGGTTTCTTTAGACATCCAGAGTCGCTTTCGCTTTGGTTATTTTACAGGGCGTTATTAACTCCCCATAACTTCTGGCATGAGCTGATATCAACTATGTGTCGCCTTTTTAATATCGCTTATTTCGAATGCATTGATTTTAATTTGACTGAAGCCCAAATCATAAGTCAGCTAAGAAAGTTTTTATGATTCCTCGATTGTTATATTTATTTTATACTTTATTATATTTATGTATATTTTTATTAGCGATTATTGTTATTTCTAAGAATTAATGTAAGTCTATATAGTAATCAGTCTTTAGTGAACTCGAAGTGAATATATAGATAATAGGTGACCTTTGTCCACATGGTTCATCTTCTATATTTAAGACAGTTTGCTCGAAATTTCTGAAACCACAATAATTAAACGGTGAGATCAGAAACAGCATTAGATAATGACATACAAACTTTCAGCCTATTACAACTCGCTATTGCTAGCCATGGATAAATAATATTGTTAAATAATTAATAATTTAGTGCAATCTTGCGTATAATCTCTGGAGATAATTTGGTGGCTTAGAGCTAAAACGAAACTATAAAAGATTACGAAACATTAACACAGCTGAGATTAGGAAAGCAAAATCTAAGTATTTTCGTCGGAAGTTGGATACGTTTTTGCCATCTGGTATTGTCTGGAGAAATATAAAAGAAGCCGGAATTATCAAAAAATCTTACGACAGTAGTACCATTGACCTAGATGAACTTAATAGTTACTTTGTAAATAGCTCTCGTAATTCTGGTTTATCTAATGTAAACGTGTTGCCCAATACTGTGAATAATATATCCGCCCACTTCTCTTTCAGGAACGTCACTATGCAATAGGCTCGGATGATATTGATATACGGTTCCTTAAGTTCATCTTGCCTTTTATAATTAGACCAATGGTACATATTTTCTACACGGCGATTACAACATCATTATTTCCGACGTAGTGGAAGATTGCAAAGGTTTATCCGATGAAGAAAATAAGTTAACCCTCTGCGCCACAAGACTTCAGACCTATAAGTATTCTTCCAGTACTATCTAAGGTTGTGGAGTATTTACTCTATGAGCAGATTAGAATTTATACGGGGGTTAATTGTCTAATCGCAAAACAGTGTGGCTTTAGACCTAAGTACAGTATACTGCTACTGCTTTATTACATCTTAATGAATCTGTTAGACAAAATATTGAACTGTGAAAAGTCACAATTCTATTCTTGTTAGATTTTTCTGTCAATTTTCAAATTCTTTATCAAAAGTTGGTGACTCAGTTCAATTTTAATTAGTCTGCAGCGAACTTTATATGGTCGTATTTAACTCATCGTAAGCAGGCTACTGTCTTGAATGTGTCTTCATCAAAACTGTTACCTCTTCAATCAGATGTCCCACAAGGATCAATACTGGGTCCATTCTTATTTATGTTGTATATTAACGATATCGTGATAGTTCCTAAGTGCTCTTATATCATACTGTATGCTGATGATGTACAATTATTCCTGTTGTCATTTACAATTAATGCTGCTACCGATATCTCTCACTTTAATTAGGATCTTTTTTTTATATACATATAACTGGTCTTTCAGAAACAAGTTATCATTGAACCCTAATAAAACTCAGAGCATAATTTTTTTCAATCAACCACTTGACTTTTCATACTTCCCATATCTTTATCTAAATGGCATTCGTATTGAATATAAGACATGTCCTGGCAAAGCCATATCAATGCTACTGTGTCCAAGGTTTACTGGGAGTTAAGAAGCTTGTGACGACATGTAGAGTATAGAGCCAGACTGCTACGCAAACGATTCATTAAGGCTCATCCCTATTATAACTTACGGAGCTTGTGTATACAGCAATATTGATAGCTCAGGTCGTAGGAAGCTAAACGTGGCATTCAATGCATTCGCTAGATATATTTTTGACCTCAGGAGATATGATCACGTGTCAGCTGTAACTAACTAAACAAATTTTTGGTTGTAAGTTGAATCACTACTTAGAATATCTAATATGCGTTACAATGCATAATATAATCAATAATAATTCTGCCAAATTCCTTAAGAATAATATTGAATTTCTCTCATCACAACGTACGCTATTATTTCGGATTCCTCGCCATTTTTTGAGGCTGTCCCTTTAACTCGTACACGAATTTGTCTGTCTGTATATTTATTTATATATTTCCTTTTTATTATTTTCGACACTCTCGTAGACCCACTTTTCGTCATCACAGCGAGCTGAAATTTGGCACACAGGTTCATGTCGCGTGACAATTGAATCTATCAAAATTTGAACCGCAAATTTTCATGGAAAATCCGGAATATCGGGAAAAATCATTTGAAAATTTGGTACAAATTTGATTAGTGATAAATCCGTTTCAGGAAAAATGCAGAGTTTTCCGATTTTTCCGGAAAAAAATTCCGGAATTTTCCGACTTTTCCGGAAAATTTTCCGGTAAAAAAGTTTTCTAAATTATGCAGGATCAAGTTCGTTATCAACTGGCATCATTACTTTCTCTCCGACAATGATGAAAACTTACAGAAAAAATCGAGGCAAATTCATGTAAAACGCTTTTTCGGAGTTTTTCCGACCAAGGAAGGGTTTGAGTGTTTTGCAACCTAAGACAAAGTTGTAGAGCGAAATGAATTGCATAAAGTTGCTTTTGTGGAAAACTCCATGGAAAGCCCGAAAAAGTGGGAAAATCATCGGAAAAATTTTTCATCGATATGATTAGTGATAAATCCGTTTCAGAAAAAATGCAGAATTTTCCAATTTTTCTGGAAAATTTTCCGACAAAAAAGTTTTATAAGCTTTGCGGACTCATTTCTTTTTCCGTCCTACTGGCATCAATACTTTCTTTTACTTTCTTTTTAACAATCATGAAAACTTGTATGAAAAATCGAGGAAAATTCATGTAAATTTAAAAAAAAACATAGTAATAGGAAAAGTCTGTGGAAAACTTGGAAAATCGGGAAAATTCATTTATATGGGATCAAGTTGGAATACAGCTAAAAAGCTCTGTTTAAAACATAATTTGAATTTCAGAAAACCGTTGCAGTACTTCAACGATTTGATACTCGAATAAATTTTTTGAAAAACTGGTAAATCAGTGTCTTTTCAGCCGTCATAAAATTGTTTTGAAATATCTCCATGTAGCACGTAAAATAACAATTTAGTTAACGTGAAAAAGGCAGAAAATAAAATAAGTAAAAAACGAATGAAAAAGTAGAAAATAAACTTTTCTTCACATACAGAGGTGGACTCAGATTTTATTCGCTGACAATCACCGATATATGTATATCAGTATGATCAATCAGAGGTAATAAGTGATTTGATTCATGAAGAGAAATGTCCCAATCAAAAAATCTGAGTCCACCTCTGTGTGTGAAAAAAGTTTATTTTCTACTTTTTCAGTTTTGTTTGAAAACTCGTTTTTTATTTATTTTATTCCTATAATGTAGTCCCCGCATTGTTTTCATCTATGGAGTCAGAATCTGGAACAGTTTGCCTATATATGTTCGGCCACTTCGGAGTCTGCTGGTTTGAGGAAGGAAGCCTTCGGTTATTTTAATCATTTTTTTTTTATATTTATTTTACTATTTGTGTTTTTCTTCTAATTTCTTCTTTTTAACTTTTCTTTTTGTTTTAGTACTTTTTTTTTCTTTTCTGAATTATGTCATTCTACGCATTATTTTTATTAAACCTATGTACTAGAGTATGCATATATTAATTAACGTCTAAATTATGAAAATTAATAAAGCAAATTTATTTATTTATTATGCAACTTATTTTACGACATAGACACTTAGAATTAATTAAGCGAACGAACTTCATATCTCAAATCATCTTCGTCGCTTCTACTAATCAAACTATTCATAAAGTATTCACTAATCGAATTACTTAACCTTTATTTGTCCTTAAGATGGTTTTCAATGGTTTCCAAGTTCTTCTACAAAGGACGACAAAGTTCGAGAGGAGTCAGCTTTAACCTATGGTCAGAAGCATTCATCATCAAGAACAACCATCAAAAAAATTAACTTCTATTTGCTAGGTCGACACCTTTTATATGAAATTCCTACAAAAATAAGTTCTAACTATACTTACTACCTTATTCGCCCAATTTCCAATTTCTATTAATTTTCCCTGCTTGTACTAATGATTTCAAAATCGAAGAGGTTTTTTTTTTTATATTTTAAAATTCTTTATCATTGGTTGCTTTTTCAACTACTTCATCCTCCCACAATTTCTGTAATCATTTTCTTATCTCCTAACTCTAGGACTCCCAAAAGAAAAGTTTAACTAAAATATGTCCTTCGATTTTCATTACCGAAATTAAAGTTCTCCGTCAAAGAACTCCATTCAATATCTCTCCTCCATATCTGGAGGGATTCCTCTATTATGAACAACAAAAGGATGAGATTGTGATTAAGCCAAAAGATTTCTTATCAAACTTTCATACGCAAACAAATTAGTTTGAAAGGTTTGAGTGCTTTTGGAACCCACGTGACATGCCCACATAATATATGCGTGTGTATCTGTTTAGGCTGTATTTGTTGACTTTTGTTATGTTGTCGAGTTAATAAAAATGATTAATATTTCTTGACACATCGAATACTCCTATTTTTCTTTAGAATTAACTTAAGCCCTAGGATTAATTATAAATAATTTAATAGTAAACAAAATCTATCTAATCTTTTACATAAATAGTTTTTTTTTTTAAACTCGGGGTGTATTTTTTTAAATCAGTGTTAAGGTGATGAATAGGATCCAAAATAGAGACGACGTTCTAATATAGAAAATTATTGGCTCAGAGCCCTCCCTGTTAGAGCTGCGTATGGTTCATTTAGGTAATATGAGCCAAAAACTCTCAATCATTTATCGAAGAGTGCCTCGACTCTTCATTCAGGATTATCAATCAGTCCCTAACCTATATAAGAGCCATCTATGGGAGAAGTGCACAATTCGAATGGAAACCATATTTTTTCTATGAGGATTTATTTAGACTTAAGAGATTCATCGTTGAGATTTATCCTAGATCTTTTGTGGGATTTTCGAGCCAAAATCAAACTGGCAGTTAACCCATACCACAATATTTGTAGTAATGCATTTTGGTTTAATCTCAATTACGAAGGGGACGCTTCTAAGATCTCTCTAAAATAAGTGAGTTTTCTTAAGCTTTTCATTTCTGCTGATATTGTTGTGACTTGAAACAAATACCTCATTACATAGTCAAAACTAGTTCACTGAGGATTTACACTCTGATAAACCAATTTTGATGTTGCGTAGAGTTTAATTATGATATTTACAGCATATTGGCAAGCAGATTAAAAAGTCTGTTTGAGTGAAGGAGATACGTTTTTACTTCTACAATAGCTTTGATTAAATCTATCTCCATACAAAGGGTGACGTTGAAAGCTCCCTGAAACTTCGACCCCCTAGATTAGGTCATTTCTATTACGAAAAAAATCTAAAGGAAGTGCCTTAAATTCCATCATTGTTGTAAGAATGTTAGATTATGCGGTCATTTACAAAACCCTTATTAGGCCATAATTTGAGTACATATAGTTGTTACATATGCGAAAGTAACTTCAGCCATTAGGACCCTCGACGTTGTATGTTTTACGCTTTCTCCTACTATTTCTGTAGATACTGTTTTGAATAAATCTCATTTCTACTGACACTCACACTTCCAACCAACCATGATCATCTGTTCACTCTCCAAATCAATACGGATATGGAACTCTTTACCATCTCCTGTTTTTTCAATCTTATATAAACTCATTGCGTTCAAGCGTAAATTGTATACATAAACGACTTCTTTACTTCCGTTTTTCTACCATTAATCCCTTATGTTGCAATATATCTTCCTTGATAAAGTTGTGTGCTTAGCAATTCTAGTATATCCCTTAACACTTAAGATAACTATAAAAACAAAAAAAACAAAAAACATAAAATAAAATAATAAAATACATATAAAGATAGATTTTCCTACCTTTTAATGGGTTTTTTATATAATCCTTTAGTCCTACCTTCAAAACATTACTGTATACGGTCATGTATTTAAAACTCCATTTTTAAAAGACTTTCTGACTTGTGCTTTATCTTTTTTCGAACCCGCATCTTAAATAAAGCGAAAGATATAAAACCTGAGGATATAATGAAGGGAAATTTATCCTCTGGCAAAAAGAGCTCTTTTCTCAGTATCCTTAAGGACAATCGGATTCCCATTTGGACGGTAAATAATGAATAGAGCTGTGCTCTTTTACTCAATTCAAGTTGTCCTCATCGATTTAATTTCATAAAAGAACTGCTGATGTTAACTAGGCTATAAATTTGGGCCTCGACATGCTTAATGAAGACACAATCAAATACCATGATATAAGTACGTATGTATATTTATGCATTATATATTATATGTACATACTTACGTTAAATAGCAAGTAGAATTTTTCCAAATGTGACATAGTTGAATATTCTAAAGGCAAAATAAAATGCCCTAAAAATACTTCAGAGAGTACTTAGCTATATACATATATCTAAATGACTGCCAAACTTTATTGTACCCAGTAGTGATGTACATACATATATAAGAACTTTTTTCAGGTAAAAATATATATATGTGTGTGTGTGTACTATGCAAGGTAAGTAGATATTGGGATATATAGAAAACCCCCAGTATCATAAGGGTGTAAAAGTTTCATTAGATGGACATACTACAGCTACAATGGAATACATTTTTAATATCGTTCGGTGTTTGGTGTGCAGGGGACCGGACCCAACAATAAGACATCGACTAGACAATAAAGAAAATTTTTAATTAACATCTGAAAACTTTTCAAATGTTCACAAAGTTTTCACTTCATATCGGAAACTTTTTAATTATACATTTCTGAATTGTGAAGTCCTTTAAATTTCGCAAAGTCAGATACTAGATCTAGTTAAACAGTAACTTTCAAATTTAAAGTAAGTTTTCACATAAAATTTTAGTGTGTGACAATAAATTGTCATTTGGTGAACCAAACGAACTTCCTGGCTTATTCAAACCTGAGTTACAATTCATGCGGGATAAAGTTCGACCAGAATTGTTTATATTAAAGCTTAATTCAAATATCGAATTCAAGGAATATGGGAGGAAAAACTAAAAACTGATTTACTGAAATTACCTCTGCGTGTATCTACATCTGTTTGTGGTTTTCAAGGAACGCATTCTGAAATTTTATCTGGTTTTCATATTTTCCTTACGATTTTATTGCAACAAAAGTAACGATGCAAATGCAGTGGATTTTACTACACATCACTTAGTTGAAGTATAATAACCACACAGAAAAAATTAGAATAACCACAAAGAAGACCCTTGATAAGCTGCAAAGGATGACATGTTAAGATGCTCCTTCACAACATTTCCTCAACGAGGACTTGAAATCAATTATGGTTTACAGCTGCCCTACTACTTCATCCAGAGGGAATCAGAAGCTAGTATGCTTCGAAATAAAAGATCCGATGATCTCTCGATGGAAGACACCTTAACATCCTCGATCACATTAAGGGCCTAAAAGCTCCAACGGATGTTATGACAAAAATACCGCGAAACCATCAACGAGAGAAGCCAGATATTAGGCAGAGGGATCCGGTTCCTGCATGGGGCCCATATCTGGTATACGAATTCAGGTAGGATAACAAAACGTGCATTGGACTCACCACTAGAAGAACAACTATTCATTCGACTTGGTGTCTAACATTCCGTCTTTCTACGTAAGAAAAGTTGGAGCTGACGAAAGCCAAGAACTCCAACATTTATATTTACTTCTCAAAACCTTGAATCGGAACGAGTCTAGAGATGTCACCCGAAACTCAGACTACTATCTAGGGACAACAAAGTAACTTTAGTTTGATGGGTCGCTAGATATCAAGTAGTAGTTGGAAATGAAAAACTGAACAATCTGGCTAAAACCACCGAAGCCGATAGTCTGTATCCTGGAGCCTACCCAACATTTCACCGGGGGAACTACACAAATAGGAAGTTAGGCAAATAGATGTCCTCTCGCATATGTATGAGACAAGTGAAGAAATTCTTCAACCCCCTTTTCATTCTAGATGCGTATACTAATTGCAGAAAACAGCTCACACTTTTTTTTAATGCAAGATGTGACCAGTTCTGTAATTTTCTGAAAAAGGTAGGCAAATCGAACAATGAGCAGTGTCGAATATGCGAACTAGGAGACAAAACTATCATAAGAAAGATTTTTTGATTGTTGTTATAAATATTCTTTTGGTTGATGCATCTACTCACACCAAAAGTATTTTTTTTTGTTTCCAAAGGCAGGAGACGACAGAAGAAGAAGGCCAGTACGGCCCATTGTGCTAATCTGCTAGAAACTCTATCATCAAAACCTTCGTGTCCTCTTAATAAAGGGCATCAGGTCTTAGTGGGTTAAGTTTTTCAACTCATCCACTCATAAGAGGGCACACCACAGCGTATCCAGTCTGCTTTAGGTAAAGGCCGGACAAGCACACATAAACTATTCAGTTATCTCAAGCTCTCTTTCCAGGTAGGGAAAGCACTTAAGGCTGTCAACAACACCCAACCTTCTTAGATGAGCATGAACCGAGCTGTGGCCGATGATCATGCCAACCACAGTTCTACATTGTTTCTTTCCAAGCCCCAAGAGAAAATCAGAGAAATTCCTATTATGCCCATCAAGATAAAGCTTTGTGTACCGGCAACTGCTTAGGTTCGTCAATTTCTGCTGATGCTTCATACGAGCATTCGCTTCGATGAGAATCTCGATAACAGAAGTTGCCAATGCCTACGGTTTAATGCGGTCCCGGGAACGGAGCACCAGAGCCAGACCTGGCTAAAGGGACCGTAATTTTATTCCAAATGATCCGCATGTGAACAGGAATAGAGGGGACACCTTGCTATGGATTCACGGCATATCCACGGACGACCTGCACTCGCCATTAGCTTAGATGTTATTCGAGAGCCACCGAGAGCTATCAAGACTGCCTGACTATACGAAAGTATAGCAAAATCCTTTCCTTCGATCCAAATATCAAGGGCTTTCTTCGCTGTTATTACAATGGCAAAGACGGAAAACAGTGGTGTGCCTTTCAAGTGAGTACTCCAACCCAATATTAGGATCAAGAAAGTAAACACTCGCACCTAGCCCCCTCATTAGTTAGTGAGAGAGCCGTCGATGAAATTATTTAGAGCGAACCGGGAAGGCCAGATAGAACACTACCGTTATCTCACGATTCCGTTTCAGAAAAACTGATGGAGAAGCGAACTCCAAAATCAAGCTCTGGCACCATAGGATCAAGTGACATGCGGTCCAGAGCCCGCACGGCAATGTGCAATGGCAAAAACCCGTCCAGCCATCCTCCCAACATCCCCATGACCACAATCTACATACAGCCTTGTCTACATCTGCCGGAATAACCAGATCCAAGGGTAGCAGATTAAGTAAGACCATCGCATCGATCGCATGTAGCCTTTAATTCCCAGGTAAACAAGACTCTACAGGCCCACCAGCTTCTGGCTCGCAATCATCACTTGCGTCAGCAGCTACTACACATAAGAGGCATATGTGAGTATGGGTCCTACGATCGAGGTGTACATCCAGTGCACCACACTCGGTCTCATGCCCAAAATTCAGCCAAAGGTTCTCCTGAATTCAGCACAGACCCTCATAGTCGCAATGACTTTTTACTCTACATGTAATCCCCACGTCAGTTTCGAGCCAATGTAGACTCCGAGGTGCTTGACATTGGGAGTCAGTTGCAGAGCATGTCAAAGAGCTTTGGATGAACAACGTACCCAAGCTTACGTCTCGTGGAGAAGTGCACCAAGCTGGTCTTTGTAGGGTTCAGAGTAATATCATGACGGGTGTGTCAGTCCTTAACAGTATTCAGTTCTCGTAGTATGAAGGCACAAGCAGCAGCCATGCTGTGCCTAGAGATGTCCAGAGGGATGTAATCCGCATACACTTCACATACCGCAAGTGTTACAAATGTTTGCAACCAACCACAACTAATTCTCCGCTTTCCTGGAGTAAATATATATTTTGGTGCTGCTGGAAGCTAGGGACTAGAATTTTTATTAAATGTATAAAATAGTAGAGAAGTAGAAGAGAAGTTAATAAAAAGTGAAAAGAAGCTATATGAGATTCGAACCCAAGATCCCTGGAGCGACAGTCAAAGCACTTACCAACTATGTTACCAAGGCTTTTTTAATTACTTACTAAAATTTTAATTACTACTAAATACTAAGAGTATAGAATACCTGAGGGGTTGGCATAAATACATTCTTAGTATTTATAACACCAGCGGGATCAAAGCCGTGGGTTGTTTCATGAAATGCTTCCAAACCGTTAGATTTAGAATTTATATTTGGGAGTAATTGACCTTTCGATTGTCGTCTCAAAGTCGAGACAGCTTCAACAGTTCCAGTTTTTTCCTCTTTTTTTTTCCTGTATAAATTTTGTAGTTTAATTGGAACCCACTTCTTAAGATGTGGTAATATGTGCGAGGAAAAGAGATTCCCAGTGCAGTGTTTAATAATAAATCTCACCTGAAACATGTCAATTGCTCATTCTTTATGAATTTCTTCTTTTTAAAAGATGGATAGAGTTAGCTGATTCTGGTACCGGGAAAGAAAAGGGGGATGGGAGGCTAGGTTCAATTACGACTAACAAACCGTATGGAATTAAGAGCACTTCAAATGTGTAATATAACAAAAGACTTTTGTTTTACAATTATGCACTTAAGTATATCTCCACAGTTTTTATTCAAAATCATTTTATGCTTCCATTGTTCTTTTTTTTTCTACTGACATTTTAACAGAAATACTGAAAGAAGCTTTTAAACTGCATAGAATTCTTCATTCAGTACAAAAATAAGGTAAAGTATGGATTATGAAAACAATTCCAGCTCAAATGTAAATGGCTGTAAGCTACTAATTGCTCTACTTACACCTTCTCTTTTACATACATACAGCATAGAGATAAAATCGTAACGAACTGGTATATATGTATACGTTTTTGCCATTTTGAATGTCACTGAAAGAATTTCAAGGAAGTCAGTCGTCTTACTCAATTACTCAACTTCTCTGCTTTCGCATATCACATATCCTCTCCGACCTGTCAGGGTTTTCACAATATTATAAAAGACAGAATCATTCATGCACACATACTGTACATTTGTATATACATACATACATACATACTTGTTCGTAGGCTTGTACCAGCTTTGTACAATCAAAAAAGTCAAAAGAAAAGGTTCGAGGTCAAAGCTATAAAGAAACTTTTCACATTTGCATTTCGTAATACATTTTGCTGTCTCACAAATATCCTCCCGCCCTCCCGCCCGTATTTATACGTGTCACCTTTTACTTTATGCAGTTTTAAGGACTTTCATTCATTCTATGGAACAGGTAACGTTTTCGGTATAGAGTTGTATGTTAGGTTCTTAAAATATTCAATTCAGTTTGAATGAAGACAACTGAAAGAAGGAAGGAAAAAATATGGATGGATTCTTGCAAAGAAAGACATTCTTTCTCCTCCTGAATTATTGATGCAAAATGGAAATTGTAACCAGGCAAAAGTGGTAAGTATAGGACATTTTGCCTATTTGGTCAGTAACTGTTCTATAAATTTTAAATGCAAATGTATACGAAAATCATTTTTATTAACAATTCATATTTTCGTTCAGACAAAATTAAAGTTATCCAGACTGAATTGAATTTGTTTCGTTATGTGATAATAAAGTGTTTCGCTTCTGTTTCGCCTTTTTTGAAAAGTCTCAATACTTTTTCGAGAAAGGTTCCGGGCATTGGTGGTTCATTGAAATATTTTATTTTATGGAAACACTAATAAGTTAAGAGTTTAGATGTACGTAAATTAGATTCAATCGAAACAATATGAAAATTTCACACGTATATGATTGATGAAAACTATAAAGAAAATAAGGTCCCAGATGGCTACCTTGTGGCACCTACATAAAAGTACCGATAAGTCCGAAAGAGTTTCGCGAAAAATACATATTATATACGATTATATGTAGAAGTAGGAAAATAACATTCTCTCAAGAGCCTTAATGAAAACACAATTAACTTGCTTTCAAATTTCAATAGTAGTTAAGATAAAAATTAATTCCAACAATTCCATTCAAGTCGATTCATCTTTCAACTTATATACAAAAACCGTTTGACTACATGAATACTTTTATTATGATTATTATTATTATAAAGTGGAGGGGGGGGGGGGGTGCAGAAAGAGACTTCCCGCCTCTCATCTAGTCACCGCGATCTATGAGATCTTATACCACATTACCCGTATGTGCTCTATGGTGCCCATTCGAAAATAAGATAATTCTACAAAGTCTATGACGTTTTTGGGGGCGATCTTTGCAACATCCTCCTGCAGTGAGAATACCTTTCCTGGATGTTTTAGCTATTATGGTGTCCAGAGCTTCACTACAGGAAGGTGTTCAGCAGTTTCATCGTCTTTCTTACAAAGTCGATAGGTCTCATCTTTTTAAGATGATACCTAAGTGTACCATGCCCAGTAAATAGTCCACTTATCAGTCTGCATTCCTTCCTGCTGGACGTGATTAATAGTTTTGTCATTTGTTGGGAGTACTTGATGAGCTAATTCCCTTGTTTCAGCCCCGGGATATTTCTCAGTTTGTCATTTTAATTCTGTTCTCCAAAATCCTGACTTAAATGGAAGGGTGGCATTTTGGATGTTCAAAAACAGGCTTAGGGCCCATAAACGGAGATCTGGCATCTTCCTTTGTAAGGCTGGGCGACATCTTGTTGTCCTTAATGCCTTCATGTCCTGGAACCCAAATAAGTGTTCTGTTTGCTTCGGCCAGTTGCTACAAGACGACAATAAGACAGTCCGACAGATTAGACAGTTTAGACTCAAAGGTAAGCGAATGTAATGCTTTGAATGATACTTGGCTGTCTGATTTTGTATATATTTTTGCTCCAAGCATATTCTTGTGAATTATTTCGCGAGAGCAGAGCTTTATGACGTGTATTTCTGCCTAAAAGATGCTCCCAGTGCCTTTGTGAGATGATACTTCAGACCATATATGTATCCCCGCACCTGCTCTACCTTCTATTTTAAATCCATCCGTGTACCATTTAAGAGATCCTTTTTCAATGGTGCTTAAAAGTAATGGCGTTTTGGCATAACGTTTGAGATTTTTTAGTACTACAATTAACACATATTTCCTCGGAATGTAGTGGATAAAAGTTATATGGGGACTTCATCCTGCGTCGTGTAATTTCAAAGTTATGGCACATATGCATATAATATTTTATGACTTGGACCTGATTATGCTTACAAAATTGTTCATAACTTTTGAGCTCCCCTCAGGCCCGTTTTTAACCCTTGTGGCGCTATGGGAAAATTAAACAGGTGCGCCTGTCCCCCACACCCATTAATGTTTGCTAGATTTGGTTATCGTTAAAATAAGAATGAGTCAAACTTGCTATTTAGTTCAAAATGAATAGATCATTATACGTAAAACCCAGTTTTTGTTTATCACCACAAAACGGAAGACTCCTAACTGCCAAAAATCTTACAACACTTATCATTCTAGTTAGCACATCTCTCCAACACTTTACTTCTTTTTCATGTTGTGTTAGCACTAGAGATTCAACAGAATTGGCATTTTTTCTTACACGATGACCATATGATTATACGTGCAGCTTGCCTAACTCAAAAGAATGCTTTCAATCATTACAACCTTCGGAAAAAGACGAATGTTTATTTTCAGGTTGAAAAAGCAGGCAGGTCATGCAAAATATACAGCCTGACGATTTAGAGAACAACAGCCAGTCCCTTTTGAAAGCCTCACCATTTGGAAGCAGACCAGAAAATAAATTTACGAGAAGCCTGCGAGTGGTTTTAATATCTTTATAACAGGCTAGGTCTTGTTTAATATTAGATTTAACTACTTTTTGGACAGGCTCATCATTTTCCATGTTCCATATAGTTAGGTCATCTAGACGAAAATCTCAGTTACGGTCAATTTTGGCTTCTATCAGACCTGTAAAATTCCAAGTATAAGTACCCGTACAGTATCAGTACCTGGACTTTATAAGTACAAGTCCCGGTACTGGCACTTAAAAATATTTCAAGTACAAGTCTCGGTACTGGTACTTTAAAATTTTTAAAGTACAAGTCCAGATACTGGTACTGTTACTAGTACTTAAGTACCAATGCACTTCAGTATTTTACAGGTCTGTACTTGTAAAAATCTAAGTACAAGTACCATTACAGTACCAGTACTCGAAATATTTTAAGTACAAATCCCGGTACTGGTAAATAAAAATATTTCAAGTACAAGTCCCGGTACTCGTACTTTAAGATTTTTCAAGTACAAGTCCTGGTACTATAGTACTGATACTAGTACTTAAGTACTAATGTACTTAAGTACTTTACAGGTCTGGTTTTTACATTATCAATATTAGGCTCTTGTCCTGGAGAAATGAAATCAGCGCAAGGCAATGTTATGTTAGGGCCAATCACGCCAGATGAGGAAGGTTGTGGAAAATTTTCTTGTAAGTTGATGTCTGAGTCTGAAGTTAAGCTACTTGACACAATGCTAGCTCGCTACTGTCGTAGTCCAAACATCAACCACTACAAATATTATAAGCCGTAAACAGTATTGCGTATCACAACTGGAAATGACGCAGAATACTGAGAAAGAGAAACAAAGTGAAATAATTGGCAAACGACTAGGAAAAAAACTTTGACAAACAGACACCAAGCTACTGAGGCAGAGTCTCTACTGGCGCTGGGATGACGCATGACAGTGCGACAACTACAAGAAGCTCAGTGAAAGATTTGAAATTTTTAGCACTCTTAGTGAAAATAAGAATGAAGATATAAAAAAACAGGCTCAAAGTGTGACTTAATGTTACTCTAATGACATTTACGAGGAAGACTTTGACCATGAATGTTTAAATTTTAAATTTTACATGGATGCTAAGAAAATCACAAGTATTAGGGAGTGTTATTGTATATATAAAAAAGAAAAACAGCTTAGAAAGACATTCCCAAACTTGGAGGTAGCTATCCGGATCTACTTGATACTGCCAGTGACAAATTGCACAGCTGAGAGGAGCTTTTCGGCCTTAAAGAATATCAAATCTGATAATCGATTTACAATGGAAATGGGTGGTGGACGAGCAGAGTTGCGATAGAGGTGATTACAGTAGGTCCAAGGTCAAACTCTGTAATGGTGGAAACCTGTTGACCAGTACAACCTTATCGAAAATAATACACTTTGGTTTGTTGTTGTTAACCTTTTATCGCAGTTTAATTTTTTTTCTACCTCACTTTTGTCATCTGGTAATTAACTTGTTTCAGACCAATATTCCCTTGCGCCCCCTTTACGCCCCAAAATCCCTGGCGCCCCTGGGCAAGTGCCCATTTTGCCCAGTTATAGAATCGGGCATGGCTACCCTGTGGATTATCCATTAACAAGGTGTGACGTATTTTAGTGACCTATCGCTTGTGGTATTTTATTTTATCTGCGTAAAATTTATTAGAAAAAAAATTAATGAAAGATGACTGCCTATAAAATTTACAATTTATAGAAGTAATTTTTATTCGGATCTGTAAAGTACTTAAGTGCATAGTACTAATACGAGTATCAAGACCTGGACTTATTTTTTTTTTAACTACAAATCCCGAGACTGGTATACTTAAAAAAAATTCAAATACAGGTCCCGGTATTGGTACTTAAAAATGTTTGTAGTACAATCCAAGTACTGGTAGTCATAAGTCCCTTTATAAGCTTAAGTACCATGTAACTATCACAATATATATATATACCGCCATAACGCGAAGTACTTCAGCTCGTATAAATTATTAAAATTCGCCTTCTAATAATAGAGGCTTAGGAGCAGGGACAGAGCTGACGTAATTCGCGTTATGGCGGTATTTGTAGTAAGTGCGTACTTTGGTACTTACAGAGTACTTAAGCTTATATATGGGAATTATAAGTACCCGTAGCTGGATTGGTACTTCAAAAATTTTAAGTACCAGTATTGCGGACTTGTTCTTTGAAATTGTTTAAATACCAGTTCCGGTACTTTTTTAAATCCAGGTCCTGCCACTGTACTTGTACTATGAAATTTTACAGGTCACGAGAGTTTTGACCAATATCTTTATAATAAAGAAAACCATATCGAGCTATGGGCAACCCTTTTTGCCCAATTTTTTTATTTAAAAATAAAAGTAATGAGTAATGAGTCCTCTTTTAAAATTCACAAGCTCACAAGGTGTTATAATCGTTTATTCCCGCCAGGGTTTATTTTCAAGTGGTTAAGCTCCTGTTAGCGGACTGCTACGGTGAAACGATAGTAAGGAGGGAGGGAGGAGGGGGGGGGGGGGTAGTAAATTCATTTAGTGAAATATAAAATGTAAGAGAATACGTTTGTTAAAACACGGAAGGCGTACATATCTGCAATTCGGCAAAATATAATTTAAAAGGATCGTGGACGCTACCTCAAGAAAGTAGTTAAGGCAATGGCACTAGTGCTATCGTATAAATCAATATCCTATCTAGACACTCTTAAAGAGACTAGGCTGTCAGGTATAATATGATTATGAACGGTACCGATGGACCATTATTATTATTTAAGTAATAGACAGTGTGCGGTTTTTGCCGGTACTGTCCTCCCATTTTCACGAGTGATGGAATTAGCAGCACAAGAGCAAGGAATCGTCTTAAATGTGAGCTATTAATGTATTGGTAGGTATGTAAGTTATACCAGCTGTTAGGATTAGTTGTGTATCATGGATGTGTGACAATAGAAAAAGAGCTGGGAAGGATCACTCCTTGAAGGCAAGATCCGATTATTAACGGGCTATGTTCTCCCAAAAACTGTATATGCGTTTGATAGAGGATGAAGATAAACAATAGTAAGAAGATTTTGTGATAAGTATTGCTGAAAACCATCTGAGACGCATAACGAAGTAGCGGAATTGGCTATTACTTATACAATGTAAATCTCAAATCTACGCAAGTTTTCAAAAGGGTAAGTACTCTTGCATAAAGAATTGTAATGATAACGTAAAGGTTATAGTATATGTATGTGTATATTTTTTGTTATCAGCTCAGCTCAAGGAATCGCGTGATATACAGAAGACACCTGGATCTCAAACACCTTATACATGGTTAGTATAAAAAATGAAATAAATCTAATCATCCTGATATTTTTTTATACTCATTTTATAACTTTACTTGGTGCTAGGTTCACTGTGATTCCTCAAGGACTTATTTAAAAGTGAACAAAATATCAAGGAGCTGTAACGTATAAATTCTAAGGTATTCAAAGATAGAAGCTTAATCCAAACTACAAACAGAGGCAAAAAGTCCTTGTGATTTTACGTGGGAACTTTCCAAGTATAGCTTAATCTCACAGTGCTCTTCATGTAGAGATTAATTTTTTTTTCGGCGAAAGTCAGCGCACTCAAGAAACATTGCTATCCCATTAAATACTAGTCGGGCCAGTATATGTTTGGCGTTCTTACTTTTGAAAACGAGACCTATCTAAAATATCTGCCGTTATTTGTATCCCAGCACTCGTTCGGTTAAACGAAACTCCACGGCAATAGATGAATATTTGAGAATGCATTACGTAAACGACCATACCTTCTCATTCTTGGTCGTTGTACGTACAAAGCAATATCTCCTGTGATAAGGAAGATATCCATCTGTGTCATGCTAGACCCGAAAATATTTCTTGCTCTGCCCACGATATGGGGGACTCACCTTGACTTGGTGGAAAACCTAAGTTTTCCACGGGCACGCGACCCTGTGATACCAAATTAGACATATATTCTACCTCATGAGTTTGTCTTCATTATCCAAGGCCATACGGCCAAGGTTACTCCCAGCAGAATCTTAATGCCGAATCCTTTTATAAAATGGCATTGCTTACTCCAAGCGGGCTTAATCATGTTCGTATTAGCTATAAATAGACGGCCTTCCATCAGGAACGATTAAGAGGTAGGATCGGATTTTTGAGTCTGGAGAGGCTAAACAATACAGCCTGCAATTTTATAATTGCCCGCTGTAATACCATACGTAACACTACTCCTATGCATGCGACATTAATTAACTGCCCCCAATCATCATTAGAATATCAGATTAGGTATTTCCTTTTGAACACCGTTCTTCTGGAGACCATTACGTGTCACAGATTCTCTTTTCCCTACCACATACAGAAGCAGTGTAAGAGCATGGTTCATTGAAAGGTCATCAAAGGTAAATCTTAAAACTTTAATACTCTAATTTCAAAATACGTCGTTAAACTAAATTTAACATAGCACATAGGGTAATGATAAAAAGTAGTGGGCCAAGATGACTACCTTATGGCACACCATGCAAGTTTATTAATGGACAAGAAATGGCACCACGAAATAAAACAAGATGTGAATTAATATAACAGGAGTCAGTGTTAACTTAATCGAAAGAAAACCCTAGAAAATATGAATGAAATACAATAAAAAATAAAATAGAAATCTTTAAAAATTTATGGAACGATTGATTAGAAATATTCTTTAATACCCCAATGACGTCAAATGCAAAGTTTTTTATATTTATGCAATTATCAAAACTTGTATCCCATTTTTTTCTATATAGAAACGCATTTTAAAAAGTCGCCGAAGTGATTAGAGACAATATTCAATAGTGTCAGAACTCAGATTTACATTTAGATTTAACGAATTACCAAAAAATGTTAAGGCTAACTTTTACTGTATAGGTGGGAAGTAGTAATGAGTTTTTTACTCTTTCGAGACCCGTACGAAATACGAGTCTACAGATAATTCTCAACCTACTGCATATGAGCAGAGAAAATTAAAAAATATAGTACTGAGGTACTTCAGTTTCTGGCCTAAAACCCGAAGGCCAAAAATTCCATAAAGAAATTTTGGGAGTATAGGTACTCTGTGTAAAGTGTTTCGATCAGCAGTAACAGGGCGATCCCATCAGGATAGCAAAGAACCCTGAAACTGCCTGCTGTCTACACTACAGTGAACTCAGATGCCAATAAGTTGCTGGTGGATATATATATATAGACTTATTTAAAAATCTTTATGTGAATAATTTTAAGGAAAATTGATTGCCTTCACAATTACATTGAATTGCTGTCCTGATGAGATCGACCTGATACTGCTGATCGAAACACTTTACACACAGTACCTATACTACCAAAAATTTCTTTATGGAATTTTTGGTCTTCGGCTTTTAGGCCAGAAACTGACAGGACCTCGGTACTTGTTTTTTAATTTTACCGTATAGTTTTCCCTATATTTCTAAAGCCTCTAATAAGCAACTTCTTCAAACATACACGGAAAAAAAGGAATTGTAAATATAACGTTATGCAGATGTCTTGAAACATATGTATAGTTTACATAATAACTGTATTTACAGGTATCGACGTTGTGCATTTAACGGTTTTATCAACAACGGAATTGTATAATCAACGTATAAAAAATGTACTGAAGAATTGTTTCTTATACACGAAAATTGTAATTGAAGCAACAAAATTGTTTTTAAAACTTTTTCATGCTATTTGTCTTTTTACAATACAAATATTAGGTATACATTTTATTCTATTATTTTATAAAATTGTAACAACCACGTATACCTATTAAGTGCTTTTGAAATTATTAATTACATTAAAGTACTACATTTACGATTTCTATTGAATAAGTCAGCCAGAGAGGTAAATAATCAATGGAAATCGTCATAATATGAAGTAAAATTGTGTTCATTTAAAATCGAAATTATTGCGGAAGGTTCCTTGATTCGCCTAATTTGTGTGACGCACTGGAATTTCACTCCATTTAACAACAAGTAAAAAAGCTTTTCTTATGAAACCCTAGATCAATGCCCTTATGAAATTTGGTATTGTCACCCTTCTGTGCAAGTTTAGTTTTTGAAGTGGTTCTTCGCATATATAGGGTCCGCCAAATAACTTTTTTTTTTTTGTAACAGGGCGCAAAACATCGAGTGTAGCTTCGGCTGTGTGGCACGTAGCGGCGTCCTGTTGAAACCAAATATTGCCAATATCCTCCTCTTCAATTTTCCTGAACAAAAATTCGTTCAACATGGCCCGATAACGATTGCCATTGACTGTAACGGCCACTCCTTGCTCATTTTCGAAGAAAAATGGCCCAATTATGCCTCTGGACCAAAATCCGCACCAAACAGTGACTCGTTTTGAGTGTATCGGCTTTTCAATGTATGCGTGCGGGTTTTCTGTGCCCCAAATGCGACAATTTTGCTTGTTTACATACCCGCCAAGATCAAAATGAGCTTCATCCGAAAAGATGATTTTTTTGGCAAAATCGGCATCTTCTGTAAGTCGATCGCAGCCCCACTCAGCGAAGCGAAAACGCATTGGATGGTCAGTTGGCTTCAACTCCTGAACCAATTGGACTTTGTATGGCGTCATACCAAGATCTTTATGCAAAATTCGTCTCAATGATGTCTCCGAAATGTTCAATTGTTGAGAACGACGGTGAATTGATGTTGATGGCGCTTCACGCACACTTTCTGCCACACAATCAATATTCTCGGGTGTACGCACTGTTTTTGGCTTTTCACGCTTTGGTTTATCGATGAGGATGCCAGTTTCTTTCACTTTTTTCACAAGATAACGAACATACGGAGCTGACGGTGCTTCTCTTCTTCCAAAATCCGTACGCAATTTTCGCACACATTCTGCAACATTACCATGATTTTCAAAGTAATGTCGCAATATTTCCCAGCGTTGTTCAAGCGTATACACAACCATATTCGTTCAGCGTAAGAATAAAACTAATTATCTGTCAAATCAGACATGAGCTAAGTGTTACCATTCACGAAATAAGCACCAGTTGAAAAAAAAAACGTTAGATGGCGGACCCATTATTTCCAGAATGGTTCGTAGGACAGAAAAATGATTTTAACTAATTTTATAGGATTTCGTATTCTAAAGAAGTTTTTAGTACAATAAAGATAGATGTCTATGACTGATCGATTTGTCTCATTTTCGAACTTAATTTTACTTTTATTTTTTAAAGTCCGCGTACAAAATTTCAGCTTTCTAAGTGAATGTGTTCTCGAGTTATCGTGCACACAGACGGACAGACGGACGCACGCACATTCAAAAATCAAAATAACTTTTAATGTTATGCGTCGGCGTCCAATCCATTTTGCTCTACCATCATTATTTCGAGGTGTTACAAATGGAATGTCTAACTAAGTATACCCTATAGATTTCATCTAGGGTATAAAAATTGTCTCCATAATCAGTTTGTTAAGGCCGAGCATTTTCAGAAGATTTTTATTCAGCATCTGAAAAAAAATTCCTTTGACTTTGGCAGTGACGCCTTTTTTAAGATGCTCGCTATCCCAAATGTTTCAACCAAGATACACCACTGCTTTTTTTTTTATATCTTACCGAAAATGTTCAAGTTACAATTGAAAATGTGCTATTTACAATTTCGTTGTTCCGGACGAGATCTTAAACAAAAAATATGTTCTATTTACTACCGAAAATGTAGCATATACAATTTAAAAGTTAATCCGCACGATATACAGAGCGTGTAGCACATTATATCGTTTGTTTTTGTTACTCAGTTTTGGACAGTGAAGCGTGTAAGACATAAAGTGCTGCCGAAATGGAAATAATTACAGGTGAAAAAAATACACATTGTGTGGAAAAAGAGCTGCAGAGTTTCCAAATTTCAATCCGAACAATTCATCATGTTGAAAAAATATTGAGCTTAGATGAATTTTCTTCTTCTAGTTTATATTTATTTAAGTAGTAATCTTGCTTGAAGTTGATATAAAATAAATTTCAGTATCAGAAGAAGAAGGGAAACGAATTCAATGTTCTCTAAAACACAATAGAGATAACTGGGAAGAAATTGAGAAAGGCTGGTCAGAATCTTTTGAATACAGGCAGATTTGTTTCAGGAGATCTGGAGTAAATATAAAGACTATTATTGAGGATTGGTCATCAATATCTCTAAAAAAAGGGATACACTTTGGTAAAACTCAAACACGCTCTATTAACAAACTTTTATTCTATGTATAATTATATTTTTCATTACAGATAGAGCTCGATTTTAAGCGAATTTATCCTGGGAAAGATCTCGTCCTGCTCTCCCACTGGGAAGAGTTCATTCCTAAAATAAATGAATATTTTGGCAAGCATATAAAAAATCAAAATTCTAAGAATCTACTGAAACTTTTGAAATCCGATATCAGTGGTATGGACTATGATAATTGAAGCGAAGCATAGAGAATCTGAATTGTATGCTGACGTTACTACCTCAAGAAAGAATATGTGCAAATCAATATCAATTAAAAGTCAATTAAAGCTTTCATTTAGAATAGCATGTAGAAAAGGATTGCAAGTTAATATTAGTACTGGTCCAGAATATTCCTTACATTTGTCTGACTAAAATCTACCAACCAACTTTCATTTTGAATGCTTTAAATCTTTAGACAAGGAAATCTTAGTATACAATTGGATTGAATTTAACGGTATAAAATTTTCTACAAATCAGTTAATAAATGTTTTCTCTAAGTCATTGAAGAAATTTAACTTTTTTAAAATTACATATTTAGTTCTTGCTACTTCCAAAGACTTTTTTGTATTATGTGTTTCTATTAGACATACAGACATTAATTTTAATCAATGTTATAGTATTCATGATGAAGTTGACGGTAATAATTGGGAGTGCTTTTCTTTAAAAGATATCAAATCATTGCCTACAAATTTGCACAAGCTTCCTAATGGAGAACTAGCGACCAGAATAAAACCATTTTTGGATTGCTCATGAGTTATTATTTATTCTAGTTTACGTTACGCCAGAAAACGGCAAAATCTTTATTTGGCAATTTGTAATGTTATCCTTTTTTTGTTCAATGTACAAACAAAAATATATGTATCTTGTAACATATGCGCTAGTAATTAATATGATACTATTGTAATGAGGAAATGAATAAATTTTTTGTAAAACTCAAACAATTTTTTTTTTAATTTAAAATAAAAAAGAAAATAATATTTTTTGATTGATCGTAAAAAGCAGGAAACAATTTCATAGTTTCAAGAACAATGAAGTCGTAGATTTCATGAAAGAGGTTATTTGTGAATATAACTCAAAAATTGCAAATACTACTCCAAAAATGTGGATCTTACATTTTTATGCAAACAACAAAATGTTTTATTAACAACTAATATGTAGCAATAACATATACTTGTTTACGATTAGTTACTTCATAAATGTAATAAATACAACGATCATGTAAAATTAACATATTAACGTAAAGTAATATTTGCCGAAAATATTGTATTCAGAACTATTACAGTGTTCATGGAACATTCCGATAAATACTACGAGAAATGTGTATAGTACAGAAAATGATGGTTAGTTGATATTTAACCATAAAAGTGTTTGCGAGAACCATCCTCGCTGTTAACAGCCACAATTTCCTTTTTTCCGTGTAGTATTAAGAATTAATCATTAAATATTTTCCTTAATACAAAAATTAAGTTTACTGATGACACGTTTTTTTTTTACCCATTATAAAACTTTTCGTCTATTTTATTAGTCTGACGAATAATTTTCTAAATAATTTAAATATAACTTGAAACTTGAATTTAATTTAGACTAAAAACTGGACTAATATAGGGCCTTTTTGCATTTTTTAAGCTAAAAACCTACAAAAAACGACAAAAAACGTGACAAATTAAAAAGAAAAAATGAATTTCTCAAGTATAATTAATGGCAGACAAGGATCCTTTTAAATTGAAAAGATGACTATGAAGGAATGAATCCCCTTCTTTAAATATTTGATTAATGCTGAAGTTAACTACGAGAACAGAATAAAGTGTGAAATTATTCAAAGATTTGCACAACTCAAGGGTTAATTAGAATTTTAAGTTTTCACCCGAGGGCATTATATCATTGAAAATCCAGAAAAAATAATTGGTCCCCCCTGAGGAATTATTTTTTTCAATATATTTTATGTAAACTCACTGCATTCAATTGAAATCAGTCAAGCAAAAATTTCGAAAAAAAAAAATATTCACTTTCCTTTTTAAATGAATTTTTTCGTGATCAGGGAATTTATTGGATTGCCAAACTTAATGAAGTTATAAGAAGACTTATACCAATCTTTTATCAGGCTAACAAATTTTATTTCATACTCTCATACATATCTTCCTTGATATAAAATACGAGGCTCAGACGAAAAGACTAAAATGAAATGAATGGGTAAAGAAAACAAGAAATTCGACTTATCTTGACGCCATCCAAAAAGCAAGCAATTTACACTCGACGGAATTTAATTTTCTTAAACCACTTTACACCACACCGGGGGGCACATCTGCGAGAAAAAAGGTTTTAGAGCACGTAGTAAGTGTGCAAGTAATATGTAACCTTTGTAGAAGGTGCCATTCTTTATGGTTCCATTACGACCCGGCGACCTGGTAAAAAAGCTTCGATTGCTGCTTCTGTTGCTCGAAGTAGGTGTTGAAAAAGAAAAAGCATTGAATTTACCAAACCTTCTGAACCTTGAAGAAATTATAAGAGAGCAGCCTAAGGTTGAGCAACTAAAGAATGACAAAATTGTAGACGATCCACATGATAAAGGTTTTCGGGAATGGACGGGGGGGAGGGGTGAATAATGTGAACTGAAATTTTTCAATTAGCTCAAGATTCCGACAATGACGATGACATATGAACTTTAGAGTTGAGTTTCTCCTAGGAATTTGCAGCACCGATTCTATACATCTAATTCAAGGTGACAATAGCTAATTTCGAAGAGATAAATCTCACAGGAATTGGGGTGACAACAAATACTCGTCGTAAGTAGAAAAAAAAAAGGTTGTTTTTTTTGTTATAATTTCAAAAATATTATTAGATGAAGGCCTTTTTCACGTTATTTCCAGCTCAATAGAGATTAAGGGTGCGAAATAACATTTCTAGTTGAGAGACCATTAGGCAGAGGACGGTTGCGTTTATGTAACCTTCCTGTGTAATCAATACTTTACTTCAAAGGGAATTTTCTGAGGAAAATATTTGACTTTGTTGTTGATGAATTATTTCTATCTACCTGTACTCTTCTATTAAAAGAAAAGTCAAGGTATAAGAAGACGTTAAATATTATCTAAAATGAAGGAATTTGTCATAATGAATCAGGCTCAGGAATTTTCAATTGAAAGGTCGCAAGATAAATATTCATAGATCGTTTTATAGAAGATGACTTCATTGTTCCCTGAATGAAATCTATTATTTACTGGTTGATGACAACTGGAGTGAATATTGAACTAAGGTGCACATATGTATTTATAAATGATAAATGATGATTTTTTCACCAAGTACCATTTTTGGTATCTAGATATTATTAAAACAGATAATTAAAATGTTTTCCAACAAAGATATAGGTACTAAGACAGATTTGAGATGACAGGATTTGAAATTGGCTTAAAATGCAGAAAGTATCGAAATTTGAATGTTGATCGTCAGTGAACAATTTTTTTTTTTTTTTTTTTATATCACTCACATAAATCCCACTTCTGACACCAAATGGGAATGCTCATTTCGGGCCCTACATTAACAGACATATGAGTGTGATATCTAGTCTCGAACGTGAGGGAGGAGAGCCGGTGCAAAGGACAACTCAGTCTTTTTAATAGTGCAAATATAAAATTTATTAATAATTTCAATACAAAATGCTTAACTCTAAATCACAATTCAGAATCAAACGACTTAAAACTACTAATACAATAATTTAGTAAATCTTCAGTAAAATTCAATTAAAAAATAATCAATGCTGACCATACAGTCCGCCACCCTTATATTATCTGAAATAAGAAGAAGAAGAACAGAACTAATAATTATCTGTCAACAGAATAAACTTCAATGGTGCAAGTGACGCTGCTACTGCGTGAAAGCAAAAGTGTAGCAAAATGTTCCTTGCTACTGCATGAGAGCAGAAGAGTAGCAAAGTGAGAGACGAAGAAACTAATTTTAGAGTTGTTCTGTATGTATGCGGGAATGTAGTACTTCCTTCTATGAAAAGAATAGGACGTTCAGATTATCTCTAATCAGAATTATCTTCTGTAAAAAGGTAGGACGCATGATTTCTTAAACTCAGATCAGCTCTGGTACAGATCAACTCAATGAAAAAAATGGTGCCATCTACTGAATTTTGTCGGCTTTATATAGCCGGTGTAACCAGTTATGCTTGCCCTACTGCTTGGTGTTACCCTAGCGACTGAGGTAAGAACCAGAATACTTGACGTAATGTCATCTGCTGTCATTACAAACTTGTAAATATACGGAGGTAAGTATCCATGGATAATTTTGTGGTTATTTATTAATGAACTTTTGTTCATTTTTTTATAGATCAAATGGTGGCAGCTTTAGTCAGTATTTATGCAGCGTGGAGTTATAGTTATATTTCCCATTTTTTAGGGAGTAAATCAGCTTAGTTCTGTCTACGTGGGAACTGATGTGCAAGACGGATAATTGAGTGACACTTTGTGTTTTCCTTTTTTTTTGTATTTTAGGTAGATTAGGTATCGAGGGAATATTGTTAAGCTTGCTGCATTATTTAATCATGAAAATATCTGACAGTAGGAAATTCACCGTGGGATCTTCAATAGTTAACATACCTGTGTGAAGACTGAACAAAAAGAGATGTCTTAAACGATGAACTATGATACTCTGAACATTATTTATTAATAATGTTTATTTTAATTAAGCGGCGGAAGGCTTGGGGAGTCAAAATTTGATCTAGTACATCTTGGAAAATATGATAGAAAAACGAATTATTTTGGTCTATACTCGGAGGTTTAAATAGGCATCCCCACATACTCACTTTTTTTCACTTTTTTAGTATTTCCCTACTTTTTATTCGAATTGAGGTACTAGATTTTTCGAACCTTAGATCGGCTCTAACTCGGTCGGGTTAGCTCTGGTCAAAAAACGGGTTTCACTGCTCACATTAGCTCAGTACCAGCTACAATTCGTAGAAGAAATTTTTTTCATGCATATTTTTAGAGAGGAGGTGGGGGAAGGGGGGGTTGAAACTCACGGCGGGGGGGGGGGGGGTTGGTTCCAATACGGCATGTCGCATATCAAATTAAAGGTATCGCCGATTTTCCTGATTCAGAAAACTTTCTCGTGTCGTTTTTTCCGCCAGAAAACGCAGTTTTATGCACTTGTGTCACATACACCCCGGCTACTACATATCGCATGTGTGATTATGGATTTTTTATTCGACTTCCAATTGGTAAACGCGCGCTTGAACTTTACTACATACTCAAACTACATATTATTTGTCAACTTTGGATGGGCGGATTGAAACTAGGTTGGTTTCCAAAAAGGGACCTCGAGAGCGTAGGCCACAACAAGCCCCATTGTTCACCCTCCATACTTATGAACAGTTGCTCATAAGTCCCAACCAGACGCTCTAATAAAATTCAAAATGGGCCCCCAACCTTTCTTGCCGGCTTCATTTAGTTCTTCCAGAAGGTGTGAGCCAAGGAATCTGTAACGTTTTCCTGAGAGCGTCGAACAGTGACAAAGAAAATGAGTCATCGTTTCGGATTATTCTCCGCATCCTCTACATATCGGATCTTCAACAAGCCCCATCTTATGCAGGTGAGAAAAGATAGTCCAGTGAAAATTAATACTAGAGTTCTCAGGGATAGCTTGCTTAATCCCAGTAGCTTTTTCATTTCATTTGAATTGGGTATGCCCCACAGCTCCTTTGTAGTTCTACCTGAACGATCATCCAACCAAAGACGACTGTGTTGACAGTCCGCCCAAGCCGTGATAGTAGAGGTAAAGTTATTTGGTGCGATCCCAATTGTGGAGGAGATTTCCTCCGAGGTTGCTCAAAGACGGAGAAGTTCGTCTGATTTTTCAATCCCGCTAATGTCGCTGCGGCCTGGAACCCAAAGCATCAGTACCCCGTTATTCTCCAAAATGGAAATTAGGGTTGTTTTATATTGCAATAGAAATTTGGCGGTTGACAAAGCCGTTGACAGCTGCTTGGTTGTCCGAGCAGATTGAAATCTCCTTGTTCTCAGTATCTGATTTTTGGAGATACCTTCCAGCTTCAAGGATGGCCTTGATTTAAGCCTGGAAAACCGTTACATGGCTTTCAAGGTGTATGGCAATTTCCGTATGAGGTTCCTCGCGTGTTGTTTTCCAATTATATTAATTGTAAACTTTACTCTAAATTATTAAAACTAATTAATCAAATCGTCCTTCTACTTTGAACTTAATTCCAAATTCATCGTTTCGATCTGATCGAATTCAGAAGCTCAAAAGCGCGATTTCGATTATGATGTTAAGCATAACGAATTCTTCGGTAGATTTGAATATTTTTTTTTTTTACCTACTAAAAATTCAGGAGAGTAAGGGTTCCTGATTATTGTGAGATCTAGTCTCGAGCGTAAGGGAGGGTGCCGGTTTTAAAATGGATAACTCAGCTTTGATTCAGTTCAAATATAAATTTTTTGTTCAAGTAATTAGCCTAGATATCACAATTCATTTATTCAAACTTCAAATTCTAATAATAACTTAAAATCTATTAAAAACTATTAATATGTACTATAAAAATCCAGTAAAAATGTCAACAACAAAAAAATATGACGACAATTTAAAAATTCAAATAAAAATTCAATCTTAAATTGAGTTTTTTCCCCAAAACGTTCTCCTTATTTCTGAAATGAACGAGAAGAGAATAATTTTTAATTTATTGGAATTAAACTTCCATAAATTAAATATAGTAGAATTCTCTGAGAGCGAGAGCAACGATGTAGCAGAATTAGACTTCGGCTGCAACGTGCTGAAGCGTGTACGCAGAATTATACTTCTGTTACAGCGAGTATTGAAACGCGTAGGCAGAATTATACTCCTGCTACAACGTGCTGAGGCGTGTAAGCAGAATTAAACTTCTGTTACAGCGAATGTCAAAAACGTATGCGCAGAACTATACTTCAGTCACAACGTCCTGGAGCGTGTAAGCAGAATTAAACTTCTGTCACACGATTGGGGATCGGGTGTCAGATTTTGGGAGTATGTATTTTAATAGAATTAGACTTCTATACGTAGGATAGAACAAAATTATACTTTTGCTCCTAGGATGGGATTCAGATTAGACTCTGATGGAGGATATTTTCAGATTAAACTCTGAAATTATAATATGCGGCAAAACTGGATGTTGGATATAAGTAGAATTATACTTCTACAATAATAGAATTAAACTTCTATATGAAGGAATAAACAAAATTATACTTTTGTTCAAAGGATAGGAAACAGATTAGACTCTGGTGGAGGATGCTTTCAGATTATACTCTGAAAACCAAATGGTGATTTTGCGATGGTCCAAATTTGATTGTGGCGACACCAGCTGTTTGACGTAATGTCATTAGATGACATTACAAAATTGTAAACATTTGAGCTATTTTTATTTATTTTATATATTATTAATGTATTTTCTATTTAATTTCAGCTCAAAAATTATGTTGGACGGCTGTAGGCAGGATTGGAATGAATTGTATTTGTTCAGGATGTTGAAAAATCAGATAAGTTTCTTTTATAAAAATATGGTATATTGATTCTTTGTGTTTCCTTTTTTTGTATTTTTTAGGAAAAAAGTTTTCATCGAGGGATGTAATTATTGTGTAGAGTTGTTCGTCGTGACATATATGTATGTGGACTGAACATCAAATCCGGAAGATCAATAGATGAACAGAAATTCCATGCTTTCTTCTTCAAGCTATAGAGAAACCTTTAAACTAAAATTTAGTTTTAGACAGAATGGCCCTGTTTAGAAGTGACCTCTTTTATTTTTCTTAAATCCCATGTGGAATATGGGACAGATTGAAAAATTCATGTGTTTTTTTTTTTGACAAATGATGCAATTATACTTTAGAGTGGACTGCAAACTCTAATCGAATTTATCCATATCTTACTTTACTTGGATTAAGCAATTGCATATACACTACTGATCAAAAAAAAGTGAGCACCCGCAATTTTCTTATAATTTGAACTTTACAGTCACCCCCACCCCTTTTCCTCTACCTGTGGAAGTTTGGTGTTAATTAGGGGTATAAATACATCCGTGTAGAATACTTTTACCATATTCTTTTCCCGAAAGTGTTCTTAATCCGACTGAAAATCAGAGTTAAGCAAAGTGAAGCAAATTTTAAAGTGAAAGTGTTTTATAAAAGTTTGTGAACAACAATTTCAAAATAATATTTTTATAATGCCTCCTGCTAAACGGTAAGTTATTTTGCCTTTTGTTTAATTAAGTAAATATTGTTTTGCACTTTTATGGTGTTTTTTAAAAATTTTTTTTTGTTAAAAGTAAAGTTTTTGAAGACAATTGACATTTGGCGCGATTTTCAAAAATTTTGTTGGAAAAGTGCAGAAAATGTCATTAAATTTACAACAAAATTCTCTCACTATGATTTAAAAGTGACCTTAATTCATATTAACTTTAATTTTTTTATTTTGCAGCAAACAATTGACCGGAGCTCAAAAAGGGTTCATTATTGGGCTACACGAAGGTGGCAAATCGGAACGAGCCATCCGAAGTGAGTTGATAAAACATGGTGTATCAGTCAGTACGGGAGGAATTCACAGAATTATTTCATCCTACAAAGTTCGAGGAACAGTTGCCCGCAAGAGCGGATCAGGAAGACCGCGGAAATTAACGGAGAGAGACTGCCACGCGTTAAAGCTTCTCACCTTAAAGAAAAAGAAAACAACTTTTGTCGAGGTCGCAGCAAACTTTCAAACAGCATCTGGATCCCAAGTTAGCAGACATACTGTTAGACGTTATTTGAAGGACGCTGGATTCCGTAGCTTTCGATGCAAACGAGTTCCACTGCTGACAGCAGCTCATAAGCGCAGAAGGATCGAATGGGCCAAAGAACATAAAGACACGGATTGGTCGAACGTTTTGTGGTCTGACGAGTCCAGGTTTTGTTTGTCAACAGATCGTCCAGAAACTTGTATAAGGCGGTCTGGAGAGCAATACGATCCTCGGTGCGTCCAAACGACAACAAAGGGTAACCAAGGAATTATGGTTTGGGGATGTTTTTCGGCAGCAGGAGTTGGAAAGTTAGTGAAAGTGGATCAGGGTGTTAAAATAAATGCGGATGTTTATATTAACATTTTGGAAGAAGGTTTGATTCCGACTTTGGAAGGTGTTCAAAATAGGACGGAGTACATATTTCAACAGGATAATGCTCCATGCCATACCGCCCGAAAGACAAAAACCTGGTTTCAGGAAGGAAACATCAAATGTTTCAATAACTGGCCTGCCCAAAGCCCGGACTTGAACCCTATTGAAAATCTCTGGGACCACATCATAAAGATCATATACGTAATATCCACGACCTTTGGACAGCTGTAGAAAAGGCTTGGAACGAAATTCCATCAAATTTGATTGAAAATTTGATATCATCTATTCCAAGAAGGCTGGAGGACGTGATAAACAATAAAGGTGGAAATACGAGATATTAGTATATTTAAATAAAAATAAAAATAACATACGTTCTTTAACTATGTATTAAACTTTAGTGCCATTTATTACCGTAATCAAATTATTTTTCCAAAATATTTTCCTCTGCTCACTTTTTTTTGATCAGTATATATAACTATAACTGTAATTCGGTTTGTAGATTACAAGGAGTAAACTTCCAATGGAAGATATTAGTGAATTGGTTCCAGAATCAAAAAATTATAGGTTACAATTTTTTTTTTAAATTCCATTCCCCATATCCTTCCTCCTTTCTGAACCAACAAACCAACTAAAACACAAAAATACCGAAAACATACATATATCCTGCCCTAACTAAAACATGGCTAATGTCTTCATCTCACATCCGTATAATTACTTTTATCTTTATTGCTCATTCAAACGCACCGCAGAGTCCTTTCTAAACAAGAGTAGAAAAATGAGTTTGGTTGAAACGCTTCCAAAAAACTCAAAACTGTTATAAAACTTAAAAGGGAGATAAGCACGATATACATGATATCAGTAGAAAAGTAGGTACAACGAATCTAATTTGTCAGGCTTAGTCAGTGTGGGAGGAAAAGCTTTTGAAAACGTCCTGCACACGGTGTCATTTGTAACCCAAAGCTACTGTAGATCTAGACGAGTTTATTGCAGTAAATTATACGGCATTCAAAAGACATGTGAGTAACTCCTACTCGACTTAGATATCTGCTCAACGGCGATAGCACATAAATTCCTTCTACATAGAGCAAAGGAAGAAGAGTTGGCTTTTCCACTATGCAAAGGGGCTGTTAAAATGTCAATTAGATATATTACAGAAGTAGGTAAGGTACGTGTATAAGTATACTACGTCCGTTGGAATATACACATTCTTTATAGCTGGCAGTGAAATATCTGGAATTCACAGTATTTTGATATGATGTAGAATAATTTGGTGGTCTCTGGGAATAGACATTTTTTATGCAAACAACTCTTGAGAGGCTTTTTTTTTCAAATTCACGAAATGTATTTCTGTTCATGTGAAAAGTATTAGGAAACGTCAGGATTACGTCGTAATTTAGGATCTTTTTTGGAATTAAATTGTACCCATGAGGAGGAAGATAGTACCATAAAAGTTTCATACAACTGAAAATAGAAAAGGCTATAAAAGTGTATATACAACGTTTCGAACATTATATGGAAGGAAAGGATGTAGCCGTAGTTATGGACTAACGGAAAATTGATTATTTATTTTGGAAATGTTGTAAATAAAATTAATTGTTGAAAATTTAAAGATTTTTCTTTCGAATGTGTTAAGGAACTCTCTTTGAAAATATTCAGGAAATTTTTATTATAATGGGAGTGGAATACACCTTGAATCCTAGCAATCTAGATGGTGGATAAATATATAAATAGATTTTTTGAAAGTAGGTATCATATCTCCTGACGATACAGTTTAAATAAATACAAATTGAATAACATAAACAATAAGCTATTTAAAACTAAACTATTTATCATAAATATACAAAAAGGTAGTTTTAAAATAGAAACATAACAACTTAGTAGCCACAAAATATGAAAAAAACATAACAAAAAAATGTAAAGTAAATACAAAATGTAGTATCAGAAATAAATTAATAAAAACAAATTAGAGAAACAAAAACGTCGAAAGTGTCGCCAGAAACACTATACCAAAGCTCAGCTAGATTCAATGGAAAAATTATTTTCAAGTAATCTCTTGGTGCTTGAACAGAGAGGCTTTAGCATAAATTAAGTGGGTCACCCCGTGTGACGGCCGGTTTTTTTAGCTTTCTTTGAGATTTTTTTTTTACGAAGAATAAAAATATAGAGTTTGAACTTTTTACTATTTATTTATTGACATTTAAGCAATAAGTCAAAATATTTTCAGATCAAAATCTTTATCACATATGTGTGTTGCACCACTCCAAGGGCACTCATGTCGAAAAAAAGTTTGTCGACGGTCTCCATGATTCCGACTGATTGGTTTATCTGAAATGGAAAAACTAAACGGCGTTTCAATTTATGAAACTGTGGCTATCGAATGAACTAGAATAATTCGAAAATATTGAAAATTGAATAATTGAGATGTTTTTGAAAATAAATTTTCAAATTTCGTTATTTTTTTTTTTTATTATTTGTTACGAAAAAAATAAAACGGTTCGGAATTTTTGCATTATTTTAGTTCACTCGATGACTGTACACCTGCCGAATATACCGTTACAATTTCAAAACAATCGGTCAAACCGGGTTTGAGATATCGTGGAGACCAATCAGAAAAACGTAGTTTTGAGAAAAACGCATTTAAAAGTTCAAATACGATTTAAACTATGAAAGCTTTACTCACCATTAATTCGCTATGCCTAGTCCATAGAGAATTTCTTCTTCTTCTTCTTGGAAATCCCTTAAAGCTGCTTGTTCCGCTCTTGCTTCAATTCTGGCTTATTTCACGACATCGCTCACGCGCCGCTCGGAGCGAGCGATTCGTTCATCATCACGGCGATGCACGTAAGCATGCGCTTCGTGACCAATTAAACATTTCATTGTCGCCAATGTTTTTATTACTCCTTAAAATCCTTCGTAATTATAGCCAAAAAGTTTGCAATATCAACGATTTTGGCGCCGGAGTGAAGATGTTTTGGAGCGAAAGTCCAGATCAACGAATTCAGAGATTCATTATTGTTCTGTGTCTCTGCTCCTAAACATCGGGTCAACAGTTCATCTCTTGACAAGTCTTCATATACAGGATTAATAGCTGCTTTGACTTGTGGTGTTAAAAGTGGTTTGTCGTGATGGAATTGACTGAGCTCACCCTTAGTTTGAGCCTGTCGCCATATGCACCAGCTGTCTTCGTCCTCTGGACAGTTTCCATGCTGAGGATTATTATCTGACGAACTTTTATGAAAGAAAGTGGCCCAAACATCTTTCTTCATTTCTTCAACACAATCTGAATGTCGACGAATTGCTAAACCATAGAACTTTGTCATTTCGTTGATGATATTGTCAGTCAGTTTGCCTGCGCCTTATCCACCGATTACTTTATTACTTTTTTTTTGCATTACGGAGTCGTGTCCCCATTCTTTTCTCTACATGGCCCACGCATTCTTTTTTTGATATTAAGGTTTCTCCGTATTGTTTGCTTTTAAAATTCCATTAAATGTTTTACTATCTCCATCACCTACGTACGTCAGATATTTTTATGCCATGTTTATCTATTGATCTTACAAACATTTGCATGATGGCATTTATTTCCATCTTACCGGAGCTTTCAGAATGATTCACGCTGCATTCATTTTCGTGAGCTTCATACCATATTGTATTCAACGCTATTGGATCAATATTTTTTTTTCTTTTCCATAAATTACATCCTCCGCAAAAACCGCTCATAACCATTGCATCTAAAACTTTTCCGGTGTATTTTGCAATCAACGTAGAGACACCAAACAGAAATGGAGAAGCCTCGTTTCTTCCAAGTGCCATCGCCTGAAGCTGTCAATTCATCCCGTGGATTTCCGGATTCTTCATTCATGTTTTTCTCTTGCATGGCAGCAAATATCAATACAGAATCAAAAACTGCAGATGCAGCTATATGAATATTCTCTAAGAGGGCGTAATATGTAGAATTGCCAATTCCTCGACATACATATATCCATGAGACTACAAAAAAGATTCACTCCTTCGTGACCAATTCCTAATAAGCGCATCACAAAAACAAAACGACGATTAATTTCACACGAATTCTGAATTATAGGGCACGAGTTCACGAGCTGCTGTCTCTCACACTTGCAAGATTGAACAACTCTGAACCCCAAACCTCGTAAACCTGATTGCGCGAAAGACACATGACTTACATATGACATTTGTAGAGATGGCGGCAAATACAGAGCCAAACTCCAGAATGCAATACACAAAACTTGAAGTGACAGGCACCCCCATGTCCATATTGCTTTTGAGTTTCTTAGCTGAAGCTGATGTAAATTCCGTATCATTTGCACTGTTTGACGATTTCCATAAAACTTTCGTTTCTTAGACCGACCAGGATGAATATTACCGGGCTTGCTTCCTTTTATACCACTCATTGCAAAAAACGAACAACTTATAAACTGATCTCTGATTTCAAACTGATTCGTAGTAGCTGTTACGAGCTACGTTTAGGCCGTTATTTCAGTTTAGTTCTACATCAGTTCGGCTGAGAATGCACTTTAGTATCAAACTTGTGCTGCACTCGTAGCAAAATTTGACAGCAGTTGTCATTTCCGTGGTAATTTGGTGAACAGATAAAAAGATTTATATTTCTCAGACAGGTTCCGCAGTTCCCGAAAAAATTATATGTATGATATTTTTTACGCATTTAAAAGTGTATCCAGGCTGTCCCAGAATAATATAACTATATTTTGCCAAATGATTCCTCTCGTCCAGATAAGTAAAAAAGTGTATGGAAGGTGGTGGGGGGGGGGCAAAATGTCACCCTTCCGAGTTACAGGGTGTTTAGTAAAATATGAATTTTTTTCCTTAAACACCTTATGAAATTTACAGGGTGTATGGTCCATTTTAAGAAGGCATTGTATGCGCAACCTTGGGCTCTTTCCTATGAATGCTCAACCACCCCTGTACCCCTCCCCCTCCAGAGTTATGACGCTTCAAATTAAATTCATTTTTTTATTTTTCCGTTTTTTTTTTAAATACCGATATTAGAAGACTACGTGTTTTCAGTTACTAAGGGAATAAATTATCTGTGACCTGAATAGGTTATGAGCTAATAACTCTTTGACGGCCACAATTAGCACATACCGTGTTATAAGTTAAATTAAGAGGAGACTCTGGGCTTTCAAAATTTTGTAACAAAAATGTATGTTAGTGGGGGTATTTAAAAAAAAACGGACAATTAAAACAAAACAAAATTTAAAAGCCGAAATTTCTTTCCTATGAATCTTAAACCTTCTCCGTAACCATCCGCACTACAAAGTTATGACGCTTTAAACTCAAAATTTCGGTTTTTAAATTTTGAGTTTAAAGCGTCATAACTTTGTAGTGCGGATGGTTACGGAGAAGGTTTAAGATTCATAGCAAAGACCTTAAGGTTCTGCATATAATGCCGTCTTAATAAAAATAGTGCATCTTGTACTTTTGAAGATATACTGTGTTTAATGAAAAAAGAGCATATTTTACTAATCACCCTGTAACTCGATAGGGTGACATTTTGCCCACCCTCAAGCCATACAATTTTTTACTCGTCTTGACGAGAAGAATCATTCGGCAAAATATAGTCATATTAGTCTGGGACACCCTATATACAAAAGCGCTTCGAACACCTGGTATTCTAACTGCTGTAACTTTCCAACGACTTCGAAAATTTGAAAATCGCCTTGCCAGCATATTCTACACATGTCTTAGGATCAATTTATGAAAAAAAAAATATATATATTTTTTCAACATATCACACGGGGTGACCGCCTTGAAAAAAATGGTTATTGTTCCATTAACGAGAAGAACGAAGCTTTCACAAAAAGCTCCACTTTTTGATAATATGGAATTGATAATACGCAATTGATCGCCAGCAATTTACCGCCAGCAATTAATTGCTAGCAGTTTACCGCCGTGTCAGTTTATCGCGTAAACAATTTATAGCCTACAATTGATCGCTAGCATATTTTATCGCCTGGCCATACATATAATTTATGTATAGTAAATAATAATATAATTTAATTAATAAATTGCAACTAAGGTTTGTCTGTACGTGTTATTAAGAATTAAGTACAGCTAAAAATGCATGTTATATCCTAGGTATAGGCAAAGATAACCTAATAAGAAGGTAATTAACAATATCATCGTAAATAAAATGTTCCCGCACTTTTGTGAAAACACGTTTTTCTGAAATATTGAGCGAATTGATTCGAAATTTGTTACTGTAATCCTATGATATTTGAACACACGTCGTTCTGTATTGCTCCGAAGAGACTAAAAATGGGAGTAACTTATGCTGGATTAGCGGATTCTCTGATATTTTGATATCTGCTTTCACTATCTTGGCCAAAGCAAAATTTATTATTTCCTTAAAAAATTGAGGTTGTGTGATTGGACCAGACAATATCTTCGTCGATTACAAAAGTTTCCTCATGAAATGTGGAACGTACACCAGCTTGTTCTTGAAGGATTACCAAGAACGAATAATTCTGTTCAAGGCTGGCATAGAGGAATTGAGGAACAAGCCGCTGCTTCTCATCCCAACATTTGGAAATTTATCGAGTGTATTAAAAAAGAACAAAGTATTAACGAACTGCGCATTGAACAATATCTAAGTGGAAGTGATGCGGGCAACAACAAAAAGAAGTATCGCGACTATGAAGAACGAATTAAAAGGCTTGTTAGTGCATATGATGAGCGGTATGATATTGTTGGTTATCTCAGAGGTATAGCGCATAATCTATCTTATTAATAATTGAATACATTTCCCATATTTGGTCTTTATTCGAAAAGGTTTTAAAGAGTTTTTTTCTGCCTTATTATTAGGTTATCTTTGCCTATACCTAGGATATAACTTGCATTTTTAGCTGTACTTAATTCTTAAATAACACGTACAGACAAACCTTAGTTGCAAATTATTTATTAAATTATATTATTATTTACTATACATAAATTATATGTATGGCCAGGCGATAAAATATGCTAGCGATCAATTGTAGGCTATAAATTGTTTACGCGATAAACTGACACGGCGGTAAACTGCTAGCGATTAATTGCTGGCGGTAAATTGCTGGCGGTGAATTGCGGGCGCTAAATTTTTCTAGACCCAAAAGCGCCTTCTTAAATTTGGCACTGATGCATTTTCAGATCAAAAAGGAACCGATCTTCAGTGTTATCAAGTTTTGTAAAAGGAAAAAGAGTTCATGGCAAGTAATCTAGTTGATTATTTAAGGATCTTAAATCAGATATGCTTCGAGCAAATGACGACAATATCCGATATAATCACAAAGTGGATTTATTTAGAACTATTCAACGTAGTTTTTGGAGACTGACAGTAAAAGCGTTCCACTAAATCCCGTCGTATATAGATGACTCAAAAACGAATAATGGAGTCGGACTAGACTCTACCCCTACCATATACCAAGGTGAGCTATAACCCATAGAAGGATGTGTCAATAGCTACATTAAAAGAGCCATAGATAGCTCAATATCCTTTTGGATAGTAAAACCGCTCTCAATGCTTTAAAATCATTCACTATTGTTATAGAACTATGGAAAGAGAGTAAGGACAGGAGGTCGTGATGTCCTGTCTGTCAGTCAGACCTAGAATCTCACTCCGTGACAGCTGATCAGGACGACACGCTAGCACCTCGGTCTATATGCGGAGAGTGCGGGGTGGGTTCACCAAAAAGAAACCTGGCTGTCACGTTGCCATGAATAAAAAGATATCGTGCCTGAAGAAAAATCGAAGATCTACTAAAACGCGCACCATTCCTATGCACTGAAGGGCCCACGAATATCATTCACGTGAAGATTAACTTAGGGATCGGATGATGGGATCCTATTGCCATCTCCAGCCGCCCATGACACCACTGGCATCTGATTTGCGATGTCTCTTTTTCTTGATTACATGTGGAAGATAGAGGAAGAGTGATGAGAAAAACTCGACGACTTACTTCATAGTCAACATTTTATTTCGAATTGAAATCGTTTATGTAGGTTTTTGGTTGAATACACTTCTTCTTATCCAATATGAACAAAGATCAAATAAGCCTTGCTTGAAATGATAGCCCAACGGAACTTCTAGACTACTGATAGACTAATGTCAAAAGAACGTTGTTCGATGAATCAGTCGTACTGCCAACAGGCCTTCTAAGTCGTAGAATACCGAATATTTACTGGGTCTTGCCTAAAATGCGTCCGCTCCCTTTTACATGAATATGGCACAAAAAAAGGTGTTTTTTTTCAGACGTAGGGGTGAAAAACCCCTCGAGAGAACTTTACCCTTATAATCAAAGGTGATCCTGAACTAGGACAATACACGGTAAGTCTTTAAATTAACTGTTTTACGATTTTCTTCCATATATGATTTAATAAAAATTTAATTGAAATTTAGACACATATCTCGAAAATCAACGATTTGCTTTCTTTTTAAGTGCTCCTGTACTTGGACAGCACACTGTAAGTCTTTCGACTAATATTTTAATTTATGTACTGAAGCCTGCAGTAATCAATCCAATTCCAACAAAGGCAGCTATTACTTTAGGTGCCATCTCACAGCTAAATTATTAATAAGAGAAATTTAAACTACGGCTACTTATCCGATTTTCCTGTTTTATTTATTTTTCCATGTACGCCGCATGATGAATGGTACACGAACCTTTTCTTTTCCTCCTTAGAAAATGGATGTCCGCACTATATCATTGCTATGTTTCTACTTGCGACCATAACACTATTAAGGTAAGGATAGCCTGAGAGTGTCTGAAAACCCTTAAACATTTCTCAAAGAGAAACAGAGTTATTCTTATGTGAGTACCTGGACATAAGGATCATAATGGCAATTAAATTGCTGACAGCCTAACCAAAAGAAGAAGCTCCGTTTGTCGGACCAAAGTCATTTTGTGGCACTTCAAAGTATTACCTCAGAGCTACCCTAATATCGGGAGAGCAAACAAAAATCACTTTATTGGGAAAGCCTACAAGGACTTCATCAGGCAAAAATATTTATCGAAACCTCTGGCGGCAAACCAAAGGAACTTCTACTCCTTTACTCCTTAGGAGAACATATCTTAAAGTACAATTACAAAGCCCTTTTCAGGCCACTGCTAATTGCGGTATTACAAAAACAAGATGGGCTTGATTGAGACTTCATCCAGCCACTTTTGTCAGGATAGTCCATACCGCAAGTACCTCGGAACACCTGCTCTGCAATTGTGAGGTATTGGGCAGGTGGCGAGATTACTCCTTATCGAACATGAAAATTTCCTCCACCAAACTGCATGTCGAATTTCAATGCCAGAACGGCTCTGGACTTTATTAACATTTTGAATCTAGAAAGGGAATAATTTGAACGGGGACTCACAATAAATCTTTCAAAACGCGATGAATGCGAGGCTAATGCCTGGACACTCCTTGAAAAATCTTATCTAATCTAATCTCCTGAAGGAAATAGGAACACAAGCCGCGGATGACTCTTTGAATATACGCTAGCGTCATCCGACCCATGTTAACCTGTGGATCCATAGTATTGTGGAAAACAATAGACTTCGCCAATCTTCGTAAGATATTGGAGAAGATTCAGAGACCGTGTACCCTCAGCGCAAGCAGCGCTCTTAAATGAACTAGTACCAGGCCTCTGGAGGTTATCCTCAACATACACCCAGTGAAAATACATATTAAGCAGAGGGCGTCGACTGCAGCGATTAGAATGCATCTTAATATTGGCTGGCTTCACACGGGAACAAGAGTTCCGCATGAATCTATCTATGAACTCGTGCAGTCTATCGCACCAGGCATCGACAGGGACAGTGATCACCTCCTTGAGACTATGCTGAAAAGCAACTTTGAATCTAGAGTTCCATCCAGGGTAGAATGGGAATCACATTCTGTATTTCAACCATTGACAAACACTATTATAATCTACACTGATGGCTCCAAATCCGATGAAAACTGCGGAGCAGGAGTTTTCTGCGAGGAGCCTCAGATTGAAATCGCCATGCACCTCGAAAACCACGCCACGGTTTTTCAGGTAGAAGTCAATGCCCTTTATGAAGCGGGAAACCATCTCCTTAACTCAGACACTGAGAAAAAGCAGATAGCCATCTGCTCAGACAGTCAAGCGGGTGTCAATGCATTGTCTAAACCCTTGATAACCGTCAAGCAAGTAATGGAGTGCAAAACCACCCTCGAACTCCCTCTCTCGGAATAACAGGGTGATGGTGCGGTGGGTACCGGGGCACAGCAAGATTAGCAGAAACGAAAGATCGGGCGAACTTGTTCGCCTTGGTGCAGCCTCAGAGGAATCTACCTGCACAGTCGTGATTGCACCAAAACACCTTGTCTCATTGATTTCAAGATGGGTGGACCACCAACACAGTCGCCTTTGGTTAGAAGACCCGTCGGGTAGAGCAACAAAGGAACTGTGGGGCAAACCCAATCAAAACCAAACTAATAAGCTCCTAGGACTTAACAAGCCAACCCTGAGAACTCTAGTGTCCATTCTCACTGGGCACTCTTTTCTCACGGGTCACCTTCACAGGACGAGACTTGTTGACGATCTTACATGCAGGCGTTACAGAGAGGAATCCGATAGAGTGACTCACTTCCTTTGTCACTGTCCGGCACTCTCAGGAATACGATACAGACTCCTTGGCGCACACCTCCTAGACGAGTTGGACGACGCTGGCAAGGAGGGTTGGGGACCAATGCTTAAATTTATAAGAGCGTCTGTTTGGGACCAATCTTCTGATAGCATTAAGAGAATATTTACTGGCAATATATTCCACATAATTTACTTGGAAAATAATTAACTTAAGTATAGACGTACATTCAGGTTAACGTACAGCCATCCAGTTGAAATTCATAAGAGAAAACATGATAAAACTTGCCGAGGTCTAAAACAAGCCAAACACAATCATTGAAAGCCAAGTCGAGATTACGGGCACAAATACTGTTGAGTTGAAGATATATCTGTTTTCAAAAGTTAAAGCAAAGCAAAAGGCTTGTCTTGTTCAATCTGAGTCGTCTGTCCCTAGACAGTATGTCAGCAGATAATCAGTCTTGCCAAAGTTCACCATTAAGAAGGATCAAGAATCATCGCAGTACTTATTATTGGTCGGCCAATGATCAATTGTGTATTCTTTCAAGATCAATGTTCACGGGAGTAAATTAGTCGTCCGATTGAACTGCTGAGATGTATTTGTACATCATCGGCATACATGTGAACTTTTACATAACGAAAATCTTTGCGCAAAATCGTTTATAAATATTCTAAACAGTAATGGTTCGAGAACTGATCCTTGCGGAATACCACAAGATATTCGGATGGGACTAGATATGATATTTTTAATCCTGACCTGCTACCACATATCTGTTAGAAACTCTGTACCAAGAGAGTTTCAGTGGCAGAAAAATCAAATAGTGAAATCAGTTTAATCAGACGATGATAATTATCAACACTGTCGAAGGTCTTCGAAAAATCTAAAAGTACCAGAACACTTACAAGATTCATATCAAGCGCGTGACACAAATTGTCTGTAACCTTCAACAAGGCTAATTCACAGCTATGTTGTGGCTGAAAGTCCGACTGCAACACTTTAAGAAGACTTTTCTGTTCTAAGTACACTTGGACCTATCCAGATACAATTATCTCTCAAATGCCTTGGACTACAGGAAATATGGGATGCTAATAGGATGAAATTCATTCATGTCTACAGGTGAAGCCCTTTTCAGTAAAGTTAGTTTTTGGGTGGAAACTCCAAGTGGAATTAGTTGTTGAGCTCTCTGCCACAAACGGTAGCTTACTTGAGGTTTTTCCACAGAATCCCAGGAGGTAAATTAACGATTAGTTTTGAGGTTAAATATTCTCATTTCGTTCTACGTAAAGTTATAGTAACATGATTTCTAGATGCCTTAGAAAGCTGTTTCATATTTTTTGTTTGCGATAAAGGCAATAAAAGTATTTTCTTTCAACAATCAGGTCAGCAATTAAAGCACAAAACTATGGGCAGTCAGTAGTTCGTTTACGTTCCAAAGAAACGTGACGATCATATAAAAGCTGAATTAGACTATTGAAATTGTATACCTGCTTATCCGCTGAAGAGCAGTTATAAAAATCTGCCCAGTTCAATGAAATGCCGTCCGGAAAGAGTTCCCGAAAAAATTTGCTCGAGTTGTCGAAGAAGATTAACATTGAAGTCGTCGCTAATAACCGCATCCGTATTTTTCCTCATTACTTGAAAAATTGCTTCTTAAAACTTTCTAGAAGTCTTGACATTAAAAATTATCTGGAGGCAATAAGCTGGGCACATTATAGTTTTTTTTACGACGCCAGAATTGATATATTCACTAAAAGATAAAAGCAGCAACCTAAACTGATTAAGAAATGATAGGCTTAGTAGTCCAATAATAATCCTCTTATTGAACTACCCTAGCCTGCAGTTTTTTTTTAGTCGAATTTCGAACTTCCATTTTTGAACTATTAAATGTAGAATAGAAAATTAATATTTGCATAAATGGCTTGAATAATTTTTGCAATTTGGGAGAATGTGTGAGAATCGGTCAAGTCTCACAATATTTACATAAATAACCTGTTCAATATCAGATTATAAAACCTTAACCCTCTAGCAGGCAAACCCGCCTATAGACGCACTTTGGTCGCAATAGCTCAAGTTGTAAATTTTTTTTGAAACGTAGCGGACATTGAGGACATCCGTACGAATAGACTCGACATTATAATAGAAATTGAATGCTGTGATATCACAGCTTTGATAGATATGCTCAGTTCATTTTGAAATTTTACACAGAAAGGTACAAAAATTATATTAAAAATATTTGGTTTTTTTAAATAGTTTAAAAAAAATATATTTTGCGTTTTTTTGTGCAATGCACAAATTATTAGTAGGTATTTACAAACCTAAATTAGGTGATAGTGATAGTGGATAAAATAATTCTTATCATACAACATATCATTAGACTCAACGACCGCGCACCGTCTAAGGGCGGGTTTGCCAAGTTAAGTGAAGTTTTTCAAGTATTTATGAATGACGAAATTCATATGGCTTTATTTTTCTAGACATGCCATTGAAGAAGAAGGGACCTGTTATCCGTCCGCCGATAAGGAGAAAAATATTCAATTTTATCAAAATGTCTGTTTGGGAAATAGAAGAATTCAATTTCTACGGATGAATCTGAAGAAGATAACAATTGGAGTGGAGGTTACGATGATGATGACAGTGTGGGCGATTTTCAAGTTCCATTTGAAGAAGACGCGAAAATAGCCGAATTCGTTTCTAAATTAGGAAGATCATCGTCCAATGAATTCCTCAGTGAAGCTATTAAAATCTACACCGCCAACTCGCACAAATGAAACATATGCAGCGAAAGAGATACCACCAGATTCACAAGATGAGTTTCAAGTAAGGCAATATATGGCTCCATCTTTAGCTATTAAGCGGACAGCAAGGATACAGTAAGAACAACCACAAGCAGAACCATCGATGTCTCCATCTTCAACTGATACAGAAATACAACATGAAAAGCCGCAAGAAAAACCATCGGTAGGTTCACCGTCAACTGTTGCTCGAACGAAACATAGACCTCCGAAACGACCCCGGTCTCCTTTGTCAGAACAAGAAGAAGGTGGGCCCTGCAGAGAATCTAACGATGGTGGATTCATTGGAACAGCAATTCAGATAATATCAAAATCGAAAGAATTCACAAACATCGTGTGGAAAAAGAAGCCTTTGAAACTTCATCGGAACGAAGTTGTGTTTGAAGGGGAGAAAAGACGGCAGTTATAATGAATTGAAAACACCCTTTCAATATTTTAACTATTTCTTGATTGACGAATTGACTGCCCGTGAAAGAAATCTGAAAACAAGACAGAAGGACATTCAAATGAACTTTAGTATTACTCGAGTCGAAATTAGACAATACATTGGGATATTAATATACATGTCTTTATATCGATATTCGAGTGTTGAAAAATATTGGTGACGGAATGCATTTCAATCTGTCAAATTAGTGATGACATCAAAGCAATTTTATCAGATCAGGAGTTTTCTCAGTTTCAATAACATTGAACACATGAAAACTAGAAAAAAAACTGAAGAAGGATCCGATCCGATTTGTTATACATAAGATTTGATTCAGTTCCAAAACAACCACAACTATGCGTAGACGAACAGACCACATAAGTAGGGAATGAAGTTGTTTGTTTTGTGTGATTCAAGTGGATTTTCGTATAAGTTCGAGATTTATATTGGTGCTGGAGATAGCACCGTTCTTCCAAACAAACCAGATATGGGTGCTACGTCGAACGTTGTTGTTCTATTATCTCAGACGATCCCGGATTTAAAGAATCATATTCTATACTTCGACAACTTTTACACTTCGCTACCACTGTTGGTATATTTACGCAGCCGAGGGGTATATTCATTGGGAGCAGTTCGTCACAACCGTATAAACAACTGTAAACTGGCCAATGATACAGATAAGCAGCTGATGGGTAAAGAAAAAAGAAGTTACTCTGTTGAGTATGTTAGCTCAGCATTCGGTGTCGATATTTCCATGGTTTTGTGGAAAGATACGAAAAACGTACGATTGACATCCACGTATGCTGGTGTGCTCCTATTTCGAACAGCTAATCTAAAATCTCAATCCGCAAAAGCCGTGAGGTATGACAGGAAAAGGAAAGACTTTAGATCGATTGCCCGAATATTATCAAAGCGTATAATTACCACATGGGTAGTATTGATCTGATGGATGGTTTGTTAGGGCGTTATCATATTCGTTTGAAAACGAAAAGCTCTTCATTGCGCCTATTTTACCATTTTATTGATATGGCGATCGTTAATGCCTTTTTACTGCATCGACGTATACGCCAAAAGACAATCTGTAAGGTACCTCACTTTCGCGAAGAAGTTGCAAAAACCTGTTGTCATTTTCAGCAATCGGTCGAAAAGAAATCCGTGAGAAGACCACCGTTAAGCGCATATAACGCAAAAGCGGGTACTTCAGGTGGCAAAAAAACACATATTATCCTCCCCCGCGATGTACGATATGATGGCGTTGAACATACGGCAGACTTCTTGAAGAGAAGCGGCAAGCACGGGTGCAAGTTACCTGGATGTAAATCTGAAACACAAATTATTTGTATGAAATGCAATGTCAACTTGTATTTATCAGCCACTAGGAAATATTTTCATAAATTCCATACGAAATGAGCATTCATATTATATTTTTTAAATCTTCATTTAATATTTTTTTGAAATAAAATGCAACGACAATTGGTAATACATATCTTTCATTTTTTATCCATATCCAGGCAATCCTGCCTCTAGGCAGCTTACCATTTTTCTCACCTGGAATCAAAACTATTAACTAGACTGAAATTTTGACTACAGTTTTGAATTCCATACTCCAGATTTACCTCAGTTTAATTTTTTCAAATAAAAAAAAAATTGGCCTGCTAGAGGGTTAACTGAAAAAATAGGTCCAGTTGAAAATAAGGCCACCAATAATCCGAATATGTCGATTTCAAGACATTCGTAGAAATTAATAATTCCAATTACCACCTACAATCGAATTTTCATTAAAAATCTCCGTTTACATTACAGCAATCAGCGGATCAATTAAATTGTCAATAACTCCTTAATTAAGTTTTTATTAATTCCAGCATTTTTTTCATATCCTCCATCTTAGTAGATATGAAAGTCACCGAAACATTTTCATTGTTCCAAAAATCCAAGAATGATACAAAAACGACAAATGCATCCACATCACATGACAATTTGGTACGCTTTTTTTGGTCTGGCATTATTTCATATACCTACCAAAAACAATTGGATAATTGCAAGAATAGTGTTCGAGTTGGAATTCATGACATTAAATTTCTGGAATAAATAGGAAATACCTATTTGTATGCTTAGTTATCATGTGTAAGAGGACTTAAAATCATCCTTTTAGAGGATGGGAAAAGCCATTGTTATGAGGTGGTTTCTACAAAATTTCAACAAGATTTTGAGAATGGATTTTGTGGTACAAGTGCAGAGGATGTAATTTAGTTTAAGGGAAAATAATGGCTATGCGTTTTGTAAGAGAAAACAGATTAAGGTTATTTGTGGTATTTGTTACCGTTAGCAGTCCATTGTATATGCAAATTCCTGAGAGTACAATTTCAGATTTCCTAACATAGTTATAGAACTGTTTCTACTGAATTTACACTAGACTGACTCTACATATGTATGAAGTTCAAAAAAAAAAAACTTTGGTTGAATATACCTAAAGTGTGAGATCTAGTCTCAAGCTTAAGGGAGGGGCCGGTTTAAAATAGATAACTCAGTTTTTATCTCAATTCAAATATAAATTTTATTATTAATTCAATTGTCCTAACCTAATAAATATCACAATTCAATTATTTATTTATTTATTTATTCATATGTCTACCGATAAGATTATCTTACAGACTAATACATTTAATTTACTAAGTTCAGAATTATTAATGAGCTTATTTATAAGTAAAACAATAACTTCTAAATAAAATTTGCTTGTTGATAATAATTCAAAAATTAAACTACGCGACTAGCATTCTCATAAAGAGTTGATTTAAATATTTCCCCAGGCATTGTAAAATCAATAAATGCAGAAAAAGAATTAAAGAGTAAAATACAATTTGAAATAGGTTCATGCAAGCCATAGTTTGTTCTATGTTGTGGAGCATACAGCAAATTTCGTGAGCGAATTGGTCTATCAAAAGTTCAGAAGAATTAATTCTATAAGATAAAATATCTCTTACAAAAGTAGCACAGTTAACTTCACGTCTGAACTGAAGAGTTGATAAACCCAAAAGTAAGCATTTTGCACGGTAACGTGGCATATTGTCACGATTATAGTTTAATTTATATAAAGCAAAACGAGTAAACGACTTTTGTACAGATTCGATACGATTAATGTGAACATCATAAAAGGGGCACCAAATGACAGACGCGTATTCAAGAACAGATCTTAGAAATCTAGATTGCGGAATGCTTTAGAAACAATAAGTTCAACATATTAAGCGAAAGATAGTTTTGGATCAAATATTACTTCTAGGTCTTTGACCTCTGAAACTCTAGGAATGAGAATATCATTGATCGTGTAATTAAAGTTAAATATGTCAAATTTTCTAGTGAAACTCATAATTTTGCATTTGGAAACATTTACATCTAAATTGTTCATGGAGCACCATATAAATAAGCGAATAAGATCAGCTTGAAGTGAGAAGCAATCGTTCAAGGAATCGATTTTTGTATAAAGTTTAAGATCATCAGCAAATATTAAATAATTCGCGAAGCAAAAATTCCTAACTATGTCATTAATGAAGAGCAAAAAAAGTAAGGGTCCTAAATGACTGCCTTGAGGAACACCAGAAGTAACGGAGATGACTCTAGCAATAAGATTGCCAATTTTCACATATTGCTTACGGTTGCTTAAATAAGATTCAATCCATTTCAAGATAGATGAATGAAAGCCAATACATTGCAATTTAAAAACTAGAAGCTGAATATTAACCCTATCGAATGCAAAATAGCAAAATCAGTATAGACTACATCTACCTGGGTACCTTCTTCAATAGAACTAATCGTAAAATTGGAAAATATTGCCAAATTTGTGGAACAGGACTTACCATGCTGTTGGGAGACTATTAACTCCTTTACAATAAAGCTGATTTTAGTATTCACTATAGAATCTAATAATTTCGGAACATTATTCATCACAGACACTCCACGATAATTCTTTATATCATGTTTTAACGCGGATTTAAAAATTGGTGTAATAAAAGAAATTTTCCAATCATCCAAAAAAAAGTCCTAACCGAAGGTATAGATTAAAAATTTCAGTTAAAGGAGATGATAGCGATGTTGCGCAGTGTTTTAAAAACGAGGGACATAGGTAGTTAGTATCATGTTTAGTACTTAAAAAAAAAATTTACATAATGCCTGATAGACATCATCATATTCAACCGATATGAAGCCGATGTCCACCGGAGAGGTATCTGGCATTTGACATGGCATGGGTACCATACACGGTCTGAAAATACTCGGCAAATAGATCACATGCAGTTTGTAAATCGTGGGATTTAATACCATTATACTCTAAAACCTTAGGGAAACCTGAGGATTGACGCATATTATTAATATAGATTTAACTGACCACACGAATTGTCTGTACAAGAATCTATGTAAGAATTCATATTGTTTCCTCAATCGCTTAAAATTTTCTAAGTTATTTGGATCATTAGTAGATTTATATAGCTTATGTGCCTTGAGTTTAGCATTCTTCAATTTAGAAAGACCTTTATTAAACCACTTCGGGTGCTTATTTATACGCTTCCGTTTGATAGGAACGAATTTAGATAAACCGTCATGAACCACTTCAAGAAATTTGCTGTAGGCTTGCTGCAAATCAATACATATACATAAAAAAGATCAGTTAATATTAGAAAAGAAAGTGTTTAAATTGTTATAGTCAGCACGATTAAAGTTAAATGAAAAACGAGAATGATCATCAAGCTGTCTAGCAAAGTCATAGAATGTCAAATAATCACAAGTTGAGAGGGGAAAGTATACTACATTAATCCGATATATTATATCATTGCTTAAAAAAACCAAGTCTAAGAATTTACCAGAATCATTACATACATCATTTACCTGAACTAAATCTAAGCCTATCAGGTTGTCAATCACAAATCGGTCATGTTCAGATATTACATTAATTGGAATTAACATTCCTTCAACATCGTTCAACTTCCATTTTACACTACTTAGGTTAACATCACCGAGATAACACAGTTGATTATGAGTTTGATTATAGAATAAAGTAGATACATTATTGATGTGATCCTTATAATGATCCAGCGTAGACCCAGGAGGTATATAACTAACACACAAATCCAAGGAGTCATGAGTCAACTGTGATTTAATCATGCGTACGCATAATTGATCCAATTCACTGCTTTGATTTGGTAAAGAAATTCGTTCGCTATTAAAGCAAGATCGCACCGCAATCATAACACTTCCGCCTCTTGTCAGACCATATATGACAACGATCTTTTCTGTATACCACATACTGAGATAGATTAAATAATTCACTAGAAAATATAGCATCGGTAAGCCAAGTTTCAGTAATTACAATGATATCGTAATTATTTTCCAAAACAGCCAGGTGAAACTCTCGTAGTTTTGTTCGTAATTCACGAATATTTTGATAATAAATATTCAAATTATGATTATTATGATTAAATGGATAAGACCTTTGCGAGCAAACGGAAGAAGGATAAGACAAATATTCATCACACGAGTAGTAAGAAGAAGAATCCACTTCAATTATTTTATCTGAATCACACTCGCAGTATTTACATATTTCTGGCAAGTTTTTTGACATTTTTATAAAATTTCGCACGTAAACACCTGAAGGCCAAATATCAAAATCGAGCATTTTAGGCATCAAGTACTCAGGTACAGACCTAATTTGAAAGTTGTAAAACGCAATGAATTAACGTCAGTTCTGCCCAATGAGAACACTCAAAAGAAAATGATGTGGACTGTAAATAATAACGCCGGGAAATATTTATAGTCAGTGGTTTATTGAAGGCACGTAAAAACTTAAGTACAAAATTATAACTTAAGAACTAAATTTCAATAGATTTCAAAATCGCTTATTCACTACACAATACTTATTTTAATCACAGTAAAATACTGTCAAAGTTAAGACAACTTTGACCAATGATATTATATATGTATATATGTGCAAATATATTACTCATTATGAATCATAAAAAAAATGTACTCACCAGTATAAAACTATGGAATCGACTTTATGGCGTTGGTAATTAAATAGTTAGTAATTATCTTATTCTAGTCGTTTCCCGGAACAAGATACTTTACTTCAGTCGAGACCCAAAGCAAAGTTGTATTAGTCGTGTTTATTCTAGTCGGTACCCAGAATAAATATCTTTATCTCAGTCGAGCCCCAAGATAAAGGTTTGAGATTAGTGAGTGTTATTCTAGTCGCTACCCGGAATAACTATCTTTATCTCAGTCGAGACCCAAGATAAAGACCCAGAATCAATATCTTTATCTCAGTCGGTACCCAAGATAAAGTTGTTGAGTTAGTAAAATTTATTCCAGTCGAGACCCAGAATAAATATCTTTATCTCAGTCGAGACCCAAGATAAAGGTTTGATGTTAGTAAATGTTATTCTAATCGCTACCCGGAATAACTATCTTTATCTCAGTCGAGACCCAAGATAAAGTTATTTAGTTAATAAAATCTATTCCAGTCGAGACCCAGAATAAATGTCTTTATCTCAGTCGCTACCCAAGACAAAATTTTTGAGTTAGTAGAATTTATTCCAGTCGAGACCCAGAATAAATATCTTTATCTCAGTGGCTACCCAAGATAAAGTTATTAGGTTAGTAAAATTTATTCCAGTCGAGACCCAGAATCAATATCTTTATCTCAGTCGGTACCCAAGATAAAGTTGTTGAGTTAGTAAAATTTATTCCAGTCGAGACCCAGAATAAATATCTTTATCTCAGTCGAGACCCAAGATAAAGGTTTGATGTTAGTAAATGTTATTCTAATCGCTACCCGGAATAACTATCTTTATCTCAGTCGAGACCCAAGATAAAGTTATTTAGTTAATAAAATCTATTCCAGTCGAGACCCAGAATAAATGTCTTTATCTCAGTCGCTACCCAAGACAAAATTTTTGAGTTAGTAGAATTTATTCCAGTCGAGACCCAGAATAAATATCTTTATCTCAGTGGCTACCCAAGATAAAGTTATTAGGTTAGTAAAATTTATTCCAGTCGAGACCCAGAATAAATATCTTTATCTCAGTCGGTACCCAAGATAAAGTTAATTTGTTAATAATTTTTATTACACTCGCCAAGTAGAATTCCAAAAACGATGCACAATCTATGATAGCTGGATACTAAAAGAGAGAGATTCAAGTTGGCCTGCGACTTATATTGCCTCTGAATTGCGCACGGCTCCAACAAATTATTTTACATTGCGCATAGTAACCAAAGTACGTTGACCTTAGCAGCTGTGCGTAGGTAGCAACAGGAAAGCCCGTTGACCTTAGCAGCTGTGCGTAGGTCGGAAGAGTGCATTAACCCTAGCAGCTGTGCAAAGCAACTGGAATTTTGAGCATTTTTTGTTGCCGTTCTTAATATTTCCTAGCTAAAGTTATTAGGCTTATAATTATACAATAAGTTACCTATTAAAATATTGCTAATTTGCTATTTTAATGATACATTCAATGTATAAATTACTTAATCTAATTCCATTTGATTCGCGCACTGTTATCGAAGACAAGTTACTTTCATCTTATTGGATTGTGTCCAGGATTTGTTTATGTGGAATGTAGCCATTATGTGTTGATTGTTATCTCCACTAAAAACTGCCTTATCGATGTGCTTGTAGGTAGGTATATATCGTTTCATTCCCAACCTATTTTCAATGATTAGCAAAAACTTGGAATTAGAAACTTTTAAACTATGTTACTTCCAGGTGGCTATTTAATGTTGGTTTGAACAACGTCGGTGTCTTTTTTGACAAGGCGTTTACACTTAAGTAATTCGGGCTTAATAACCGTCTTGTAGTACTCGGATGCAGACGCGAAATATGCAAATATTTCATGTTGTTCATAACAAGGAGATCAGACACAGGGGCTGCAGATCCAACAATTTTATTATTCCTACGTTTTTTATTTTGAACTGTGTACCAGTTATTACCGCCGCCAGAATTTATTTCAGCTAAGCAAACATTTGCGTTAGCAGAAGATGAAGATAATGCATCATCGTGTACTGCTGATGATGACCTTGCTGCAGTTTGATCAGTATTAGGATTACGGTTTGGGTTAGTAGATTTACTCACATCATCCGATGACACAGATTTAACTGATGGGGCAGCATTCAATTTAGCAATTTTAAAGAAGTTATTTCATTTAGAAATTGTTTTTTTTAGGAATTAATTTCACATGACATAACTGATAATTTGTCGATCAATGTATCGAGAAACATATTAGCACAACCGGGGCACTTCCAGCAAATTTTCTGCACTTGACTCAATCAGCTTAAAAATGCTTCATCTACTTTGGCACCACGCTTGTGAAAAAAATCGAGAACAAAAAACACATTTAACTGTGTTGTCAAATAATTCTTCATCACATTTTCCACAATGTTTAGCACTCATAATTAATTATAAAAAGAAGCAACAAAAAAAGAAAAACTTTTAAATGTTTTGTATAGATGAACAGATTAGAACACGTCCGCACTCTTCCACTGTCGACTTTGCATACTACTAAAACTGCTACTAATATAAAATAATAATAATAAATTTCATAAAATTCAACAACAATCATAAGTTAAAATTTCAAAAATAAAAATTCAATTTTCAATGTTCAACGATATGTTGACATCGGTCTCTATTGACATCTAAGACTGGTCATAAGACCGATTTTTGGTGGTCGCATTGCTGGTCTCATTTTATTTTGAGTAAAATTTCAAAAAAAGTTCAGCCAATAGGTTATAAGAAATTATTCACGTATCGATTATGGATGGTAAGTAAGAAATAATAATTTTTTATAGTTTATTTTAAAGGAGTTTTTGTTAGACGAAATGTCTTCAGTTTATAATTATTCTTCATCTTCGTATGATTCCTCATCCGACAACGAATTTATTTCAGTATTAAATTCATATAAATTTATACCTGCTCCGTGCAAAAAGCGTAAGTACAGCCAGCGAGAAAATGTATTTGAAAAGTTCTCTATAGAAGAATTTGAATATTGCTTTCGCCTATCAAAAGTAAAAGCTTTAGAATTGACAGAACGCATATATAAAAGCGAAGGTTGCATGAAAATCAAATTCAAATCATTTAATGGTTAAAAGTATCTAAGATATTACAATCTTTTGTGATACAAAACTTAGTTGGTAAATTTAAAAGCAAATACTAAATTCATATTAATATTAAACTAACAACAAAAAAAATAAAAAAAAGACTAAAGCTAAAAAAAGAAAAAAAAATACAATGATAAGAAATAAGCAAAGCAACAATAGAAAATTATAGTAAGGAACAAAATAGAAATTAAAAACCAGCAAAAAATCGAAGATTAATATAAGCAATAGCGACAACTAGTAGCAGTGCAGGGAGGGAAAGAGCATACAAAACCAGAGGACATAAGTGATGGAAGAGAAAAGTGATAATAAAAATAAAAAAACAAAAATACAAGCGCAATATAGAGTGTAAGCACAATGTCATTCCGCCTGACCATCGTCCGAGGACAGATGATGAGTCAGCCTAAGCAGTACTCTGAATGAACTGGCCGAGCTCGTGCGCTGCAAGTCCACCGGAAGATTGTTCCAAAGACGAGCAGCATGAACAAGGTGAGAGCGTTCCCAAATTCGATGTTGATAACGGGGAACCCGCAGCATTAGATGCCTGTCAGTGTTTAAGAAGCTGATGTCGGAGAATAGATAGCTGGGCGCCTGGTGTAGATGATCTTATGAAGAAAGAGCAAAATTATCAGTATCAGATAAGCATCTAGAGACATACCCAGCAGAGAATTACAAAAGAGAGAAACGTGATCATATCATCTTAATCCATGAATAAAACGGATGCAGACAATGAAAGCAACATTCAGTTTCCGCCTACAACCTTCGAAGTATTCCATAAATTTTACCTAATGTATTTTTAATGTGGTCACAGCAAGTCATAGAAGAGTTGAGGATAATTCCTAAATTTCGAGTAAAGGTAACGTAGGGTAAAGTGGTGGAATTCAAAGTTATAGTTGTAAATTGTGAGACATCAAGCCTCTCGCGATTTAAAATCATGTAAGTTGATTTATTTGAATTTAAAAGTAAGTCATGGCTCTTGGACCACTCGAAGATTCTCTTCAAGTCTGAGTTGATTCTCTCGACACAATCCTCAATAAGGCCAACTGGCCTATCCAAATATATCTGAGCATCATCCGCATACAAGTGTATCTTTGAGTCTTCTATTACATTGGCCAGATAATTTATGTACATACTGAACAATAAAGGGCCCAATATTGAACCCTGAGGTACCCCACAAGTAAATCTTTGAGTTTGACTTATTGAGAGCGTCCAGTCATAAAGCTTCTGATAAGTGCCAGCAAGGATGAAGAAAAACTGAACTTGTCTAAAAACGCGGTGAGGAGCTTGGAATGGTTGACGCTGTCGAAGGCTTTCAAAAAATCCAGGAGTGTAAGGACTGTCAGGTGATTCTTATCAAGAGCTCTACGAATTTCGGAAGTTACCTTCAATAAAGCAGAATTGCAGCTGTGTCCAGCTCTAAATCCTGACTGGCACGGGGTGAGCAGTTGGTTTGATTCCAAGTAAATTAAGATCTGTTCGTGCATGAGGTTCTTGGATAAAAAACAAAGAATACTGATAGGTCGAAAATCGCTTGGGCCCTCAGGAGATGTGACCTTAGCAAGGGGCAGCACAATTGCGCTTTTCCAAATTTTGGGAAATCGCGAGGATATCAAACTCACATTGAAAATATGGACGATAGGATAAACGAGCCAGGGCAAAATAATTTTAATAAAACGTGACGATATTTGATCAGGTCCGACGGCCTCAGACCTAACAGCAGTAATGGCGTTAACAACTTGGACAGCATCAACACAGCTAAAGCTAAAGTCACCTTCATATGCCCGCTAATCTTCGACCCCAGAAGTGGTAGGAGTAACCTCAGAATTAGCATGAAAAGAGATGTTCTGAGAAGTGAAGTGCTTATTAAGAGAATCAGGATCAATATCGCACTCTGGGGCACTTTTCCCGAATACGCCAGCAGTTCTGAGATTTTTCCACATTTTTCTTTCCGGTAGATTCGAATCGAATTTCGATTCAAAGTACCGACGCTTAGCGGCTCGAATTTTTGTATTGGTAATATTTCTAATGTGTTTGTAAGCATCATGATTAACTTCGGTCCTCATACGCAAAAATCTTCTGTGCAAAAAATCGCGTTCGACGATCAATCCCTTAATTTCCGCAGAAAACCATGGATAGCCCTTCTGTTTCAGAATACATGATCGAAGGGGAACATATTTATCAAAAAGGTAGGATATAATTGAGTTTAAGAAGGCAACGTGATCATTTACAGAGAGATAATAGCTAACGGACATCCAACCAATACTTGCACATTCTGTAATCAGTGCAGGCATATTAATGCACTTGAAATCTCTGAAAGTGAAGGAAATTGTTGGCTGGATTGGATTGACGGAAAAAATATAAGTTAAAAAGAGAAAGTCATGGTCGAAAGACGATGGAGAACTTAATTAATTCTGAAACAGCACTGCATCCGTGTCAGAAGTGGCAAACAGGTCTAACAGAGATGGATTGATTGTATTAAAGTACGTGGGGAATTCATTTATAACATTGAGGTGCAGAGACTGTAGAAGGAATATAAAGTCATCAGACCTTGTATTCCTGCAAAGCAAATTAACATTGAAAACGCCGTCTATTATGACCTTGGAGTACCTATGAGTAAGGCCACTGAAAATATTTGCGAATTCCTCGGAATTTCCAACATTAAAAATTTCCGGTGGACAGTAAATAGAAGATAACACGCATTTATCAAAACCATTGTCAATTTCAACACAAACAAATTCGATATTTTGTAAACTTGAATTAATTAGTTTGGATTTCAGACAATCTTTAACAAAAATACCAACCCCGCCACCCATTCGATTTATTCTATTATTTCGAAATAGTTTATAACCAGGAATATCTACAAGAGATGAGGGGATATTAGAGTTTAGCCAAGATTCACTTATCAAAATAGCATGTATATCAGAACCTGAAAAAATATCTAAAATTTCATCCCTTTTTGACCTCAGACTGCGAGCATTCAGGCAGCAGATATTTAGACCATTCGACCTACGGCAAAAATGTTAAGAATCACTCTCACCCTGCTATGAGCCTCATTGGACCACATCGCAGAGCGTAGCCAGTTACAAAGATCATTATAAATAAAACATATGTGGTTACACTCACAGCGCTTAGATTAGAAGGCAAATAATGTAACTTCCCATGTGCGGTATGTCTCCCCAACCCTGCAACTGGCACAAATGAAATTGAATCAAGTAAATAAGACAGATTAAATGAACAAAATGAAAATGCAAAAACTAGTATATAAGAAGGGAAAAGTAAAACTAAAAAGTAAAATCAAATTGCAAAAACTAAATTACAAGAAACAAAAAGCAAAACTAAGAATAATAAAAACTTAACTAGAAAACTAATCAAAAGAAAAATGAAAAGAAAAATGTATGCATCAATTAACAAACTTGCAAACAAATCCATAAATAGAAGAAAACAAAAGAAAAACATATGCCTGTATTAAGCGCTCGACCGGTTGGTAGGTGTGCAAATGGATAACAGCTGGTCTCGATTTGTAATTCTCATAGCACGATCCTCCTTCTTCAATCTAATGTGCACAATGCCATCTTTCGTAAACGTGGAAAAAAGCTTTTGCTCGGAATGAAGTTTTATAGCGTCTCGCAGAAGAGCGTTAGTTGCAGGGGAAACACTTTCGCTGAAGAGAATTTTGCTGTTTGCAGTGAACCCTTCCAAGTCACTCAGTATAATACGATGATTACTCCAAACTGATTGAAATCAAGCAGGGCTACAAGGATCACATTAAAGACATTAGAAAAACTACTCATAACGCTTAAATATTATGCTACAAGTAGTTTTCGAGCGCATTTTTGCTTTCTGTCGACCAATCAACGATTTCCCGAATCGTATGTACAGTTTCCAAAAAAAAAAAATTGCGCATTTAGCAAAGGAGGATATTACAATGCTTGCAACAGAGGAAGAATGAAAAGTTTTTGAAATGTATGGAGTGCCTAATGTTGTGTGTGCTATCGATTTTGAGTAATGTTGTATGATATTCAATAAGGAAATGCTACAGTTAATATTTTTAATTTTCATAAAAATTTCAGGCATTCATGTGCCCATACAGTCACCTGGAGGAGACAGATCAGAAAGCTTTACACAAGAGTTAGTTTTCCATAAACGTACAAATTATTTGTGATCACGATATGCGAATAATAGATATTGTTTCGCGGATTGTTAGTGAATAAAAATTAATATAATGAAATATATATGTCATTATTTCAGATGGCCAGAATCATGTCACGATCAAATGATTTTCAACTTTTCAAAATTACAACTTGAATTCGAAATTGGAAAATTTTAAACATTTTTTCTAATCGGTGATTCGGGTTACGCATGCAAAAAATAATGTCTAATGTTCCATCTATGCATAACGTCACTAGTTGAAAAATATCCAAGGAGATTTTTTTTTTCATTTTTTGCAACCTTTTACTGCACAATTAACTATTTAAAGATTTATTTTGCTTATATTCTATTAAATATGTACTTAAAAACTCAACTCGATTTATTCACTTACGATTTCTTCACAGCTGTCAAAATTTTTTCAACTGATAACGCAATGAAGGAAGAAAAAGAGATGGAACATACATTCTTACTCTTTATACCATGAGCGTGTTCCTCTCCCGGTGGGTGTATTCTCTATTACGATGTACTGGCTAGCCATGTATGGCCTGGCTTCCGCTAAGCAAATGTTATTCGGTTGTATTTAAGCTTAATTTATGTAACTTCGTTACAACGCTTATACCGAATTTAAAATGCAAAGTGGAATAGATTGGCGTAGAGTGGCAACTGGCACCCGTATGGCTCAGAGTAGAGTAGAGTGGAGCTACATGAAAGTAGATTTTATTCTATTTTCATGTTGCCATTTCGAAAAGCTTACAAACTGGAATTTCGTACTACTAGCATGTAGATGGCGTGGAAAAAGCTCCATATTTTTTTTTTATCATAACTAACATGTTTTCATGTTATTTCCTAATTTAATATTTTTTATGAATGGTAATAAAAAATAGGAGGTATTTTTTGCGAATTATGATAGTGCGGCTGGAGCCTGAAAGATTGAGTTCGACTACTATGTAGGATTCTTGCTTAATTTAAGGGCACTGTTGGGGTTTTACTAGATTGCCGATTACAGATTTATCTTATACCACTTTTGAAAAATAAGTAACATTGAGGTAAACATGAATGATTGAAAGAAACTCCTGTTTGCTCGGATATATAGTTTTTCTATTTTCTTCGTAGCTGTCATTAGAAACTAAATCATTTTTTTTAAATTAAATCATTTTTTGAAATGGTCATAGCTTCATTGTTGTTTGTATGACTGACAGAATGATCAGCGGGCAGTGGTGGATTTCCTGTGATCTAAAGAAAGGTCTTTTTTACAAGCGACATAAATGACCCTATTGTCAGATGGAAGAAGCAGAAAACAGTGGGCAATGTTTCATTTATTAATCTTATAAGTATAAGCTTAACATAAGAAAAGAAAATTTCCTCAAGAAAACGGCATAACATTAGCGTGAACGAAAGGGCCGACAAACTTGCTCGTTTTGGTGCAGCCTCGACGGAACCTGCCTCTATAGTCGGGATTGCACCAAAACGCTTTGTCTCAATCATTTCAAGCTGGGCTGACCGCCAACATGGTCGCCTTTGTTTAAAAAATCCCTCGGCTAGAACAACAAAGGAACTGTGGGGTCAACCAAACCCAAATCAAACGAATAAGCTCCTAAGACTTAGCAAGCCAACCCTGAGAACCCTGTTGTCCATTCGCAAAGAGGGCTGGGGGCCAATACTGAAATTTATAGAAGCATCCGGTTGGGACCTACGGGCATCTCTCATGGGGCTGGAAGGTGAACAATGTACCTTGATTTGACCTACGTTCGAGGGATCCCTCGGGATCCAAGACCTCTGTTTCAATCAATCAAGTAACTAATCACAAATCTGTCAGAGATTGAAGATAGACCTTGTTTATACCAATAAGAAATCCAAGCCATACACTGGCCAAATGGGACTAATAGAAGCAGGATATACTCTGCCTCATGAGGGCGCTAATTGTAGCATTAAAACTAATCCGTGCATTAAGAGTTCCATGGTATTAAGCCGAATTACGCCAAGTGCCCATGTAAAACCACCAAGGACTCTGTTCTGGATGTCAATCCGTGTAGTAAAGTGTAATGCTCGCAGATAAGTAAGTAGTTTTTTGTGCTTGCATAAATTGATTTAGACATATAAAGGTGTGAATTACAGCTCCACTAATAATGTATCATATCCGGTCCCATCCACCCGTTCATTCCCGACCGACATATCTCCAATGTCTAGCTACCGCGCCAGCTATGAGTTACCCCGCCCACATATATTCCCAAAAAAAAAAATTCCACTCAAAATCAATCCATAAAAGATTTCAACTCATAACTTGATAGCTATAACCAACCACAGATGAACTCAAAATGTATGCTCGAATACGAACAAAGAAAATTCCCAACAAAAATCTCCGCTTCCGAATGAATAAATCAATTCAATGCGATTGTAATCGTGATAAGATAACGAACGTGTCGAATAGTTTACACTTGATGTGGCGATAATTGAATTTTCGACACTTAATTGACTTATTACAACACACAAGACAAGAATGTAAAATTAAAAAAAAAACGGTCGATAAGAGGTCCTCCCTTCCTTCGTTGTCAGTACACATTGATGTAGAAAATCCGTAGTTCTATATATAATTCATTCAGCTCAAGCTCATCTATGGAAAATCGATAAATCATTAGAAACCACATCTAGAATCTATATAAATTCGTATTACACCGATAAATTCAAGATTGAAGTAAGCGGGGGACCTACATAGTAAATGTTACCACATCGAATTGAAACAATTCAATAAATCCCGGGGATCTATCTGCTTGAACTGCTGGTTAAGGATTTAAATATTACTTTTACAGCTTTGCTTAAATTTTTAAGACAGCTAACAGGATGTGTTCAAGTAAAGTGTCTAATAATGTTAGACAGCATGTCGAAGACGCGATGCTTAAACATTGACAACGATCCAGAAATAGATGTTATTTCGCGTGTGAATACGAACACTTGTAATGCAAAATGAAATTACGTGTTATGCGCCATTGCTTTTTTTTTCTTTTTATTAGAATATTTTGTCAGGGTTGGTATAATTAAAGGGATGAAAAATGGATAATAGGAATATGTAGTTTATCCTTGAGTTTGTTTGTACCTGCAATTAAGGTATCGTAGCAGTGAGGGACAATTAGTATATGATTACCATATGGATAGAAAGTCAGTCGAGGTAGGAATATTGCAATTGATTCAATATGATGGATGTAAAAAATAATTTATGACTTTCGATTCAAGGACTTCACGACAGGTACCTATAGAAAAACAACAAAATAGAATTCATGATGTATACTTAACATTGATATACATTATCATACAATAAAAGGAATTCAAAATATAAGTAAATATGCACACATTAAAAGGCTGTGTATGTATATATTTTTGAATTATAGATGTCACTAAGCCCAGGCTAATATTTTTTTTTGGATAGAGCAACATTGTAGAAGTTAAGGTACTTAATTGGATGAAATTTCGGTAAAATAATTCTATGGATTCAAGTTCCATCTACGGCAAAAAATGGTATGACAACGGATTACTCACTATGACCCATTTGAATACGTGAGTGAAATTTAGAAAGTTAGAATTAATCTAAAATTATCATTTGTAAAGAAACAGAAGAAATAAAAGGTCTGAAAAAATCCTATTCTCGATCAATTAAATATTCGAAGGGCACATTCGAAGGGCAGTGGACAATAACTATATTTGTATTTTAGCTCTAATTGATTTTTGTCGAGGCTTTCGACATTAAACTTCCACTTCCACCCCTCGGCTTCTTATCGAGTACGATGCAAAAACTCAAAGTGAGAAACATATTATCCGACACATTGCGGAGTACCCCAGAAATCTATCTTAGGTCCGTTGCTTTACAACATCTATATTAATGACCTTTTCGATGCAATCAGTAGCTGCAATATTCATATATATATATCCTGACAATATGCTGGTCTACCTGACCTGATAGAGAGGATTGTGTTGAGCTTCTGATCTCTGAGCTATTTCAGTATCTTTAAATGGGCTCATGAAAATCAGTTATTGCTTAATCAAATCGCAATGAATCGCATTTTTTCGTTATTGCATTAACGTAACGGATTTGCCATCAATCATCTTAAACCACACAACCATACAATGAGTAGACCGCTAGAAAAATCACGGAAATTTCCTCAACTCTATAATGAAATGTTGCGATCACATTCGCGAAGTGGTGGGGAAGGCTGCAGCTACGTCACCGGAGGACTGAAATCCCCTAAGTTTGCTCTCTTTTCTTTCCAAAATTATCGAAAAGGTATATTGGATTCGTAACTTTAGCATTATTTAGTGCAAAATAATTGTTGAGTTGAGTTGCTGGCAGTCTGGATTCCGATCCAGGAATAGTTGTGAAACTGTTCTTGTAAAAGGTCATAAATGATATTCGCGCTGTTTTCTTGAGGACTTTTGACAGTGTATACCATAAAAACCTGCTCGAAAAATTATCCTACCGCTTTGATTCCTCCACAGATTCAATGTTCTTGTAAAAGGTCACAAACGATATTCGCGCTGTTTTCTTGAGGACTTTTGACAGTGTATACCGTAAAAGCCTGCTCCAAAAATTATCCTACCGCTTTAATTCGTCCACAGATTCAATGTTGGGTGTCTCGCAGAGTCAACATTTCCATAAGATAACAACCGACAATGCATAGAATTAAGATTTTCTCTCTCTAGGTAGCGGTGTCCCACAAGGATCTATACTGGAATCTTTGCTTTTCAGTCTATGTTTGAATGATTTTTCTTAAAAGGTATCTAAATAGTTAAATTTACGCATACGTGTCTGCGTAAGTCATCAAACAGCATTGATTCAAGATAGTGTGGTCGCTCGAATGAGCGAAAATTGGAATAAGATTTATAAGTGATCTAAAAGAAATAATCTGAAACTTAACTCAAGCCAATAAAATACATTTCCTTTTTTTTTTAATCATTGACTCGTTGGATTCGCCAGCAATAATATTGAACGGGACCCCACTTCCTTATGATAATAAAGTTCGCAATTTAAACGTTACTCGGAACTCAACTTATGTAGACATGCTATGATCACATTACAGCTAATCTATATAAAGTATATACCAATCTTCGGGGCCTCTGGTTGTCGGCTAGTATTCTTTCACCGAAAATTCACTAACACTAATTAAATCTGTATATTATTGCAGCATTTTACATATGGTTTCTTCCTCTTTCCAAAACTTCACTCTTGCTGCAGTAGAAAGTATTTAACGACTATATTAAATTCATATTTTTGGACTCCGCAGATTCAATCTCTACCCCATCTTAAATTCACGGTACTCAGTTGTTTATTGGACACCTATTTGAAGCTGAGAGTTTTATTTTTCTTCTGCAATCTATTGGTAACCTCTGAACTGCATTACCTTAGTTACTAAGCGTAGAGGACGGACCTTACTACTAAGGCTTAGTAGTAAGGTCCGCCAAATACGCTCAATCAGAGGATAAACCGTAATATCGTATTGCTATTTATGAAGGTTCTATCATTGTTTAACTAAGCCGTTTGCCTAATCAGAGAGTCTGCACTATCATAAACTGAATTTCTCTCGCAGAGATACATAGTTTAGCATAATTAATTTTTCGGTTTTTTCTTGTGGCTTTCATCTGCGTGACGGGTCCGTACGGTAGTGGCATAGTATCGGTACGACATTTGTCCCATCAATGTCGTACCGCATGAAGCTCTCCCACGGTCAGACATGCTATGGACTAATCAGCAGACATTTTATTAATTTCACCACAAAATTCACTTCTCAACTCGGTAAATGCCGCTTCTCTACTGACAAGGCATGTCGCAACGCTTCATGTCGAAAACATGATGCATCTCAACCACGAAGTGCACACCCCTGTGTGGGTACTAATTTAAATAAACGGTGGCGACAGTGGCTCGACATGCTGCACGCTTAGGCCCCTGCCTGGTAAGTCGGTACGACTTCTACCGATCATTGACTCGGACCGAGCCACTGTTGCCACCGTGTACTTAAATCAGTACCCACACACGGGTCTGCAGTTCGCGGTTTAGATGCATCATGTTTTCGGTATGCAGAGTTGCGACATGCCTTATCAGTAGAGAAGTGGCATTTACCGAGTTGAGAAGTGAATTTTGTCGTGAAATTAGCAAAATGTCTGCTGAGAGCTATGAACATATCGAATTTTGTTGTTTTTAACTACATATTCTAGGAGCATTAGAACCATATTGGGTTTTCCCATCAAATTCTTTATCACAGTTTGTACACGTTGGCATTAAAAACAAAAAATCAATTTTTATTCAACCTCTGCCTTAGTACCAGAGAAATGTTGATAATTACAATTTTAATTTTCTTATTCCTCACCTCATTAAAACAATCGTGTGAGACGACGAGTTTAAACTAGTAAATTTATGTAATGACAGTTGAATATTGAAGTGTTCTAATATTTTATCAAATATTGTTTTTTAATAAATAATAAAAAAGAAACTTACCAATTACTTTAATTAGAAAGATTAGTCCAATCTGAAAACAAAACACAAATTATATTAATTTTCAATAGTAACACAAATTTTCAATATTATATATATATAGTTTTCAAAATAAAGAGAATATTTTAAGTTCACAAAACACTGCGTTCGAGACTAGTATAATAAAAGAGCGTTTATAATGAAAGAGTTGAGTGGATTGAGCTTTTACTAGAGTAGCGTGTATGCATAATAGTGGGTTGAGATTATGTGTGTCACATCCAAGTGGGAAAAATACAAAGCTCTTCGAAGAAAAGCGGATTCGAAACGCTTGTAGCAGCCCAGCAGGAAAAATTCCAAGTGCTTCGAAAAAAAAAACAGATTCGAAACGCTTGTTGCAGGTTACTGACATGCTTCCAAAAAAGTGCTTCTCTGGAAGCAATCTGCAGCAATTTCGAAGTTATTGCTAAAATTCCAGAAAACTGCATACGAACGTGATCATACAAGTTTTCTAGTGTTGCCGACGTACGTAATAGAGCTGAAAATTGCATCCGGATTTGCTAATATCCGAATATCTGGATACCCGAATCTGCGAACTATCCGATTCCTGAGATCCGAATCCATATTACTCGGATCCGGATCCAAACTAAGCAAAAAAGCTTCAAAATTGCATTGTTTATTAAGAAAATAAAAATTACATGGAATTTATATTTTCCCAATAAAACAATGCAATCTGGAGGAAATTTTGAAGTTTTTTTGTTTAGTCTGGATCCGGATCCGTATAATTGAGATCTGGATCCGGATAGTTGGGATCCGAATACTAGCATCCGGATACCCGGATTTGAGGAATCGGATTCTAACTATCTCAGATAATTCGGATAGTAAATTATCTGAATACTTTCAGCTCTAGTACGTACCATATTAGTCCCCATTATACGCAGTTTTGGAAGAAGATTTGCTTTTAGTTCAGTGAAAGACTTGTTGAATGAAGTGTTATAGCTTTTTGAAAATAAAATTATAAAGTGTATAAAACCTTTTTTTAATGTGAATAATTATTTTTTAAATTGAATTGTAATGTTTCCTTGGTGATTTTCTTTTACCTCAATTAATCATAATAGTCAAACAATAATTTTCTGTAATTAAGAGAAATAATTGTAAATATTTGTGCTGACAGTGTAGCAGCTGCACTCATGTAGAGCTTCAAACCTGTTTCACACAAAGTGCTTTAAAAGCTATTAAAACAAAACTTGAAGGAAGTATCATAGGGCTGTGCGAATAGTACCCACTCGTTACTTTGGTACTCGTTACTTCATATAATCCGAAGTAACGATATCTGTAAGATCTGGGCTCAAGCAAAGGGAGTGCCCGTTTATTAAGAGATAAATCAGCCTTTCAATTCAAATATAAAATATTATTTCAATAGATACTATATATTGCTTACAGCTAGTATCACATATCAATTCAATTGCTTAAATGAAAGATCCTAAATATCCTAATACCACGTAAAATAATTCAATAAAATAGAAACTTTAATAAAAATTCAAGAAACAAGTTAAAAATTTGAAATAGACTTCAATAAAAGATTCAGTGCCGCCACTGTATTTCTGCTCCATTTATTTCTGTAAAAAAAGGGAAAGATTCATGAATTACATAATTCAAGCAGGATAGGATTTTTTAAAGTATACTGCAACGAGTGGGCCTTTCTAGGAAAATTGAAAACGTTACAGCAAGTAGTTGCATTGAGTGCTGCTGTGCGAATTCTGCAGTGTTTTGTCTGTGCTGCCCATGTGAACACAGTAATAGGAACAGAATTGGATTTCTGCTTAAGAGGAGTGTTTAATGTTAATGATGCAGAAATAGATTTCTGCAGCAGGAGTAAATTGTTGCTTAGGTGAAGGGTGGAAATAAAGCAGAAGTAAATCTCTGCAGCAGGAGTAAATTCCTCCTCAGGTGTAGGATTGAAATGAAGCAGAAGTAAATTTCTGCAGCAGGAGTAAATTCCTCCTCAAGTGTAGGATTGAAATGAAGCAGAAGTAAATTTCTGCAGCAGGAGTAAATTGTTGCTTAGGTGATGGGTGGAAATAAAGCAGAAGTAAATTTCTGCAGCAGGAGTAAATTCAACTGTATCCGGTATACATTTTTCAAAAGCCTACCCGTTACATTTTAGCTTTTAAGTTAAAATAGAATCCAATATTTATCCGTATACTCATAGAATGGTATCCTTCAAATATCTGCTTGTCATCAATTATATATGAATTCGTACATACACTTCTTTTTTTGGTTTTTTGTAAGGCAGGGAGACGAGATATCCGAAGCACGGAAGGCAAAGCGATCCATTGTGTTATCCTGCTAGAAATCCCATTACCAAAATCTTCCAGTCCTCTTAATGAAGTGCATCAGGTCTTGGTGTGGAAGAGTTTTCAGAGCTTATCTACAGATAGGAAGGCAGACCCTAGAGTATCCAGCTTGCTCCTGGCGAAGGTTGTATATGATAATTATTTTAGTTAACACTTAGCACGACAAATATTATAAAAACGAATGACGAATGATCCAGGAAATAGAATTTATATCGGATCGTAGTAAAGCACAAAATTCTTCTCAATTTTGTTTTACCAAAAAGTGCTCTTCAGTGTATTATGTATGTTTCAAAATCTCGTGACAGTACACCAATGTTACATCACACAAACTACGTTGATTACTAGAAATTTCAATATGTGGATAAATGAAGTCAAATTTTTTATATGTAGAAAATAAAACACAGGTTTTGTTGAAATTTTACATGGCAAATTGAATAGCAATTCAATGCTCTCTCAATATTTTGTATCGACATAAAACTGCAAATCGAACTGAAAGTTGAAAAGTATGCCAACAAATTTTACTTGATTGAATATTTATACTTTTTGTGGACCAGAATAGTTATAGGTCCGAAATTGATATTGATGCGAAAAAAATTAAAAAAAAAACTTTCCATCAGATTAGAAAAGACTATAATTGTAGGACTAAATGGTGATTGAATAATAACATGAGCCTAAGTAGGAATTTATATTTAAGGTAGATTTAATAATTATGGCATCATCGCTTGAATTATCTCTTATATAAAATCTTATTGAGAGAAGTTTTTCATATGTATTTTCAGATCTTGCCTAGCTCTAAAGAATGTTAATTAAGTTAACGAAAAAGAAAACTTTTTTTTATCCGAACTTTCCAATAAACTTAGAGATGCCTTCAAGGGATAAAAGAACCTTTTATTCTTACATTATTGCTTCTTCAGGACTTTCAGAAGTATCTAAGCCTTTTGATATATACCAACACATACGCACACTCCTCATATGTCTTAAATTGGAGATTTTCTTAATTGTATTCTCAAAGAAAATTGAACTTAGCCTGTTAATTCTTCACGTGTTATGTAGTAAAGATGTCAGCAGTATTTACAAGGGAATTACGCATTACCACACACTAATTCCATTATAATATAAACACACCCAAACATTATCATCTTGTTAGCAATTAACATGAAATTAATTTCCTACATAAGGCTTTACGTGATTTCTTGTTTTCGGTGTCATTAATTGCCATCCAACAAGTTGCTTAATACCTTAAGCTTTCTGCTTGATAAATTCTTCGTCGAGAGCTCAATTTATATGACATAGTTAATATCAGAAAGTATACGAATCGTTCCACATTTCATGCATTAACAATTTTTGTACAGCAATAAGTAAAAAAAAAATTTAAATGAGGACTTGATCTTAGCAAAGGAATTTATTAAAAAAAAAACTCATCGATATATCAAAGAAATTTCTTTAAGCATACTTAACTAATGGATGTGGTCCAAGAAATTCAATTTAGACGGCTCCTTAAAATGTTCACTTAGGAATAAGTGATGCGTGTATGCCATTGAGGATATTATCAACCATCTTCAACTTTTAAGGGTTCTATTACGGTACTTTAGATATTTACCTACATATTAAGGAGAACGCGAAATGAGAATTGATTTATCTAAGGGTATTTCCGTTGAAAACGAAATAGAATGTTGGAGGAAGGCTTTTGAAGAAGTTCTTTCATCTAAAGAGGGGATGACAAATTAAGATATAATCTATATAAGGATGTTAAGTATTTTGAATGACGAAGAAGAACACTTTGAAGTTAATTGATTTTTCAAAATATTTACATTTATGTTTTCTATACAGTTTTTCACATACGCTTGAACCAATCCTGAAAACACCCCAGCAGGAAATCTGGTCAGGCTTTCCACGTGACAGATTGTGGAAGCAAAGCAGTAAAACTTAGTGTAAGAAGATGAAAAAGTTGAACAATCTTTGAACCCGAAAGAAGCTTCTTGGAAGGCGTAACGTATATTTTCAAACTCATTCCCGTATGTGGTGTGGCACCCGAAGGCTACGGATAGGTCATGTTTAGACAAACAAAAATTTTATGGGTCGGGGGGGGGGGGGGGGGACCGGTTTCCGAGATAACGGGACTTAAAGATAATTGGGTATGTTTTTATAGATCACTCTGTAGCTTCTGAACGTTACACCCTATGATGATGATTTAAACTTTGGTAGATAGATAATAGTTGGACCTTTCCAATGGTCTATAAATTATTTTTCCCCTTACCTTTCCGTTTTCAAGTTATGGCTCAAAAAAGTTAAATTTTCGAAATTTTTACTCGTTTTTTTTTTATTTAACTACTATTTTTATAAAAAAAAAAAACGTCATTAATATCAATTTTTCATATTGAATTTAAAAAGCCCAAAAGTTAAGTTTTAACATGACCTATCACACTCTGTACCCAAAATGTAACCCTTTCTGCGTTTTTTGCACTTTTTCTTAAGCATATCCAGGAAAAATGACGGAAAAGGGTTATTTCCAAAAGATAATTGCCTACTTTCTGGCACTTATTGAACTTTTTCAGTCATTTTTGCTGGAGATTTTAAGAAAAAGTTCACAGAACGCAGAAAGGGTTACGTTTTGAGTACAGAGTGTGATAGGTAATTTTAAAGCTAAGCCTTTGGGCTTTTTAAATTCAATATGAAAAACTGATATTAATGACGTGTTTTTTGATAAAAATAGTAGTTAAATAAAAATAAAACGAGTAAAAATTCCGAAATTTTAATTTTGTTGAGCCATAACTTCAAAACGGAAAGGGTGAGGGAATAAATTTATAGACCATTGGAATGGCCAACCAATTATCAATCTACTAAAGTTTAAATCATCGTCATAGGGTGTAACGTTCAGAGGTGATCTATAAAAACATACCCAAATATCCTAAGGTCCCGTTATCTCCGAAACAGTTACGACTCTCCCAACCCCCGTCCCCAACACCCATACAATTTTTTGTTTGTCTAAGTATGACCTAGCTGTAGTTTTCGGGTGCCAGACCACATACGGGACACACTGTAATTTCACTTGCATAAAATAATTTACCTCTAGGGACTACCGGCCAATAAGTCTGCTTTGCTTCCTCAGCAAAGTTCTTGAAAAGCTATTATATATTCAAATTCTTGATTATATATCAAAAAGTAACTTCTTATCAAAAATACAGTCTGGTTTTCGTGCTGGCCACAGCTGCGAAACAGTACTGTTAAAAGTGTCCACTGATATCCGCATGTCTCTTGATAATAATTTAATGACGGCTTTAGTATTACTAGACTTCACTAAAGCATTTGATTCGTTCAATCACTGTATAGATACTAGTTATTCTCATTACGAACCACTTTCCGCCATTTGCGTCCGATTGTATAGGAAAGTACGGTACAAAGAACATAATTATCTCCCTCCTCTCTCTGTCTTTTCAATAGAAATGTATATACATTATAGGACGAAACACGTCACAGCTCAAGTGTCAACATTTTAATGAGAATACCTTGCATTCTATATACCTTGATGTAAATAAAATTTGCTTTGAAAGCGTAAAGTTTTTTGGTGTGCTGTTGCGTGAGGGTATCCAGGTAGCAGCACTTATGACGCTTGTCGTGTTCATACCGTTAGGTGCAGCAAACTGGAATTCTGCTGCGTATGGTACTGCAGTAATGGCACCTGTGACGTATTGTCGTGTGCGCTTTTATGAGTGCAGCGAATTGGAATACTGCTACTTGTGGGAGTGGATATTGTAGCACTTGTAACGTTTTGTCGTGTGCTCTTATGGGTGCTGCAAATTGGGTTGGTGTTACGTGTGGGATTGAATAATTTCCAATTTTGTCAGAATTAACTTCTGTATTTATTGTCGCAGAGCTAACTTCTGATATAAAATCAGGTCTAACTTTTGTATAAGATTAACATAGATTTTGATATGTTCAGGATCAATTCCTGTGTAAAATTGCTTGGATTAACCTTACTTTGTGCAATACTTAGGATTAACTCCTAGTCGAAATAATTTGAGTCAACCTCAATTTTAATATGTTCAGAATAAACTTCTGTATAGAATTGATTTAACCTCAACCTTGGGTGTCTAGAATCAACTTCTGTATAAGGATTGAGTTAACCTAAAACATTTGGGTAGCCAGAATTAACTTCTGTTTTTAGGATTGAGTCAACCTCAAGTATTTTGGATAGCCAGAATTGACTTCTTGTGATTTCACTATGGCTCGCCGCCTTTTTGTAGCTACCGTGGTCGATAATGTACTACTCATGGTGTTGCCCTAACAACGATTGCCGATTGCTGCAGCGAAAAAATCGTCTGACTGACGTAATGTTAATTTGATGACAAATGAATTGTAAATATACATAGAGATATATGTGTAGGCCACTGACATATATAACATGAACTGCCTGATTTTCTATTTCATATGGGTGAACTTTTGTTGGCAGGGTGTGACAATTATCATAATTTAAAGTTTTAGTTTCGTTTTAATATTCATATTAAAAGTTCAGCAAATTACAGATGCATTCGAAATTATTTCTATTCTTGGAAGCTTATCTTCTACAACATCAAATATTTTTTAAACTTGCCTGTCCCTAAAAGTAGGTATGGGGGACAGAGAAAGGATTACAAATACTGTATTGCCATCTATTTATATTCTATATATTCATTTGGAAAACCGCTGAACTGAAACTGGACTATGGTGGATTTTATATAGAACTAATGATTTATAGTTCAGCGAAAAAAAGTAGTTAAACCAAAAAGAGGCAACTATAGAAAAGTGATCCCATAATAATGTCAAATAATGTAAGCAATTTTGTAGCGTCAGCAGTCCATTGTATATATGTCAGTGGTGTAGGCAAGGTAAATTTATGATGAATTGTTGATTTTATTAGTTATTTTATTAATATTTTATTATCTTTTAGATGCTGAATTTCCTTGGGGCGATCAGGATAATTGTGGGATGTTGGAGGAGTACCGACGGGTTTGCTATTAGATAAGTATTTTGAATTTGTTCAATTTTGTTTATGATTCTTTGTGGATTTCTTGTCTGTTTTCTTTTTAGGAATTGATTTATTTGGATCGAGGGAAATAGTATAGTTCGGTGGTGGACCGAACAGATATCTTTAAATCCTGACTTTCAAATGATTTCTTTATTCTTTCATGAATAGCAAAGTTTGTATGAATTTAAAAAAAAAAACACCAGGATAGCATTGTTTTGAAATTTCAAAATGCTATTACTTTCGAAATACTCATTATAATAAGAAAAATATTTAGTTTGTGTTTTTGATTTCACAAACCCTATGTAAAATTTCAATTAATTAATGATTATTTTATAACACATGTCGCCCTTTTGATATGAAATGGCCCATATACCACAGGCAACGTTGCGGTACCGCACATCCAATTTTGCGTGCACTGACGTCCATATTCCGTAAAAAAAAAAACCATTGGAAACACAAAATCGTAAACAATGAAATATTTTGAGCACTTATCTTGATACTTTTGTGTTCCTATTCTATTCCAGAAAAAAAAACTTTTTCGTTTAATTTCAGGATTGCAAATTTCCTAGAAATACGTTTTTCCGAGTAACTCCACAAAGCACAATTTATTATTAAAGCGTTTCCACATTTATTAATTTAAAGGTGGATTATTTCTCGGCTACAGCAGACTGAAACTCATTGAAAATAATTTCACTGAATTTCTAAAATGCATTGAGAATGCAGAGAAATCGAACATTTCGACCCAGCGATCAGAGAGGTCTCATCAGTATGGTTATTTCTGATCGCCTACCATAGAAGTTCGATGATACGATCACCCAATTGCCCATATAAATACTTTTTATCCAAAGCAAGTGTGATTTATACGGTAGCATCAATTTCTCGTTGCAATTTTCAAATTGAGTGATTATTCTCCATAGTCACCATACGGCACTTGGATAAACCAAGAAAAACTTATAGGTGGATTATTTCTCGTCTACAGCAGACTGAAATTCATTGAAAATAGGATGCTTTTGATAAAAGGTATTTATATGGGCAATTGGGTGACCCTATCATCGAACTTCTATGGTGGGCGGTCAGAGATATCCATACTGATGAGTCCTCTCTGATCGCTGGGTCGAAAAATTCGATTTCTCTGCTTTATTAATTTAAGTCTAAGACTTAATTTTTAAAATGTTCTTATTTAACATTAATCCAAATAACTGAAGAATTTTAAGTTTTTAAATAATAAAAAAAGATACAAAAATTCAAAAACCTACAAAAAACGAATCTGACGTTTACTTCTATTTGACATTAGCAAGTTAACATCAGTTAAATTCTTCTTGCCTTTCAAACCCTTCGCCTAAGAACCAAGATTCATATACACCGACAGGGCTTTTACGTGATATTTCGCTTCGTTTAGTTATATATTCTAACCGATATTCTAAGGAGTTTTAATCCTTGATACCCATATTGTTACCATGGGAAAAAAAAGCTTAAAGTGAGGCTTATATAGAGGTCCATTTTCCAAGAGCATTAAGCGACGTAAAAATGTTTACTTTAAGTCGCCCCTAGCCAAAACGTCATTAAAAACTTTTAGGATATTGTATCTTAACATTAATGCTACCAGCTTCTGATGAACAAAGTTCTTTTTCATATCGACGAAAAGTATAGGAGTAGTTTACTACCCCATATTAATTATGTTCCATTTTTAATATCTTCTCAAAATCCAGATTTTAACAATGTTTTTTTTTTACATGAACGAATCCATAGTCGATACGCTTATTAAAAAAATAATAATTCCTTTGAAGTTATATTTTCTTATCGAATATCATCTTTCTTTAACATAGAAACAGAATCAACTTCAGATGGCTATGATGCCTTGAGACCATTTTATTTTAATTCCCAGTTTTTTATATTTTTGCTACGTTTTACCAGGATTATCTCCCGGAAAATCCGTTTTTTTTTCTGATTTTGGGACGGAAATCGATTCCTTTTCAATTCGTATTGCTGCGTCTTATGAATAATTCTTGACTTTTATACCTGACTACCTATTCAGCCGCTATCGTATCAAGTGGGGAAAACAAAATGAAAACGAATTCAGTTTTAGGAAGGGGAAGTGGAATTTTTTTTCCATTTATTTATTATCTTTGTTATTTTACCGGAAATATTTCTGAATTTTTTATGAGGTTTGTCCGATTTTGGGAAATCTTGTACTTATCTTTTTTTATGAAAGCGCTTTACATATACCGATCTGATTTATCACACCTCAGGGAGAGTTAGATGAAATTCCTTCAACTTATGCAGAGATAATATTGTGGTTTATGAAAAATGTAAGTATAAGTATTATTTGCATAAAGGTCTTCATGAGTCTACGAGAATTAATACATATGTATATACTCTATTTATATATGTGTACATACATGCTTTGTGTGAAAAAATAAAGCCTCCCCTAGTAGAAATTGTTCACAGTTTTACATTGTCTCTTGCCCCACAAGGGGCAGGTATTATGTAAACCTGATGAGCATTCATTAAATCTCATCGAAGGGCTCATTGTATATCATGAAACTGCTCCCTATATACTAAACCAGCAATAAATAAATATTCATTTTTGTCATCACTGTGTCAGATGACATTTCTACTAGGAAAATTTGAATTTATTTTTGTGATTTATTTATTTAAATTTTTAAAATATTTATTTTAAATTAAATTTTTGATTTGTCCTTCCGCGGAAAGTCTGTCGCCCATATGCTGAACAAGACGTTATGCCCAAATCTTAACGCCTCAGCGTCTCAGAGTTTGATTTGCAACAGGCGTTTGAATTCAAAAAAATATATGAAATCAATCTTAAAATCAGAACCTCATTTATGAACTCATCTTGACACTCATTGACATGCTCATTAATAAGCTCATCGTGAGACTCATTGACATGCTCATTAATAAGCTCATTGTGACACTCATTGATATGCTCATTAATAAGCTCATTGTGACACTCATTATGTACTCATCGAAGTGCTCATCTAATATTGTAAAATGCACAAAAGAGAACCAAATATACATTTCTAAATAAGTGACAGAGATGCAATATCTCATGCACACACTATCTCTGAATAAGTAAATAAATAATTTGTTTCCCGATTTTGATTCAAATGAGAATAAATTTCATCAATACGTTCATCTGATTGCTCATGAGGAGCTCACTGATGAGCTCATCATGATATGTCTACCAGGGTACTTGGTATAAATGTTTAGTTAAAAATCTATTATTAAAAACATATTATTTAAGTTAAGCTCCTTTCAGTCAATAGAATGGATGTAAATACACAACTTTGTTTTTAGTGGCTATATATATAGTTGCATAAGAGACCAACGCACATAAATAGAAGATCGAAATAAAAATGGTGGTAGTTTTTCTCCCTTTTACCAATCAACCCTTTCATTATTTTATAATTTGTTATTTTTTTTTATACACGTCCCAGGAGTGAGTTATTTTTGAATTTTTAGACAGATTTCGCAAATTGAAAATAACTTTTAAGCCCATTTACCGATTTTAAAACAAATTGAAATACAGATTTCTAACAATATTTCACAACTAGCTAGTCGCAAATAGAAATAGATCTATAGGAAGAGTAGGATATCACAAAAATATTGAACGGTATCGTATCGCGCTCGTGAATAGGGGTTAATTCAGATTATTAACTAGGAAAATCGCGTTTCAGGCAAGTGCACTATGTAAATTATCCTTTTTGTTAATAGAAGCAAAGATATATACAAATTAAATACGTGAATTATTTCAAAATAAAGTCGAAAAAGAGTATTTTTACCACAGATGCTCCGCACAAAACCTTTTTTTACTTTTTGCAAATTGACAAATTGTTTGTTTTACCCCCTAGTGCGAATTTCCCTTGCACGCCTAGTAAAAGTGAAATTCGCACCCGAGCGAACTTTATCCTATAGGGGGGAAATTTGCACCCTCATTTTTTTTTTTTTTTAACTGAAATTGAATATACAGTATAAAACAATCGAAAAGATGATCGTGCGAATTTTACAAAAGCATTTTTTTTATAGTGTAAGTAATGGCCTTGCATTTAAACAGGGTGCGAATACCGCAGGAACAATTATTAAAAAAACAGGGTATGAATGTAACAGATTCAATTTTTGGAAGTTCGAGTGAGAGTGGTCATCTTTTAACAGGATGCGAATCTTATACAAGCAGTTTTTGGATATTTTAGTGACAGCCTATTAATTTAAAGAGGGTGCGAATGTTACAGGTACAAGTTTCGGATGTTTCAGCGACAGCTTTCTAATTTAAAGAGGGTGCGAATTTTACAGGTACAATTTTTGGATGTTTCAGTGACAGCCTTCTAATTTAAACAGGGTGCGAATATTACACAAGCAATTTTTGACAGCTCGAGTAATAGTTTTGAAGATTTATCAAATCACGATAAAACATATTGGAGTATTCAATTTTCAATACAATTCACTGCTTCCATGTAGTTGAAAATTATGCTGTAGACTTATTACATGATTTTTTCGAGGGTGTGTGCGTTTATGATATGTGTCATATAATTATATCATTGTTAAAAAAAGAAAAAAAAAAAACAATTTACGTTATCAACTTCAAAATAATCATAAACAAGGTTTTGATTACGGCGAGTTAGAAATAGGCAACATATCTCAGGCTGTAACAATGGAAAATTTAAAGAAGTTCAATCTGAAAATGACAAGCAAGGGAAGTTTTAACATTCACACATTATTTTCCATTAATAGTAGGAGATTTAGTAGAAGAGGATGATGAGGCTAAGCTTTTTCTTATAAAATTAGAAGAACTCATTTATCATTTTTTACTTCTTTCTACGGATTTCGAACCTCCAAAAATCAATAGGTTGAGGGAATTAATTACCTTTAATAACTCAGAATACGTTAACTTATTCCAAGATACTCTTATGCCCAAACATCATTTTCTCGTCAATTATCCCCGAATTGATTGAATAATCTGGGACCAATAAAATTTATCTGGACATTTAAGTTTGAAGCTAAGCATAGAATTTTAAGATCTTACCTGAAAAATACCAACACTCGACTCAATACTTCGATATCTTTGGCAATTAAAATAAGTATAAATTTTGCAAAAGGAATGCTACTTTTTAAAATCAATGACCAATTTTTTAATGACAAAGGATCCGCAGTATGTACATCCACTTTTTTGAATGAAATATCTGACTTAATTGAAGAAGCTTTAACCAAATCAAAATTACGCATGCCTATCAGCTGTTAATTATAATGGAATAATTTACAAAAAAGAGTTTGTAATTGATGTGTCAGAATGATACAACGACTGGTATCAGAATAATTTTAATATACGAAATATTAGAAATCTTGTAAGTAAACGATAAAGTTGCGAGCTCGAGGTATACACTTATAAAAAGCATTTAGCCAGTTATATTGTTGGAAACCATTTACACAATTTTTATTTTAAGAGAAATAGGCTTTTTTGCCTTACCTCCAATTCAATTTCATAAACTTCCAACAGGAGAAAAAGCAGTTAGAGTAAAAACATTTTATTAACAATTTTACAATATACTGTAAAATTTACAATTTACATTTTTGCGCTTTCGATGTGATTTCGATTGGATTTTTTAGAAATCACTTGTGATCTGAAGAAAAACTCACTTTGTTGGAAAATAATTTGTGTAAACCCACAATTGAAACTAGCTGTTATAAGTAAGGCTCTCCTTTTGTAAATTTAAATCGAAAAATACTTTTTTTTTTTTTTGAAAATAAAAATAGTCTTTTAATATTACAAAATATGTATACATTATAAAGTATATTTTCTTCAATCTTATGAAAATATAATTTTAGTTGCAAAGAAATGAGGTTTTGCTTTAAGTATATTTTGTGAAGCATCAGTTTTAATTTGAAAATCAATTTTCTTTGAGTTGTTTATTCTCTTCATCTTTAAATTAAATTAATTGTTTTTTTTTTACCAAAAACATGTTTCATTAAATTACTGAAAACTGTCATAAAAAATTAAATAACACTGTTTTGTTCGTAAAACTTTTTGTTTGTTTTAAAAAAAATCTTCACATAGTTAAAAAAAAATTTTCACATAGTTGCAAAAAAACTTTCTTTTATTCTAAAGTACTTTTTTGCGCGATTATGTTAAGGTTTCTCTTTAAAAACTAAGAAACTGGTGATTTTAAAATAAAGAGAATTTACGTTGGCTCGATAATAAAGCAATTTTTCTTTAATTCTAAGCTAATTTTTCTTCGGTATACATTTTTTTTTTCTGAGTAATAACGAAAATATTTTTTTTATGCATGGGTTGTAAATTTTTTATGCATAAGTAGCTAAAACGCACTGCCATGTATATAAATGAACTACTTGTTGAACCTAAAATGCATGAAAGCAAATGGCACCACTTTCATATTACTGTCTCTTTCCGTAAGAGCATACTTTCCCTGTAACACGATTGGGAACGAGAAATTGCTTGAGGTTCAGAGGTATTTCCAACCAAAACAGCCTTGTAAAAAAAATTTTCTTCGCCTTATAATTAAAATTTAACAATAGAAATAGCCCGAAATACTTTTGTAGTAAATTCGGTAAATCGCACTGACATGCATATAAGTAAATAATTTAAATATAGCGTCAGTTTATTACAGTTGGCACAGTGAGAGCATACTTTCTGAACTCGAAAATAGTGCCACATGAAACAGGAGATCAGTCAGTCCATTTACATACATATCAGTGCTAAAACGTTGAAAAATCAAGATTTAAAAAGAAATAAAATTCACAAAAAATATTTTCGTATTTTAGGTTATAGTACATTGAAATTCTAAAAATATGAACAATTTATAGTCAGGGGTTTCCAACCTCTATCAGCCATTCCACACAAAACCGATCACCTTGGAATCCGACCAACTCCGATTTAGATGAAACTTTTATAGTTTGTAGAGAATACTAAAATAGGTCACCCACATTGTTTGTTTTCCCTTCCACACCCCACCCTCCGCGAAGGGGGGTTACAAATTTCGTGATTTTACCATGAACCGTCATTTTCAAAAAAATTATATTTCAAGAATGGAGAAACCGATTTTTCTAATTTAAATGCCAAATGAAGCTTAATCCTCTATCTTTTTTATACAAATATATATAGCAGTGCCGAACGAGATTTTGTTGTTGTTAATAATAGTTTAAAGTAAAAAGTATTATTCACTAGTGAGGACTTTTTTATTTCTTTGTTTTAAAGCTAGAAGCCTTACCTACATAACTGCAAAAAATTGCTGTGGTATTTGGCTTCGTTTTTCCTATATGGATTTTCAAAGTCACTGTATACCCAAAGTAACCTGTATGGGATCACGCAATGAGGGGAATGTAGCACTTTTTTTCGTTTGAAATAGAAGACAAACCAAGGATTAATATGCCTATAATAACATGTTGGAAATGGTTTAATAAAGTCCCGAGAGGTGGCATCAGTTACTGAAACCATGTACTTCAAACATAACGGTTCTTGGCGCCAAATCGAGAGAATAGTCGGGTGAGGAAAAAGGAAACTAACTAATTTTTTGTTATGTACTCAATCAGACCTTTCCAAAAAAGATCCACATGCCGGGATACGGAAGAAAGTAAAAATTGCCTGGGAAAATTCACAAATTTGCAAATTTTCGCGGGAGTTGTTGCGATTAAATTGGCGCAGAATTTGAACGAAAGTGCTAAATTCATTCGAATAAAATGCAAACGATAAAGGAGATAATGTAGATTGCGCTGAGACTATAAGTGCCATGTGTGTTAGTTTACAAAAATCACCGGTATATGGCGGAAAGTAGGTTCCCAACATTTTTATAGTTTTTATTATTTATAAGTAGATAAATGATATCTGATCTTCCTGAAATTTCGTACAATAATCTCCTAATAAGTGTGCACCCATAAAAAAACGGATACAGTTAAGTATGTTTCCAAATGATTTTTTCAGACAGAAATTTCGGCTTTAGAAAATTAATTTTCGGAACGAATTTGGGAGAGGATGAAAAATATGCTTAAAAATTCAGAGAAAAAAAAATTAGAAAAAAGTACCAAAAGTAATTTTGCATCGGAAAATATTTAGTTGAGATTTTGGGTGGAGGTATTTTGTTCCCATAAAGGTTACTTTTCGTATACGGTGACTCTAAGAATTCATATCTAAAAAACGAGACGGAGCACGATCGCAATTTTTTGTACGTAAATAGATAAGGCCACTAGCTTCATAATAAAAATACAAGAAAACCGTGCAAGATGTCTCTAGTAGAAAAAACAAAAACAATACAGTGCACCAGTGCAGTGCTCCTATTCAGGTTACTTTAGGTATACAGTGACTCGAAAACCAAGCCGAACAACATCGCAAGTTTTTGCACCATATATAGATAAGGTTTCTAGCTTCAAAATAAAATAATAAAAAAAAAGTGATAGTGAATAATACAATTTTTTTTTACATAGTGTTATTAACAAAAAAAAAAAATTTTCGTTCGGAATTGCTACATTTTTTTTTAACATATTAAGCATATGAGCTCCTTACAATTGGTCAAAGTTTCATTCAAATTGGAGATGGTCGGGTCCAAAATAAGCACTTTTTGATCATTTTCGTATGTAATGACTGCATATATATATACATATATGTATATACATATATACTTAAAAACATCATTGATAGAAATATGTAAAAAAAAATACGAAAAAACCGCCCAAAATGGGCTGAACCATGGCAGGACGTACATTCGTACGGCGATACCGCTAAAAGGGTTAATTATAATTACATATTCAGTTTTATACATAACTGAATTGAAATCATCAATAAGTAAACAAAATATTTTTTCCATTGATTGTACTGTCGGCATTTCATCAGTCATTGTATTCGGATTAATTGTAATGTTGTATCGGCGGTTTTACTTATCCAATTCTTGGTTAATGAATTTTAAACTAAGAATTGCGAATTTTCTGTATTTCTTGTACGATAATGTAAATATAACAATTATGTAACAAACGAGTCAGGAAAACCTGCCGACTCTAAACGATTTATAGAAAATCAATTGGCGACGAATGTCTTCTCCGTGGCATGGGTGATACAAAGCTTGCTAATGATTGAATTCGAGAGAAAGGTAAATGGCATATTTGACGAGACGTCGGAATGATCTGAGTTTAAGTAATTTATTGCACTGACGCGCCATAATTATCTTAGGGAGTTAAAAGATATTTAATGAGTGAAAACAAGGATACTGAATGAATGCGACAGGACGAATGAATGCCGTCGTAGAGATAGCAATTTGAGTGAAGTTTGAAAGGAAAGCAAATGAATTTTAGACTTAGAACATACAATCTGTTGCAAAATTATAAAACCATCCAGAAATTTGAAGTTTTCTTTATTTTTCAAGAGAAATTTGAAAAACTTCCTTTTACGAAAGATTCCTGCCAACGAACAAAGTACTTACATTATGGCAAGGCTGCATTAAGGGTAAAGATTTTTAGATTTTCTGAAAATTACGAAATTTCTTCTTTTGCATAATTATAAATCCGTCGCTGCGTGTGCATTTTATGAAGCAGTAGTACAAGTTTTGCTAATGATAAATTCAGCCAACAACTTAAATTAATCTTACAATATTATTTTTCAATAATGCCTAGAGGAAAAATTTTAAGTTAATTTGAGAAATGGCAAATTGTTACTTTTCAATCTGAGGGACTTAGCCTTAGAGAAATAAATTGGTCGAAAAATCGATCGAAGTCATGAAGTAGTGTCTACTTTTTTACGTAATCCAGCGACGTATGGTTGCTCAAATGAGCGAAAAAGATAAAAGAAGCTAAATGGATGCGACGAACAAATCATTTGTAGAGTGGCAAGCAACTCAACCAAGAGCTGCAGTCAACTTATCTTCAGTAAATGTGCCGTGTGGAGTGTAGGGCTATTGATAGAATTCGAAGCAGACGGTCGAAGTGGAATCCTTCGAAGTAGGTACCTATGCACGTTTCGCCGAAACTTCAAAGTATTCGAAGCTTCAAAGCATGAAAATTTTACCAATACTTCGAAGCTTCGGAGCTTCGCAGCATGAATTTTTTCCGGTGTCTGTTCTGTAGTGTTAAAGTTAAAACATAATTTTCGAGGTGCCCGTTCTCCTTATCCTTCAAGAAATACAACAGGAATGTCACTAGGTTTTTCTGGCATTCATTTGCCACTGAATTCTGTATCCGGGATTTTTTACAGAGTAAATTTTATATGGCAGCAGAGGTATTAGATAGACCTGTGTGAGTGTGCTGCTGCAGTCGCATAGATATATGAAAAAATGTTGCGATTCGTGAAAATGCTCCCAAGCAAATTGTTAGAGAATTCCTTCAATAAAGAAAAATTTGAATGAAAACTCTCTACAGGTTAACGATCTGCCACTCACTGGTGGTAATATTACGACCCGCTTTTATAAATTTTACGAAAACTCTGCCTTGAATGACAGCCCAACGCCAGTGACCAGTGATGAGTGGCGGCTGGCGGGTTGTCATCGTCAAAGCATCAGCACAGCACCAGACCCAGACGCCAGGGTCTGCACTCCGCATCATGCCCATGCATTGCATTGCGTGTTCTCTTTGCTTCGTTTAGCTCTTCTCCGCGAAACCGGTTTCATCAAGAACACTTTGTTTGAGAGAATTTTCACTTACATTGCATTGCAGTAGAACGAAGGGAGAATAGTAAGATGAGTGGATGGGAGAGGAATTGGTGAGCGACAATCAGTCTACTCACAATCACTGTCAGTTGCGTTGATTCGTGTGTTTGGGTTAAATATTTTCATGACTCTAGGTAGCCAAAATATGCTGTGCAAAAAATCTTATGAAAAATTTTCGAGTACCTAAATTAATAGAAATACCCAAGGTGTATAGAAGACAAGGGTATTCCCATTAAAATGGTGACACATTGCAGCTGATAGCGTGTGACGTATTTCTGTGATTAACGTATATACATTTTTTATAGGAAAGACAGAAAAGGAGAGAGAGTATTGTGTTCTCTGTACCGTACTTTCCTATACATTTCGCAGTATTACACCTAATAGGGGAACATGGTTCGTGATGGGACTACTTATATTCTATATACCTTGAGAAAAACCGACTCGCCTCTTCAGTTACGCAGCATAGTGAGACATAAAACTGTGCATGGCTGCTGGCGTTGGCGTGTGTTAAGCTGTGAAGTGGTGGAGAACAGAGAGAACAGAGCAATATTCTCTCAGTTTCAAGTCTTTGATTCTTCCCGCCTGTTACCTCCCAACCGCATCATCAAATAACCATATAACTTGTGCATTTTAGAGTCCAGATGAAGCTTCTTGTTAAGTTATATGTTCTTTGATATAACAAAATGCCATAGCAATGCCAAATCAACATGCCTGTTGTTGTCAAAATAATTAATTCGAAAAAGGAGACACCTATTGCAACATCAGATTGCTTCGAAACTAGATAAAAATTAATGTGATTTTTTTGGTTTTCAAATCATGAAGTTTACAAAAAATACCTCTTTGTTTTTTATTAGCATTCATAAAAAATATTAAATCATAAAATGACAAATAAAACTTGTTAGTTATGATAAAAAGAAGTATAGAGCTTTTTCAACGCCATCTACATGCTAGTAGTTCGAAATTCCAGTTTGAAAGCTTTCAGAAATGCCAGCGTAAAATTAAAATTGCAACCATTTTCATGGAGCTCCACTCTGCGCTACTCTGATCCAAACTGAGATAGCCATATGCACTTCTGCATGCGAAAAAAAAAGAATGCCAGTTTCCACTCTACGCTACTTTACTCCATCCACTCTGCATTGTGAATGCGGCATAAAGATTAAAAATAAAGTATACTCTTAAAAATTGTTGTAGTTTTGTTATGGCGAGCATTTATTACATCTGGGGAATTCTCTAGAATATTCTGCACATACAGATTTAGTGCATGTTGTGCAAAATGTTTGCGTGGGTCGCCGTTTACCATCCTCTTTGTAAATACCACAGTTGAATTTTACTTTTAGTCCGCCTGTTTGATCCTGTTGTTGGTTCATTTGACGTGGGTACAGAATGAAACTGGCACCAAGATCTTGCAGATTTGTACGTCGCTTATTTGTATTTTTGCTAAAATCAAATCAGTCTTTTTGCTATCCTTGCCAATCAGTGGAAAAAATAAAATCCGATTTCAAATATGAACATTTTGTACTTAATGCAAATACATAAACAAATGCACCCTGAAATTCTCGAAAAACTGAATTCCCGGTCATCAACAATACAGCATTCTTTTGGGGAGTTAGATTATGTCGAACTCCCTATCCAGCATAGAGACTATGAGAGTAGTGCCTTCTCATGCAGATAAGTTTAGTCCTGCGAGCAGTGGTAAAGAATTGTTCTTGTAAGAGTTGCTCTGGAAGAAGCGAGAGCACAGTTAATATCTTCGACAGATAACTGGGAGTAGCTCTGGATGAAGCGGGAGCACAGCTAATGTCTTTGGCAGAGAACTGATCTGCTGTAGGACTTTAGGCGGTCAGTTAAGTCCGAGCATATGTTAGTCCATAATGGTAAGTTTCCACCTAATAAGAACTACGCAGGATAGACTGAACTGTTTTAAGCATTATTCATCTTCCCTGCAATGGTCTGTCCCTATTACAGACCGTTCGAGAATTATTTCATGCAGTGTACCCCGGACCTCGGGCCCCACCAAAGGACGACTCGATGGAAGTGGAAGGAGTTACTACCACAGAATGTCTGCAGTGATAACGTCAAACACCAGATGGATCAGGTTACTACAGTAAGAGATGCCTTCTGATAGCGGAGCAAGGTATAGCACAATTAGTGCCAGCGTCGTCTGAATTAAGTCCGTGCTGTCTGCAGAAGGTACTTTTCTCTGGTACCGAATCGTTCTTGATATCGAATGTGCAAGCAAGACGGTCCTGTCGACGCTGACTTACTGGAGTGCGAACTCTGAAAAGAAAAGTTTATGTATTTCGTAAAATTAACACGAAAGAAAACATCCTTTCTTCTTATGCAAAGGGATTGGTTTTTCCTTTGCTTGAATCCTTTATTTTTCTGATAAGTTGTTTGGTTTTTACAATTTACAAATTATTTTTCTTTTATATGTCTCTGATATGAGAAACTTTCTAAGAATGTTTACATTTTGTTTTTTTTTTTATAATTTCCTCAATTAATCGCCTACCTGACTAATCCCCAAGGTATATAGAATACAAGGTACTCCCATACGAACCACGTTCCGCCATTAATGACGAGTTATCGTGAAAATGTATAAGAAAGTACGGTACAGAGAACACAATACCCTCCCTCTCCCTGTCTTTCCTATAAAAATATATATACAGTAGTCACAGATTTACGTCACAGCACATCAGCTGCAATATGTCAAAATTTTAATGGGAATACTTGTCTTCTATATACCTTGAATAATTCCCTTCTGTCCTCAGCAATATGTATCAAAGTATTTTTAATTTGAAATTTCTTTACCACATTTACAGGGGTTTTAGGAACTATCGGCACGGTCTGGAGCGAATGTGTCGCTACATACTCACCTTTCGGAACAAGCTCAATCATGTAAGTAAGCTCGCAGAAATGGTGTGACTTAATTTTCGCCTTAGACATAAAGCTGCAAAATTAGACAGTTCTACAGAAATTTTTCGCAACTATCATTACATACCCGGGGGTCACTTGTGTTATCAATTGACACAAGGGTTATAGAAAATAAAAATTTAATCTTCTGTAGAATTTGCTTATATTCGCATTTAAATTAATTTTAGGTGAAAAGAAAGCAACATGAATTCCACTAGATACGAAATCGAATTTCAGTTTGATTACAAGTAAAATTATCCATCAATTCTTGTACGTATTCTAGGGTAATTCTTGATATAATTTCATTGAAGGAAAGCTTTCAACTTTTACATTTCCTTGACAACAATTCCACGATTACTATGTACATTTGGTGTGTCATTACCCATAGAACTCATAGACGGTTTACATTTTATAAACATAAAACCTAATGAAATATGGAGAAAATATTAATGAGCAAGAAATATGGAAAATATTCATGAGAACGATAAAGAGTTCTTCGTTCTTGTATCCTTGAAGTAATCGAAAGCGTTTTAGACATATGTTAACATAAGGAATTGTTTTTTTTTTTCTATAATAAAGTCATTTTATTTATAGTGTGACCAATGTTGCCACTTTGGCTACAATCGTAGCAAATGGCTGCTTTGGATAACGTTTGGCTACAAGAACACCCCATCCTTAAAATTTTGGTTATGCTAGAGAATTTTTGAAAACGTACCCAAAATATGTCATATGAGCCATTGCCGATTGAGATTTGAAAGTTATTTACTTTTCTCAACTAATTTATATAATAAAAAATAATAATAATAGGAGGTTGGGGACTATCTATATGCTTAGAACAATGTCGACTTTGGAATTCTATTTGTTAGCGCAGCTCAGGTGTTGAGAGATTTTCTCTTTTGTAAAAAATGAAAAAGAATAGATTCAGTTTTTTAAGATAAAATTTATATTTATCTAAGATTTTAAGTTTCCTATAATTTTAAGTTCGATTCTTGTTATTTAAAGTCATAAAAGTATCTAGGGTTCCGAGACTTAACAGTTCTAGGCAATAAAATAGCAACGGAAAATTTGAAATAGATCATTTTGTTGCAATTATGAATGAAGTTGGCATAGGGTGACAGGATAACCAAAACATACTTTCGGAAAAGACTCATAGTCAAGACCAAAAAATATTTCACATTCATCTGTAAAAAAACGGACCATTAACGTCCTAACTAGTATTAATGTTCCGACTGTTTCGTTGGAATGAGATTCTGGTGGGGATGTTTTTCGGCCGGCTTATCCCTCTGCGCCTATTTATCAGCATCTGTGCTTAATCAACAGCATTGTTTCTGCAGTGGTATTTTGAATGACTCTGATCAAAACTCAAAACAGACTCCCTAACTACCACATGAGAGCCCCAACGGAGTCCCAACATTCCAAAATATTTGCAGTGTTCTTATGTAAAACTGACAACAGTTTGATTTGAATAGATCCTCCCTCCTAAACTAATATTCATACAGAAAAATCATCTTTTCATAATCTTACGCTTGCTTTCTTATCTTCCAAACTGAAATAAAATTTTTATACCTTTTCTACCAAAATTATTTTAAAAAATGTATCTTATCCAAAGGCTACGATTCCTCAAACAAAAACTATTAGCTGGGTAATCATTGTATACATATGCCAGTCGAGTCTGATGAAATCGAATGTAGCTGCCTACAGATTCGAACTCCGGCACATACACACATGCAATTATTACTCATGCGAGAGTTATTTAGCGTTAAATGGTAACGTCACTTTGTAATCTAAACTATTTTAATATTTTCTTAAGTAAGGTATATAGTAAGTGTAGCCTTTGGAAAGGTAAGGAACGAAGTTGTAAATTACTAGAAGACTATTTTCCTGTATGGATAATAGTTTGGGCTCTATAGCATATATAAAATCAATGTTTGGCACTTTTCCATAAGTATCAATAAAGAACATTTTAGAGAACGGACTCCCAACGCACACATATGTATAGATTTCTCTTTCATGATTTGGAAAGTATTCTCGAGGCTTTTGGTATAAATCATTGACCAGGTACTGTAGATGTTAAATAAAGTGGTGTGGAAAAATAATTAAAATTGACAAAAAACAACAAACATTTTAGAAAAATTCTAAGAAAATGCTGAAGCCATGGACTTGAAACACTTTGTATTCTCTGAATTTCACTAAGTGAAGGCAGAAATTCTTATGAATTTTCTGTAATGAGATTTTCTGAATTGCGAATTTTGTTCTGTGGCCTGGTAAAACAAAAACGAAAATAAAAGCATTTCAATTGATTTATCGGAAAAAAATTTTAAGATATTTCTCGCTCATAATAGAGAGTGTGGAAGAACTAAAGGAAGATGGTGTATACGGAGAAGTGTACGAATATAAAGGGAATATTTAATTTTTTAAATCATTTCTCTATAGAAATACATATTTAAATTCGTTTGAGTTAAAATGGAAATGTGAAAGGCTAAAAGAAAGGAAGAAGGGAAAAAAAGAAAAGGAAGGAAGAAATTATATAGGTTTTGGCTTAAATATACATCCCTGAAAACTCTCCGATTTTCTTTAAACTTTGCACACTAGTTCCTTTTCACTCACAAATCACAAATATGAAAACGAAATTTGTCGGAAAGCTATAGTTTCCGAGATATTGGACTTTAAAATTCCCGATATTTGTACTGCACTTCACAACACAATTTGACATTCTCACAATTATTAACTCTTCTTCTTCTTTTTAGTAACATGTATATAAGTAGTGTAAACATATCTTCCGAACATTCGGGTTACCAGCAATGCGTTTTTTTTATTAATTACAAATATTTAGTTAGAATGGAATAGAAAAATGTTAAATTATTATTATTATTAAAGAAACACACACACACACACAGGCAGGCTGGCAGGGCACACACACACACACGCACGCACAGGCAGGCTGGCAGGGGCACACACACACACACGCGCGCGGAGCGAAGCGGAGCGCGCGTGTGTGTGTGTGTGCCCCTGCCAGCCTGCCTGTGCGTGCGTGTGTGTGTGTGTGCCCTGCCAGCCTGCCTGTGTGTGTGTGTGTGTTTCTTTAATAAATTTTTTCTATTCCATTCTAACTAAATATTTGTAATGAATAAAAAAAACGCATTGCTGGTAACCCGAATGTTCGGAAGATATGTTTACACTACTTATATACATGTTACTAAAAAGAAGAAGAAGAGTTAATAATTGTGAGAATGTCAAATTGTGTTGTGAAGTGCAGTACAAATATCGGGAATTTTAAAGTCGAATATCTCGGAAACTATACCTTTCCGACAAATTTCGTTTTCATATTTGTGATTTGTGAGTGAAAAAGAACTAGTGTGCAAAGTTTAAAGAAAATCGGTGAGTTTTCAGGGATGTATATTTGTTCCTAGGTTTTTAGTGGTGAGGAAACATAAGTAGTTAGAAAAGTTGCAGGAGATGATAACCAATTTTTGGGTCTAAATATGCATCCACACATGACATGACACACACTAGGAAAAAAAACATTACATTCGTCAAACTTTTCACAAAAAATCTATAGGCAGTTGAAAAATGTTTGTCAAACATATGCCAAACATCTTATAGGATATTTGTGTGAATAATGTTTTCCCAATGTTTCGATTTAATCATGTATTCTCCGAGTGAAGTAACGTTTATTGTAGCATATTTCATCATACTTTCAGCAACGTTTGAGAAAAATTTTCGAAAAGAAGATGGTGGACCAGAAAATTTTTTGGACAGAAATTGTACTGCAGTTGTTGTGTTTTATTGAATGATAAATTGAAATTATTTCCGGTTGTCCTAATTCTCATGCATGATTAAAACTTTATTATTAAAAAATTCCATAATAAATGTTCAGTCCACATATTACTCCCCCGACGTACTCCCAATTTACATCCGTGGTAATCTTAAAAATAAATAAAGAAAAACAGCCGGGAACATCCTCCCGTTCTTCCAACGACGTCCAAAAGCTACTCCAATTAGGTCTATTACCCAAAATATATGAAATCATTATTAATTTCAACAAATTATATAAAATATGATCAACTTATCTCAAAAGTCACATACCTCCAACGCATGATACAAAGATAACATGGTATGGCCAATTCGAGAGGAATTTTTTGTGTTGCTCCGTCATGGGGTGACTAAAGTCATTTCCAGCAAATTTGTTTTGCATTTTGTATTGATTGTATTGATTGAAATTGAGACGAACAAATTTCTGATAATTGTTGTCAAAGGAGGCAAGCAACCAATTGACAATATTGTTAATCTTTGTATCAGCCTCCAACGTATTTATATTTTACATATCAAAATGTCATGACATAGTCAGGTGATTTCGCATTAGGCAAAATTTCAATGCTTCAAACGTTGATAGGGCAACACCAAAAGGCGAGAACTCATAACTGGATACAGCGGCTATATGAAGCCGACGAACCGTATCAGAATAGCATTATTGGCACAGAGTTCACCTGATTCGAAGACTAATCGGAGTAACAAGAATATCATTTGCAACATCCATTATAGAAGATTTAATTCTATATTTCAGAGACTAATCTGAAAATTCCTATAATTTCCTACATACTTGACCACATCTAAGCAGAAGATAAACTCTGTCGCAGAGACCAATCTGCTACACTCCTGCCCACACCTAAGCAGAAGAATAATTCTGCTGCATGCTTAATCTGCTACACTCCAGCCCACACCTAAGCAGAAGAATAATTATGACCCAGAGGCTAATCTACTACTCTCCGGCCCACACCCAAACAGAAGAATAATTCTGCTGCAGAGATTAATGTGCTACACCCCTGCTCACACCTAAGCGGGAGAATAATTCTACCGCAGAGACTAATCTGATACACTCTTGCCCACACCTAAGCAGAAGAATATTTCTGCTGCATAGATTAATCTGCTACACTCCTGCCCACACCTAAGCAGAAGAATAATTATGACGCAGAGGCTAATCTACTACTCTCCGGCCCACACCTAAGCAGAAGAATAATTCTGCTGCAGAGATTAATCTGCTCCACTCCTGCCCACACTTAAGCAGAAGAATAATTCTACTGCAGAGACTAATCTGCTACACTCCTGCCCACACCTACTTAGAAGAATAATTCTGCTGCATAGATTAATCAGCTACACTCCTGCCCACACCTAAGCAGAAGAATAATTATGACGCAGAGGCTAATCTACTACTCTCCGGCCCACACTAAAGCAGAAGAATAATTCTGCTGCAGAGATTAATGTGCTACACTCCTGCCCACACCTAAGCAGAGGAATAATTCTACCGCAGATACTAATCTGCTACACTCCTGCCCACACCTAATTAGAAGAATAATTCTGCTGCATAGATTAATCTGCTACACTCCTGCCCACACCTAAGCAGAAGAATAATTATGACACAGAGGCTAATCTACTCTCCGGCCCACACCTAAGCAGAAGAATAATTCTGCTGCAGAGATTAATCTGCTCCACTCCTGCCCACACTTAAGCAGAAGAATAATTCTGTTGGCAGAGATTAATCTGCGTTGCTTCTTTATAGAAGCAAATTGATACCCTTCCGCATACACGCAGGACATCTCTACATTGCGACACTAATCAAAATTATTTCACCCTAATTACAGAAGTCAATTCTGGATTTCAGAGATAACGCTGAATATTTCTTGTTCAATCTTACACGCTGCAGAAAATACACGATAGAGCAGACTTACAGAAATAATTGCACTCCGGTGCGAAAGTCATTTTGCTACCTTTCTGCTTACACGCAGCAGCACTTATAGCAAAAATTGCAGCATATGCAAGTAATTTTATTACCCTTCTGTCTTGAAGTTCATTCTGTTTACAGACAAATTATCCTAGTCTTCTTCTTCTTTTTTTCAGAATGAATAAAATAATGGTAGCAATCTAAGGAGCAGGACTAAACTGAATTTTTATTTGATTTTATTTTTATTGTATCTGTTTGAAGTTTTTTATAATGATAAAAAAAAAATAAAAAAATTATTGTGATATTAGGTTAAGGTCTTATTGAATAAAAATTTTATATTTGAACCTAAGTTTGAGTTTTTTTTTTTACCACCGGCGCCCTCCTCCCACGTTCGAGACTATATCTTACAACAAACTTTCACTATACACAATTGTTGAAAATTGACTGAAAGTGCACTGTACAAACTTTAACAAACATCTAATGTTTTCCATTTTTTAAGAAGGCAAAACTATGAAATGTGCCACTTAAACATTCCACAAATGCTTGACAAATGTTTGGAAAATGTTTGACAAACGTTTGATAAACGTTTATCAAACATTTGGAGAATGTTTGCATGAACGCGCCTTAACATTAAAAGTTTTAATCAGCCAAGGCTTAATGATTCATTACGACACTTGAAGAATTTGAACAGTAAAGTGCGTGGAAGAAATTTTGTTGTTTCTTAAAGTGCAATGAGCATTATCTGGTTTATTAATATCATCGCGGATAGTTTATAGCTGCTTCTTAAGCCTCTGATAGGTGGTATATAGTATCTAAATTGAAGACTACTTTGTTCCATAAGTTTAAATAGATCTGGAGCTTTGTTAATTCTAAAAGTAAGTCTGATGGATTCACCTCATCCTTGACGTTCAGTAATACTGAGAGTGTTGTCCCTACAATTATTACAATTTTATTTGGTGACTTTCTTAAATCAGACACAATCACTGTGTTAACTGTGATATTAATCTTAGCGATCTTAGGATACGTGCACAACGAGGTGAGGCGGTGCGAGGCGAGACAAGGCGAGACTATATCAAGGAGTTGAAGATATAAAATGAGTGTACGCTATACTATGAGAGTATTCATAAAAAGGCTGTGGCAATGCGCGATGTGGTGAGAAACCTCGAGGCTCGAGAATGAAATTTTTAATTTTTTTGCGAGGTGCAGCTGCACTAATTTTGAAAGTTGGCATATTCTTATAGGGTTTTTCTTTAATATAATTGAAGGGTTCTTTACTCGTTCTCATATACTGAAAGAATCTATGAGGATAAGTATGTAAATCATCATATATAAGGATGATGGAATTCTCCAAATTCTAATCGCTTGTTATTGTGACCCCATACACAAACAAAACTGCAGCAAGGCCTGAGCAAACAGAACATGATGTCAACCCATAAAAAAAAGGAAGAAAAAGATTTAGAAAAACGTAGAGTGCGAAAATAAATATTACGAAGCTTTTCTTATTAAAAAAAAACGAAAGCCTTGTCAAATTGAGTTACAATATAATATCCAAAGTTACTAGTCCACATTTTTTTATTACGTCCTGACAAATCAGAAGTGGGATATAACTGGATACCAGATACATATATACTGTAGAAAATAAAAACGATAGGGTACAGATTAAGATGCTAACGTTTATGGAGATTAAGCCACGATTGACGGAGCTTGGTCATGAAACAGGAGGAAATAAGGCCGAGTTGGTTTTACGTTTGGCTTCTGTGATTGGCGGCGATGAGGTTGAATTGGACGATAGCGTAAAGAATAGATATGTCGACGATAGACTCGGAAAACTGACGCAGGAAGTGAATGTACTCAAGGAAATGCTGGAAAAGCATTAAAAGAGTTTATAGGAACGAAAAACGAATGAGCCACCGACGATTCAGATGCTTCAATACAAGCTCGACATCTTCTTAAAAAATATCGGGTTATCAGACGGGAAATTCTTCCGTTGTTGACAAATACAACTGCTTCCGTAATTCTTTGCCGAAGCTCAGCTAAATTTTCAATTGACTTCTTATAAACTTTCTCTTTTACTGCTCCCCAGTAAAAGAAATCTAATAGATTTAGATCAGGTGAACGGGATGGCCATGAGATCGTACCAGACCGCCCTATCCATCTGTCCGGATATTATTTATTGAAATATTCTATAACTGAAAGGGCATAGTACGCTGGTCAGCTGTCTTGCTGATACCACATCTCCCTGTAAATACTTAGTGGCATGTCTTCCAGTAAATTAGGTAAATGGTTTTGCAAAAAATCTAAATAAACTTCAGCATTAAAGACCTCTGGCAACTCAAAAGGTCTTATGACTTTTCCGTTTAAAATTCCGGTCCACATGTTTATTTTAAAACGATATTGAGATCTATTTTGTCTCATTAAGTTTGGAATCTCTACGTGCCATTCGTGTAAGTTGTGTAGGTTCATGTAACCGTCTTTTTTAAATGTCGATTCATCCGACTACAAAATTTTCTCGAAGAATCGCGGATCTTCCGTTGTCTTTGTAGCATCCTTTGACAAAACGCAACCCGAGGTTGATAATCCCGATGTAGCAGGGTTTGTACTCGCTGTACATGGTATGGGTGTAGCTCATGGTTTTGTAATATTCGGTAAGCTGTACTTTTGGGCACTCCTATGCATTACTGGATTGCACGTACCGAACTACCTGGATCTTCTTCAACTGCTTGAAGTATTACGTCCTCGTAAGATAAGGAACTTCTTCCTTCACCATGTACTTGATTTGACAGTCGGCGCTCTGTGGAGTGTAGACAGTGCACATTTGTAAAAACTCTATGATCTGGAGAACGATCAGCATTTGGGTATCTCTCGCGATTCAGTCTAGCCGCAGCACTAGCATTGCCTCTGCATTCCCCATACAAGAAGTGCATGTGATATCTTCCTGTGTGGTGTATAAAGACATGGTGGCACTACTCAATCATACTATAGTCCAGAAAAAATCAAAGCTTGTCGCAAAGAGATCGAAACTGTCCAAATCCAATTACAAGCAAACAAGTCCAATAAACGAAGCAAAAAGGCCGAAAGTACGAAATAACACGAACGAATACAGAATACTTTTAAAGTTACTTGCCAAACTGGCGTAGTACATTTTTGTTTCAGTACAATCAAAATGTGACATTTTCCTCAAAGCTGGAGCAGTTGGTTTAGAATTTAAAGCAACAGTTTACATAAGCACTATAAGTCACTATCTGTCTCACTCACACTTCATGGAATGACTCTCCGTCTCACTCAAGCTAGAATCTTAAAGTTACGCTCGCTGAAGCGGGCAATGCAGAGGCTTAACTATTGAGCATATGATTTTCTATATTGTTTTTTTTTTTTTTTTATCTTTTTTTTATCTTTTGTTTGATATATTTATAATTTTGTCTTTAGTTGCTGTGATTGTGTATATATTTATTATTATGTATATCTTTGTTCATTCCTTGTTTAAGTTTAAATTTAATCTGGAATTCCATTGCAATTTCATAAATTATGAGCAATTTCTAATAGAAGCTTGGACAACATTCGAAACATGCAATAGCGTTTTTGGTCCGGTTTTATTGCGTCTGCTGGGTCTTTGCTGGTTCTCGTGCCTTATGGATTATGAATATGGGTAGTAATGTCTCTCCATTGGAGAAGGTAAGAATGCTCTTTAATGTCTTTGCCTCACGCTCGAATGGCTTCAATGTTTGTTATCTTAATGCTAGAAGTCTTAGGAATAAAGTTGGTCTGCTGCAGGAGATTTTCGCGAGTTCTAGTGTTTATGCTGTACTTGTATCTGAAACCTGGTTAAATGAAAATGTAGTATCTCAATCAATTTCTCTGCCTAATTACAATATCTTCCGAAACGATCGTGTCAATCGTATTGGGGGGGGGGGGGGGGGTAGGTGTTGCAATTTATGTTCATGGCTCTCTTAAGGCAACTGTGATTAGCTCCTCTGCTTCAGGTGAAAAAATAGAATACATCAGTGTCGAAGTCGACTCAGGTTTCGATAAGTGTGTATTAATTAGTGTTCATTGTCCACCAAACAGTTTTAACCATGAGACAGCCATGCATTTTAAAGAGAAGAGTCTGTATCGCTCCAAATCTTAAGACGTCGCAACGTTATTATCTGTGGCGATCTAAATGTTAATGATCTTGGCTCTGGACCTTCAGTTGACAATCTGCGCTATTTATATAAAACGCTGAATTTGGAGTTAGTCAATCATCTTCCGACTTATTTCAATGCAATCAATCCATCTCAGCTTGATCACATTCTAACAACTGATATCCATAACGTTTTATTCCATAACCAAATTAGTCCGCCAACGGAATTCGATCATGATTTCTTATACTTATCCTATGATCTTAAGCTCAAAAATATTTCGGATACTATTCGTTTCGCTTACCGTGATTATAAAAACCTAAACTATGAGCAGCTTTTTACGGACTGTAGAGAGACATCTTGGGATGATGTGTACAGCTCTAACTCTCTAGATGATAAGGTCGACGTCGTATCTAGTAGGCTAACAAGCCTATATAATAGTCACGTTCCGCTGCGGGAGTGTCGAACTAAGACCAATGGATGTCCATGGATAAACCAGATACATACTGTTCTAGCGGAACGTGATTACCTTTTCAAAAGATATAAAACCACCCGTGTGGCCGAGGTCTACTGTAGATATAAACTGGTCCGCAACTCTATGATAAGGTCTGCCAAGCGCATATTTTTTGGCTTAAAGCTTAATGCTGATCTACCCCCAAAAAGACTGTGGCAGAATATTCGTCACTTGGGTGTATATGGACGCGATTTTCCCAAAGTAAATTACGATCCAAATGAACTGAATGAGTTCTTTTCCACAGGTTCTGCGGTTGCATCTCAGGCACTGCGTGTTAATGATTCTACTGAAAACTATCCAGTAGAGGGCTTCGCCTTCCGTTGCATTAATGAGAACGAAGTTCTTCTGGCTATGAATGCAATCAAGTCTGATGCAACAGGACCAGATGGATTGCTCCCACGGTTTATTAAGATTATTGCACCTAACATTATCAAAATCCTTACTCATATATTTAACCACTGCCTCATGACGTCTCAATTTCCCAGTCAGTGGAAAAGAGCTCTTGTGCTGCCTATCCCAAAAAAGTCCCCGGCATCTATACCAACTGACTTTAGGCCTATTAGTCTCCTGTGTTTCTTGGCAAAGGTCTTGGAGAAGATAATTCTTATGCAGGCTGCGAACTACATCGATCGCAATGGATATCTGACTTCATAGCTGCGAAACTGCTATGCTTAAAGTTACCTCAAATATTTAAGAAGCACTCGACAAAGACCAACTTACGGTCCTTGCTCTGCTGGATTTCAGTAAGGCATTCGATTCTATCAATCATTGCAAGCTGCTGGGAAAACTTTCAAAAGAATTTTTATTTTCTTCATCTGCAGTAAAGCTTCTCAGGAGTTTCTTGAATGAGGTTTGCTCGGGTGAAACGTCTCTCTTATCTGGAGTTCCTCAGGGATCCATACTTGGCCCCTTGCTGTTCAGCCTATACGTCAATGACATTACTGACGTAATATCAGATGCTTCCATCCATCTATATGCTGACGATGTGCAAATGTATCTGAGCAGGCCGATTGGCTTGATGGAGGACTGTGTATCCCGCTTCAATGATGACCTGCAGCGTGTATATAATTGGTCACTACAAAATAGCCTGGAGTTGAATCCCAGTAAGTCAAAATGCTTAGCGATTTATAGGAATGGAATTGATCCTAATACCGTCCCACCAATACTCATTAATAACACCGTACTACCATATGTTGATTCAGCTAGGGCTCTTGGCTTTGAGCTTAACTCTAAGCTCACCTGCTGTAAACATATTGGTGTTACGATAGGAAAAATATATGGGTGTCTGCGGCAGTTATGGCTGAGCTCTAGTTTTCTCTCACTACATATGCGGATGAAGCTGGTCAAGGCTTTAGTGGTCCCTCACTTCACATATGGTAGTGTGGTTTTCTCTGACCTTGACTCGGTCTGTCGAAGGCGACTCTTGGTAGCATACAATGATGTACTCCGCTTTGTCTTTAAGCTGCCTCGGTTCAGTCATATATCATCTTATTCAACATGCTTGTTTGGTTGTTCTTTGGATGCATACCTAATCCAATGCAGGTTAAAATTTCTGCACAGACTAATATATAATCAACAGCCCACGTACCTATTCGAAAAGCTTAACTTCTTGCAATCGGCTAGACACAGAAATCTTCTAATTCCTCGTTGTAGATCACGATTTGGCCAGCATTCTTACTTTTTTCAATGTGCTCGCCAGTGGAATCTATTGGCGCATGATATTCAGTGCACAAGTGGCAGTAGAGCTTTTGGCAGACTTATTAAATCAGTGACTCTTGTCTAAATCGGCGGTTATCATAGTTTTGAATGCTGCTCCACTAAATCCTTGCTTATTTAATTTCTCTTTCATTGTATTCTTTTTGCTCTTAAATATTCCATAGCTTAATTTTACATAAGTATAGGATATTCTCCTCATTAAAATTTTTTTTTTCTTTCTTTTTTTTTCTCTTCGTTTTTTTTCTTTTTGCACTCAACTCTAATATTAGTTTTATTATTAATTTTTGTCTAATTAGTTCGTAGTATTTTTTTTTTCTCTTTTATATTTTTTTTTCTCTCTTTTTCCTATTGAATCCAGCACACTACTGTACATCTTAAGATTGTAATGATCTTTGTACTGGGAATAAATTGGTATTATTATTATTATTATTAAGGCAAGCTTTGAGTACACTACAATCAATTTTAGTAGGTGAACAGAAATTTTTCGAAACTGGGTTTCTTGAAGAAAAAAAATTTTTTTCCGTAATCTAAGAAATAATGTAGCAAGTGTTATACCATTTTAGAATTTTTTCAGTACTGTCAGTTAAAGTTCAACGAATTATTAATTTTATATTGTTGGTTCGGCAAAATGTGACATTTTCTTCCAAGCTGGAGCAGTTGGCTTAGAACTTAAAGCAACAGGTTACAAAGCACTATTCGGGATTACATAAGAAAAATAAAATTGGAAAAAAAGTAAAGATTTGTAGCAACAGGAGCTAAAAAACCATCACAAGGTGTACATTTTCTCGAAAAAAAAAAGAAATGCCTGTAATTTGAAAAATACATGACTTAGATTTTTTTTTATATTTTTCTGGTAACTGTTACAATTTGGTCTATCACCCGGTTCCGGCTTGACGTCGACTTACGGGACACCCTGTATATACTTATATTTGGCTCTTTAAAAAAATTATTTATCACATCGAGAAAAATATGGCTCCTAACTCCAGAAAGGTTGCCGACCCCTGCCCTACACCAACACATTCTCTGTTATTCTGAAGTCGTCAAAATTTTTCAAATTATCTCGAATAACGACGATGACTGTGCCTTGATTAATTCTGACTTGAACACCTTTTATTCTTTTAATAATTTTCTTCCTTTTCTTACCTTTTTACTTTTCTAATTGGGGTATAAATATGAGGTCACAAGAAAGAGTTCTATTAAAAATAATACTCCAGTTAAAAGCAATTTGTTATATAATCTAACAGTTAACGAGACACGTAAATTTTGTAATGTCTGCAATTTATTATTATAACAGCGGACACCTGCCTCTTTTTCCCCATTATATATGTTTCCTTCCAGTTCGCTTCCTTGTTATAAAGCTTTTAGGGCCTAGGAAAATTTCCGTCCGCTTTCGAAAATTTAAAATTGAATATTTCTATTAGGAATGCACCCATCAAATATTGACAAGCAAAAATTGATAGAAATAATGGAACTCAACTCCCCTCCTGAATATATTGCAGGACTCTTTTTCTTGATATGATGAAAAACACTTCTGGTTCTAGTTATAAAAACTGTCAGAATATCTACATAATTCATCTTCATGTAGGAACAGAAATATTTTCGGAATACCATTTGCTATTTGGTTTTTTTTTTTTTTTTCTAACTTACAAAAAGCAGCAAAACTTGTCAAGGTGTCTACACAACTTTTTATTGATTCTTAACACTGAGAAAATATTTTGAAAATGCAAAAGAATTTACTGATGGTTGAGGCATCTTTATCTTGGCGACATGTTTCGAATACACTATAAGGAAATTTATTCAGGCATATAAATCAAAATTTTAAGGTATAATAAGCTTCACATTACGCAGTCGATAGCACTCTCAAATCAAGCAAACAATCTACATAATTGAAATCATAATAAAATCAATGTTTGCTCTTTAATCTATACAAGGCGGAGACGGTGTACTATGTACCTAACTAGTACATATCTACTACTCAGACGCCTGTTTCCAATAATTTTGTGCGTATATCCTTTTTCATGAAATAAACCATTAGGGAAGAGCTTACAACAGTCGTAGAATTTCGAAGGCCTGTAAATTACTACAATCCAGAGATGAAAATTGTCTAAAGAAAATTAGGGTCAGAGTGTATCATTTTATATTCATATCTTCAGATTGTCGCAAGGGTGCGTTAGAAACGAAGGAAACAAAGAGAAAAATCTGCCAAATAAACAACAGGCTTTGTCATTGTTGGTGACATTTATTTGCTCCATGCTGCTATATATAGCTAACATAGATTACACACCCACCCCCATGCAAAAATGTCAGCTTCGTTTAGTTCCAATCCAAAGAGAATAGTCTATCTATGTATGTCGTTGGGGGATGTTAAAAACTGACTAATTTACATTCTTGTCTTTAGCTTCTATCCTATGAAGATTTTCGTTGAGAAAACACTATCAGAGTATGAATTTGAAGCTGTTGGAATTTTACTGAATGTTAAGCTTCATTAAAGTATAGAGGAATTTATTAATAGTCGCCCAGTATACAAATGATAAGAATATTTATGAGGAGATCGATGATGTTGAAAATTTTCCATCGAAAATTGATGATACAACTATAATACTCTATCGAAACTATCTCTGTTCTCACACTACACAAAAACTTATTGTTGAACCTTGTAAATTGTTCGTATACACTTCGGAAATTCTTTGGATGTATGTATGTATGTACTACATCGTAATATAAATTTCATTATTCATAGCTCCTTTTACCCTTTTCACTTGAGAGTATTTTCATTTGGGTATTACATTTTTTAAATTGTTGCTGAGATATAGTTCATTTGATAAAATCTAAGATAAGCAGGATTCCATTAATGAAGAAAATTAATATTTAAAGCTACAATTAAACCCTGCTGGGTTTTATGTTTAAATCTTATATTACCATGAATGTGTTACCGTTCTATTTCCCGAGTAAGGTACCCGGTCATGTTAATTATACGTAAATTAGTGCACAGGCAAGAAAATGTAACGTTTAAACTCATCATTTATGACCCCTACTAATACTCTTAGGACCGTAAACACCAACGAGGATAATCCAATTTCCCGTATAAATATTATTTCTATCCGAGAATAATCCCACTTTCGTTGGACGTAAACACCAACTCGTGTGAAACTGCGGGTCACCATGTTTTAAGGGTTTACACCACCGTAAATTTTTGAGAAAATCATTTTTCTTTTCTTTTTTGCTTCAAAGATGCGTTGAACCTTCTAGAATATGAGGCATAAAGCTTTATACCTGAAAGGAATTTTCTTCATTGAAATTTTAGGCTCCTCCCCGAGCCCGTCAGTCTGCTCCGAAATGACTACCTGCGTCAAATAATTCCTACTGGCAGGGCCGGATTAACCTATATGCACACTAAGGAAGTGCTTAGGGCATCAAGAGAAAATGGGCACCAAAAAAGTGAATAGAGAAAAAATTTAAGACATTTTGTAAACAAAAAATTTTATGAAAAGCTTAATATTTTAGTACCCGTTTGAGTTACCAAACTCTTAAAGATTATGTTTTATTTATGATTTGTTTAGCTAATTTACAACAAAATATTGTACAATACGATTGCAACTTGTCAAAAGCAGCGTATAAACGTGATAAGCATTTGCTGATATTATGCACTTCTTTTCTTTCATACCCCGGTATTCATACCAATCCTGGTTATATTAAGATGGGGTCACACAATGACGAAAACCGTGATGACAGCCGGTATTTTTAGTAGTCCCGATTTTAATAATTTTAGTGCCAGCACAATAAAAATTTTGATGAATGTCGAGCTTACGAAACCTTCTAGTAGGTCACCATACAGAGCGGAAAATAAGCGAGATGCTTTTTTAGGTTTGAGCAACGAGCATATAATACCTAGAGAAAAATTATAACACCACACATTTGAGCAAAATGGACAATAATTGTTCCCCACTAGGATTGTTATTTTTAAGCGAAAACTCGAATGTGCCGGAGTCGAGTTTACAATATGATCTGTTTATATTTCTGATTGATTTCACGCAATTAAGGGAGCTCTGATTGGTTTCACCGAACTATTATTGCTGGTAAATTGTTCAAATTGTACAAATATGCTTTGGCAATTAAATGCACAATGTTCTGCCCAGTGAGAACACTCAAGAAAAAATATAGAGAAGGATGTGGACTGTAAATAAGAACGCCGGGGAATATTTATAGTCAGTGGTTTATTGAAGGCACATAAAACATAAGTATAAAATTATAACTAGAACTAAAATTAACAGAATTCAATTTCATGACACTTAAGAACTAAATTTCAATAGATTTAAAAAAAATCGCTTATTCACTAGACAATACTTATTTTAATCTCAGTACAATACTGTCAAAGTTAAGACAGCTTTGACCAATGGTATTATATATGTATATATGTATAAATATATCACTCAATATGAATCAAAAAATGTACTCACCAGTGTAAAACTATGGAATTGACTTTATGGCGTTGGTAATTAAATAATTAGCGAATTCTTGTTCTAGTCGTTCCCCGGAATAAGATACTTTACTTCAGTCGAGACCCAAAGCAAAGTTGTATTAGTCGTGTTTATTCTAGTCGGTACCCAGAATAACTATCTTTATCTCAGTCGAGACCCAAGATAAAGGTTTGAGGTTAGTAAATGTTATTCTAGTTGCTACCCGGAATAACTATCTTTATCTCAGTCGGTACCCAAGATAAAGTTGTTGAGTTAGTAAAATTTATTCCAGTCGAGACCCAGAATAAATATCTTTATCTCAGTCGCTACCCAAGATAAAGTTAATTTGTTAATAATTTTATTTTATTACACTCGCCACGTCGAATTCCAAAAACGATGCACAATCTATGATAGCTGGATACTAAAAGAGAAAGATTCAAGTTGGCCTGCGACTTATATTGCCTCTGAATTGCGCACGGCTCCAACAAATTATTTTACATTGCGCATAGTAACCAAAGTACGTTGAGCTTAGCAACTGTGCGTAGGTAGCAACAGAAAAGTCCGTTGACCTTATCAGCTGTGCGTAGGTCAGAAGAGTACATTGACCCTAGTAATGTTATTAGGATTATAATTATACAATAAGTTACCTATTAAAATATTGCTAATTTGCTATTTTAACGATACATTTAATTGTACAGATTACTTAATCTAATTCCATTTGATTCTCGCATTGTTATCGAAGACAAGTTACTTTCCTCTTATTGGATTGTGTCCCGGATTTGTTTATGTGGAATGTAGCCATTATTTGTTGATTGTTATCTCCACTAAAACTACCTTATCGATCTGCTTGTAGGTAGGTATATATCGTTTCGTTCCCAACCTATTTTCAATAATTAAAAATACTTGGAATTAGAATCTTTTAAACTATTTCACTTTCAGGTGGCTATTTAATGTTGGTTTGAACACACAATGACTACTTCTCTCTTTCAGTTTTGCATTACTAGAGTTTTAGTTGATTTTTTTTATGTTTTAATGTATACATCTATTTCCCTTCAACAGATAATCTCTTTTACTTGCGTGAAAATGTTTGTTCTAGTTCTTGTGAGAATCATTGTTCGTTGGTAAGGGCTCAGCTGATACATAAGCGCATGTGCATACTTTGAATTTTATTATGATCAATCGTGACTTGTCGGTAATACCGCCAACATTATTGCTATCCTAGTACGATGACATCGAAAAGCCGGGATTAATGGTAATACCAGCGCTGGGAGGCTAGACAATGAGTTTATCTTTTTCATCCGTTCAATTTCACTATCCGAAATACGGTAGTGCAACGAAGTGCGCTATAAATCACTCTCAGCCGACTCAGTGAAGAAAGTAAAAGGACCTTGTGTCTATCTGTAATTTTTCGAGCACAGTGATGCACGATAGCGTTCTGTTGTGACTAATAGTCACTTCTTGCACGCATTTTGGCTTCTTGCATTGATTTTATACGTACAGATATGCCACCAAATCTATTACCTCTTCTCGACAGATGGCCTTACATGTACCAAATTAGAAAACAGAGGCGAAATTTTTACTGAATGACTGAAATCATGTTTACAGATGGCGCCATCTATTAGAAAAACCTTGTAAAATATGAAGATATTAAGTTATCTTCGATAATAAATGTTTTTTCTTCTTTCCTATCTATCAATGTCTAAGAATGTGGAAAAAATGCAATAAAGGAATTCAAAGGATTTCAGATTTTTTCTCAATAAATTTGCTTGTTATGAGATATATATATATAGAGAAGTACTTCGTAAGAGATTTTGTTATTGAATTTTGTATTCCTTCTGTTCTACAAGAAATTAATGTTTAAATTAATGCATATGTAATTTAATACATATTTCATTTGACACATTATTTCAGTAACTTATATATATTATAGGTACCTTAGGTAAATAAATAAGTCTACAGTCTATAGTCTTGACAGTTTGTAGTTGTGACTTTCGCTTTCTGCCCAAGAGCACACAAAAGTTGTTCATGTACTTTCCAAATTTGATAGCTTCCCCTCCTGCACATTTCCACACAAAAAAGCCCAAGAACGAAAATACCCGAGAAGTACATGAACAGACCTAATTACTTGAATTTTTCCGACAATTTTACAAAATTATCAAAATTTTTGCAGAACAGAAACTTGACAATTGTGGAGTTGTCAGATTATGATTTGTCACCTGTCACCTGTAGCACTTGTCAATTTTTATGAAATAGGCCCCTGGTTGATGACAGCCACCACATGATAATGACATTTGCGTCAAATTATTACTTAGCAGTCAGCACGAGTTGATTGTTTTAGCAGCGATAAAATCATATTATTTTAAATGGTAAATTTCTTATTTGAAAATATTAATCAATAAAAATACTTTTTGTTAATGGGCTAGGAGGATGACCGGCAATTGTATCATTTATGGAATTAGTGTAACAACTGGCGAACGAGGTGGATCCATATACATACATGCCCAATTAACGATGAAGAAGACAACAATGATTTAATTAGTTCGTTAAAACAAAATAAAAATCCTGCTGACAAAGCTAATTTTAATAATAAAATTTTTCGTGCCAATTTAAAGAAATTTATAACTGAGAATGGGCTTTGCAGACCAAAAATGATATTTCCTAAAGATGATTAAAAAAAAAGGAGGTTTTCGGCCAGCTTTTATCCGAGAATTTCGTATACAGGTCAAGTTACAAATTTGTTTTGGTTTTGCTATTCCGCAATTGAAAATAAAGCTTATTGTGAACCATTTTGGCTAATTGAAAATAAGCAACAACTACTCGTATTTAATATAGTCAATGGAACTAATGATTGGAAAAACCTGCACCAAACAATTATTAAGCATATGACAAAATGTTCTCTGTTCTTCAGGGGACATCGTGAACAGATCTCCGAAATTTATAATTGACATTTTTTAAGTGAAGTGCAACTTTTGGCTAAATACATTGGCGTAATTAGATAGGGACCAGAGTGTACCCGCCTCCCTCAGAAAATTATGAAAATTCAAAAAAAAAATCGTCAATTCATACAATCTTATTCCTAATTAAATTGAATCCGTTCAGATCGGAATCGGAAAGGCTTTAACAAGTTCTTTTCTTCAAGAAAACCTATTAAAATCTTTTTTAAATTTTAAAAACTATTCTGAAATTGCTCTCATTCTACTGAATTTTCACAAAGGCGTATTTGTAGTTTCGCCACTGAGCATCAATTGGAAGAAATACTTTAAGTCGATGACCAGATTATACCATTCAAAGGACATCTGCAGATAAAACAATATATTCTAGGAAAGCCATTTCCATGAGGTATAAAGCTGTATCTGCTATGGAGTAAAAGTGGAATGCCGTAAGATCCGCTTTGCAGCTTGCCCGATCTTTAACGGATCCACAAATTCCTCTAATTTTATTTAAAATCCTCGGTGTGGGATGAAATTATACAAGAAATTCGACTTGTCGATGCTCTCGATTTTAATTATAATTCATTCATTTTTAGATTTAGTTTAAAAAATTACTTCTGGATTTGCTTTGTCCGGCTTTATACCTACTACAATCACCTTGACGTGTCCACAGTAGAACAATACTTCGTCTCTATCTAAACGATCTTGCCCGGACCTCTTTTTTTCGGACCTTCATTCTCCGGCTGGGGAAATCTCTGGCTCAGTTTTGTTGGGGTCGACTTTGCCACACTTGGGGAAAGGTGTCACCATCTCTGAGGTTTTTGGATCCTCTCTCAGACGTGCTGCAATGATTTCCCGATTACATCGGAGATGGGCATCTTCTATCTTCATTGCTTTATCCTAATGCGTTCTTCCTCCAATTCAGATTGGGGTGAGCTGTTATCTTCGCTGACGAAGATTCCCCTCACTGCTGTTCCACACGTCGAATATTCTTCACATAGGACATTTCTGTCTGTTTTCCATACAAATGGAAATAGTAAAGGGGAAAAATAAGGTTGCGAAAGTATTGGAACATATAGTCCCAGTTAAGAAAATAAAAATAGATTCACTGATATGCATCAGAATAAACTTGACACGTCTCAACCATCAAAAATATTTTGGAAAAATATTAAACAAACGGGTATCATTTCGAAATCTAAATGAAACAGCGAATATTAATCCTGATGAGCGCAAAATCTAATTTGTTAATAGTATTGCCAATGTTTCCCGTTTTAATTTGAATCACCTTTCGATATTTAATCCCAACGACGGAGATCAATTCTCATTTAGAAACGTTTCTATTGATGAAGTTATTCTTGCTATTAAATCTCTTAAATTTAATGCCTTTATGGAATAGAATAGAATACGTTTTCTTAAACTAATTCTTCCATTCATAATAAGACCAATATTGCATATTTTTTTCTCTTACAATAGAAGAAAATACTTCCAATTAAAAAAAAAATCGAAAACCGTCAAGTCCACAAGATTACAGGCCTATTAATGTTCTTAATATGTTATCTAAAATATTGGAGAGTCTTCTTTATAATAAAATTAAAACTTATATTGACACCCAAAGTTTGATTGCTAAACAACAATCCGGTTTTAGATCTAAGCATAATACAATTTCGTCGCTCTTGTATCTCATTGAGGCTGTTCGTCGTAATATTGAACAACATAATTCACCATAATATGCTTACTTGATTTTCCTAAAGCTTTTGATTCAGTCGATCATTGTATTCTAACCCAGAAATTGATAAATCAGTTTAATTTTGGTAGCTCTGGAGCTAATCTCATCACTTCGTAATTAATAGATCGTACTCAAATCACTGTATGCGGATCTCATTCAGGAGTACCACAAGGATCAATATTAGGTCCTTTGTTGTTCGTGCTATACATCAATGATATAGTTCTGATCCCTACAAATTATTCGATTTTACTTTATGCCGATGATGTGCAACTTTTTCTCTCGTCCCCCGCTGATAGCATGGCTATCAATATTTTTAAATTTAATCAAGACTTAATTCGAATCAGTGCTTGGGCGGCTGACAACAAACTTTTGTTAAACCCTTCTAAGTCCAAGAGTATTGTTCTTTATAATCGATACGTCGACACGCCCTCTTTGCCATTGTTATTTTTAGAAAACATCCCCATCGAATATATGGAAGTAGTGAATATTTTTGGGGATGTATGTTGACTCTTGGTTATCCTGGCATAAGCATATTGATATTACGGTTTCAACAGTTTATCAAGGATTAAGAACACTTTGGCGTCATGCAAGGTACACACTGTGTATATTGCAATTTGGATTCCTCATGTAGGAGAAAGTTCATTGTTGCATTTAATGCTTGTACTCGGTATATATTCGGTCTACGGAGGTATGATCATATATCTGTCTTTTCTCGACAACTTTTGGGTTGTGATTTGAATAGTTATCTTAATCTTAGGATATGCATAATGGTATATAAAATTTTAAATAATATGGCTCCGGCCTACCTCGAGGATTATGTTGAACTTCTGTCATCTCGTCGAACCCAATTATTACTATTACCAAGATTTTATACACTGTTTAGCACTCACGCCTTTTTCATTCATGGCGTAATTATTTGGAATACTCTTCCTTTGAGTAAGCGCACCACACGGAGGTTGAGGAATTTTAGGATGGGGGCTTTGGATTATTTTGCTCAATGCTGACAATAATTAGGTTCATTTATTTTTATAATATCTGTAGATGCATAGTTTGTTTTATTATTTCTGGTTTTTATTTTCTCTTTTCAATTTTTGTTTCTTATCTTTTATACTTAGTTTAATACAAGATATTTATACACTCTATTCTACTTGATAGTTTATTTTTGCTTTGCCATAATACTTTTATTTATCATGTAATTGTTTTTTTTACCACATAATAATAATAATATTTATTGCAGAAAAGTACAATAAGACAAAAGTCTTTACTTTAGTACGTTAATCAAAACAAAATAAAAATCGATATCAAACAATAATAGCGTTAGAGGGGGGAGAGGGGGGGGGAGCACTAGTGAGAACCACAATAAAAAAATAAAAAATAAAAAAATAAGATTACAGTAAAAATAATAGGGAAAAAAGCATACAGAAGTTACTAAAAAGAAAATTTAAAAGAAAAAAACATAATTCAAAGTTATTCAAAACTAAGGCTACACAAAAAAGGAAAATATCCCAGAACCGTGAGCGTGCAGAATCATATTTACTAGGACGCAGAAAATCATTGATCAAGCGCTCGAAGGAAGCCACCGATCGTGTACGCTGAAGCGCGGGTGGAAGTATGTTCCAAACGCGAGTTACGCGGACAAAGAAAGAACCATCAAGTAGTGAGTGTTTAAAGCGAGGTAAGACCAGATTCAAATGTCTTTCACTGTGCATAAAATTAATAAAACCGAACAGGTATGAGGATACGCAACTGCAATTGCTGTGCGCAGTAAGTAAACGTCCAGGAAGCAATCAATGATTTTATTCCTAAAAGGAGTAATGTGGTCAAATTTGCGCAAACCAAAAGCAAATCTAGTACAATCATTGAAAGCTACTTCCCAGTTTTCGCTTGCAGGCGGCATCTAGTCGAGGAAATATCAGTGATCCAAAAGTAAAGTGAGGTAGTAATAGCGACCTAACCAGATTTATGCGCATAGTGGTCGGAAGAATATTGGTACAACCAAAGCCGTCTGAGTGTTCCATAAACTTTGCCAGTGATCGCCTTGACATGGTCACAACAAGTCATACTGGAACACAAGAATAAACATAAATCTTTTACCCGACATACAAAGGAAATAGGATAGCCTTCCAGGAGAATAGGTGGTAGGTGTGAAGGGTCGAGGGTGTATCTGTTCAATTTTATTTATTGTTGCGCGCCGGCAACAAGGGTCAATCAACCGTTGAGTACACGTAGACAGAATGTGTTGGATCCACTTAAGTATAATTTTATTTAACACTTTTTCCTTTGTACAATTCTTTACTTTACTTTTACAAATTCACTTTTTTAAAATAGATTTCTTTTACAAATAACACTGTTTTACTTTTTACTTTCCACTAGAGGCCTTACCTTGGGTAGGGGGACTCTCTAGCTTCGGGTTTAGAATATTTCTGATTTTCCTTGCATCAGAACTCTCTATTTATTCAAAATCAATCTGCAGTGGTTAATACTCCCTTCCACTTGCAGATTGATTATTTAGCAATTTTTGTGGTAAACAATCAAAAATTACCTATTGAGCATTTTTTCTTGTGAAAAACAACCCAAAATCACCTATCAAGCATTTTTTCCAATAAAGGTGAAAAATTTATTGCAATAATGCAATTTGA
>OZ002740.1:37728080-37812925 GCA_963924295.1 Dioctria rufipes
GTTCAAGGGTGTATCTGTATAATGGCAAGGCCACCGACTTAGTGGGATTTAATAAAAGTCCATTGATGACAGACCACTTGTGAATTCGTTCTAAATCCTCATTCAGTCTACTAACGCAATCATCAACCAAGTCAATGGGACAACTAAGATATAGTTGGACACCATCAGCATACATATGAACTTTGTATTGTGAAATTACAGTTGTAGATCGTTGATGAACAAACTAAACATGAGAGGGCCCAATATAGATCCCTGAGGAACGCCACATGTCACACTAATACTGGAGGAGACAAGATTAGCGACCTTGACCTGCTGGCAGCGATTTGTCAAGAAACTGTTAATGGAATGGTCCACGGTGTCAAAGGCTTTAGCGAAATCTAACAGAACAAAAAACACAAGATTATCAATGTCAAGAGCTATTCTGATATCATTCGTAATTTTTAACAGCACTGTCTCACAGCTGTGACCAGCGCGAAAGCCAGACCGCCATTGGCTGAGAAGGTTATTTTGGAATAGATACACATCTATGAGCTTTGTATCTCAACTATGCTTTTTAAAAATGAATGAATAAATAAAATAAAAAATAACACTTAAACTCAACTCAAAACTTACTTTTTTATCTAAAAACGATCCTAAATATTTCAGCCATCTTGGTAAAACTAGGAAAGCTTGCTATTTGATATCTTCAGCGCATGGGCATGTGTGCATTCTTTGAGAGCAAGGTGCTGACACTGAGATAATGTGGAACTTCTCGCATATGCACAAAAGATCTAGAAGTATTGAAAAACGATTTAACACGATAATAGACTACATAGTTCTCCCAAGAGAAGTTTTAGGGTTCCGAACCCAAAAAATGCCAACGGGACCCTATTACTAAGCTTCCGCTGTCCATCCGTCTGTATGTCAGCGGGCTGTATCTCATGAACCGTAATAGGTACACAGTTGAAATTTTCATATAGCTGCTATAATAATATAACAAATAATGAATATAAAGTTGCAATTTTTTTTAAATAAAAACTACATAGTGTTACGGAACCCTTGGTGTTCGAGTTCTACTCGCACCTGGTCGGTTTTTTTTTTTTGTAATTTCTTGGGAGGTATTACCACATTATTACTCAAATGGTTATGTTAGACACTGGATTATATCTAATATGTGTCTCAATAAGATCATAGCTAAGAAAACAAAGGTAAGATAAAGTTGCACCTGAGCGGAAAGCTTGGGACATTTAATAGAGGAAAGTTAACTAATTTGAGAGGAAACTATGTTTAAAATTAGGATTTTTAGCTGACAACATTGGACAACATTGTTTGGGTCATGGAGCTTGGAATATTTAGTATACAAAGTTCAGAAAATTCAGCATTTTACTCGATCTTTGTCTCATTTAGTTTGACAATAAAACTTTTAGCAGATAAAAATTTAAGAAAATTTGACCTTGTTGTCTTACATATATTTGTAGCTAATCTGTTAATTTGTCATAAACAAAGATAAAATAAACTATTATTATTTTGAAATTTTTTTCTCTTGGCATTTATTACGCAACCTGTTGTTCGAAAAAAAAACTTAGATACAACATAGAAATTGTCCAATATTAAAAATAATCCGAGGATGTACTGTCTTCATCATCGATGGGACTTTTTTTTACTGAAAATATTGAATCAAAATAGGACACTGGATCCATGCTAACTTTTTACTATAAAATTGTATAATATTTAGAAATTTATAATTATAAGATATCGTCCTTAATGGCAGATCCTATCATAAGAAAGGTGTAAACAATAAAAAAACATCCATTAATTCAAAATCCATTTAATGATAGAAGAACGAACATTAAAAATGTTTTGTCCCCTTCTCAAACTCAATTAACATAATTTTTATGTGGGTACTACTTAATGAAGATGTCTTCTTTCTTGCAGGAGTACAAGAATACACACACATCAACTTTTAAATCATTCAAGTTTAAGATAAAAGTTTTCAAGTCCGATTGGTAGAAACACGTAAAAAACTCAAAAATAAAACTTTCACAATAAAACATCAAATGCTCCTCGTATATTTGATTTGTTTACTCGAAACGACGAAACTTTTTCCATTAGAATCCTTGCAGCATACTCGTTACCTAGCACAAACTTGGAAATTCAAAATGACGAGAATATAAAGGAAGCGGAAATATGGTGGTGTGGTAGACCAAACGGAAATCAAAACCGGGAAAATGAGAATAATTTATTTAGAAAATTGTCGCAGACTTAATCTCGATTTATGTCTGTATTTGTGGATACATACATATTTCCTTGACTCCATAATTATGACTACATTGTGAACAGAAGCCCTTGGGGCAAAGTTTCTGGACCTATTTCAATTTATATATAAATGGCGCGAGACCTGAAATTATTTGTATGTAACAAAACAAATCTGACAGGCAGGACCTGTTGGAGTCTTTCCAGATGTGTTGTTTGTTTTTTTTTTAGATAAGCTTATCCCTAGTTTTTTTTTTTATTATTGTCGTCGACTCTTTCCGGTTCTGTGAAAATTCAGATTGCCCAAGTTTTATGCATCAATAATATTTTTCGTTCTGTTTTCCATAGTTGAGTGATTCCTTTTCCTCGTTAATTGGGGGCATGTCGCCGTAAGTAATATTAACGTCAACAGATTTCTTATGATAAAATTAAACACCAGATGTCGTTGTCGGTGTATTTAATAGCGTTTTGTAATATTATATTGAAACTTTTTTCGGCGGCTAAAGCATTGCATTCATTATTGAGCTTTTGAGAAGGAAACATTAAGGCGAGGGTAAGTATTTTGAATGGGAAGAATGAAATATAATGGACAGGCGGCCGGAAACAAGGATTGTGTAAGTTAAAATTTCCGAAAAGGACTTTAATATTTATTTGCAGTATAATTGGATATAATTTTTTATGTTTGGTTTATATTTTGGTTTTTGGGTATATTTTGACATTTTTATGGGCAAATTTCTCTATAGAAATGTACCATTATAAAAGAGAATTTGTTCTTTTAGCTTTTCATTCAGTAATGTAATTTGAATGGATGGATTGAATGAAAGGAGGTTGAGAAACTTAAGGAATCTGTAGAGCTTTGGTCACATTAAGACCCACAGTCCAACTTCCAGATTTATGCTCATAATTCGCAGCCGGACTCTCCTACAAAATTTTTATATTTGTTCCCAACCCTCCTTACGTGCATCAAGCAGATCATATAGGAGTGTGAGCCAAAAAATCTATAAGAGAGCCGGACAGTAGGAAAAAAAATGAGTCACCGTTTCAGATTCCTCTCCCCATTCATCCTCTGCATACAGGATTGTCAACACGCTTCAATCGTATGCAGGTGACCCTTCAGAAATGAGTGCCTAGTGATGATTGAGACTATAGGGTTATCAAGGTTGGCTTGTTAAGTCCCAGTAACTCTTTCGTTATACTGTTTTATATTAGATATGTGGAGGGGTGTGCAGGCGTTGGCCTTATATTCAATGCGACCTGACAGATCTATTGCAAGTCCCCATTCCATTTATTCCCTTTTTAGGTCTAGATTGTTAATGAAATCTAGAAACATTTTGGGACTTCGGTTTGATACGTAGTTTGGTCCAGGAAAAGCAATTTTAGTGGTGGTGTTAGCGGCCAATGCTTCGCAGATGTAAAACAGATTATCCGTAGTTTCGCGAGCATTCTGACAGAAGCGGCAATATGAAGTCTCAGCCAAGCGCAACTTGTATAAGTAATACCTCAATGGGTAATGGCCTGAGAAGAGTTCTGTAATCATTTTTAGCTCTTTTCTCTTAATAAATAGGAGTTCTTTTATTTTTCCACCAGAGGTGTCGATAAAAGTTTTTGCCTGACAAAGTCCATGTAGCCTTTCCCAATAAGGGAATTTTTGATTGTTCTCCCAGATATGTAGGGTATCTTTGAAATAACACTTTGCAGTTCCACAAAATGGCTATGGTCCGAGAAAGGAGGTCTCCGATTCTATTTTGACTAGGCCATCAGCAATTTCATTGCCTTTATAGCACTCATATCCGGGTACCCACTTTGGAATAATTTTGTTTCTTCTTGATAAGTTTTTAAGGGTTTGCAGATACTCCCATACAATCCGTGACTTGATAGTGAAGGACTTTAAAGCCTTGAGAGCCGCTTGACTGCCAGAGATAATATTAATGGTTAAGAAATTTATGATTCTTTTAATGCAGGTATTGACGCATTCTTCTATGGCTATAACCTCGGACTGGAATAGCGCAGGGATAGGCATATGAGATCGTATACGCTCAGTTCGACTCCACTGTTCGTTTTGGAACAATCTATATACCACACAATCGACCTTTGTTGGAAGGACGGTTTATTGGAACGCCATTGTTGTTGGTCTCCCAAAACCACGTCGAATGGTCTTACAAAATCCATTTTGGGTCTGATTATATCAGATATTGATGTCATTTGCTCGAAGGATATCTGTTTTAAGATACTTAAATGATTAACAAGATCGCCTAGCTTTAACTGTTTCTCCTTTTGCACTCTGATAGCACTGGAGATCATTTCCATTTTCACCTGCAAATTGAGGAGTGAAAGGTTTAATAAGGTTTCCAATATTTGGTATAGGTTATCCCCCACAGTTCCTTTGCAGTTCAACCCGAGGCGTCATCTAACCAAAGACGACTACGTTGGCAGTTGACGCAATTTAAAATGTTAGAGGTTCGGTATTTTGTTGCAATCTCGTTTGTGGAGACGGATGCCTTCCAGGCTGCACCAAGATAGCAAGCTCGTTCATCTTTTCTTTTCCACTAATATCACTGTGACCTTGTATCTATAGAGATAATACCTGATTACATATATAAATAGAATTCAGTATGGTTTTACACTCAGTTCCAACAGACAGGTTGTAAAGGGTTTTGACAAGGTCTTGATAGGCGCTTGGTTTTTCTAGCTGATATCAATTTCCTTGATCTCAGTGACTAAGTTGCATAGATACCAACCCGTTTAATGGATGGCCTAAACTACCGCCTAGAAAATCGTGCCTTGCTTTTCAAAGCTAGTGGCCATTTCCACATAAGTGTCCTCGCAGAAAACGCCTGCTTCGATGCTTTCTTCCAATTTGGAGCCGTGCCAAGATAATAACAGTGTAATATTTCACTTACCTAGGTTGACAATATTAGTAATGTGGTGAGTAATATATATGGTGGCCTACATAGATTATGACTATCAGCTAAGCTTATTCCACTTGAAATTCAACTTATGCATGTCAAAGCACTTGCTTTACCCTTATTCCTTTTTCCTGATATTTTATAGTGTTAAGCTAACTCATACTCTAACGAAAGCTCAATGTGGCACTTAACTTATGCGTAGGTATGTGTCATTTATTCGTTGCGTAGATACGATCATGTCTCGACCTACTTCAGCTGCTTAGTTGGTTCATTATAAAGTGCCAGAGTACCTACGTATATCTAACACTAAAATTTAATTCATCAACCCGATACCAATAACCTCAGTTCATTTTATCAGAAAACGTCACTAGTTCATAGAGCTCAAGCTTGGAGTTCCCTACCCAAAGATGTAAAAAGCATCACATCCCTTAGACGTTTCAAGCGGGCAGTTGCCACTTACTGCAATGTTGTAATTTTATTGTTTCAGTATTTTACTTTACTTTAATTTTTTAATTTATTTATTTCTTTAGTTCATTTTTTTTCCATACATTAATTCTATATGTATCTTAAATAGGTCCATTTTTGTATATTGTTATAATTTTTTTTCTGTACCTTTGGATTAATCAAACTTAAAGGGGCACTGCCCTAATTGTACATTAACACGTGTAACAAAAAGATTGAGACAAAAGTAACAGTTTTTTTTTTTTATAGTTATAAGACCTTTTTATTTTCTTATTTTTAAATTTGAAATTATTAAAGCAAAAGATTTCAGAAAAAAATTTAAACAAAGCTAATGGCCCATTGTCCACAATTTTTCGTAATTTATATTTGACTTTACTCATGATAGCCTGGATGACACTAACGTTAACTTTTTTTTGAGCGAAAGTTAATTCGCCGTCGCAACTGCTTTTCATTATCTGCTTGCCATCCATCTTTGTACACTTGAGTACTTAGTAATGCGCAAAAAGGCCGTGCTTGAAGAACGTTCGGAGGATTATCCTCCTTCGGTACGAATTTGATTTTCTTCGCATTGAGCCATTCGGTTGTCTTTTTAGCATAATGACAAGATGCTAGGTCCGACTAAAATATTGCATCATCTGTAGAATGTTTCTCCTCGATGAACTTTAACAATTTTGGCAAGCATTTGCCCTCGAACAATGCCAATAAAACATCTCGAATTATCAGCTTCGGAAATTGCACACCACACTAAACTGTTCAGCTGAAATTTGGCAACGCCTCGATATTTTATCTTGTCTGGACATAAGGCAAAATCATGTGTGTAAAAACCTCGATTTCCCTCCAATGTTGTGCTTCCAAAAGTAAAATATTTTTCGTCGTCCATAAGGATTTTTCTTCCACTTTTGAAATGCTTCAACCGCAAAGCACGGCAACATTTGTACATTTTTTTCAAGTTGCTTTTAGGAGTATTTTGGTGCCTTCTTTCTCTTTCTATACGGGACATTATTTTCCTTTAAGCAACGTTGAATGTTCATGTACGATACATGAAATTTTTTGTCCATTTTTGTAGCATGGACACACCAATCTTGTTTTTCAAGCTCTTCGTCTTTCAGTGGACTTCTTATTTTCGCACTTCTCACAACTTTTACAAGTTTTTATATCACGATTTATTGTTGCACGACTTATATGTTTCTCTCACGTTCACGCCGGCACCCATATTAATGTTTTTCACTGTGGGGCGGCGCTCGAATTCGCATCCGACCATCTCCGATTTGGATGAAACTTTCACAGTTTGCAGGGAATAACAAAATAGCTCACCCATGGTTTTGTGTTTTCAACTATCATGCCCCCCCACCCCTCCCCCGCATAAAACATCATTTTCAAAAAATCTTATCTCGAGAACGAACCAACCGATTTTTCTGATTCAAATGCCAAATGAAGCCTAATGCTTTATGCTTTTTATAAAAAAATTATAGTAGCACCGAGCGAAAATTCTTTTTGTTAATAATAATATTTAAAAAAAATAGTATTATTCACTAGTGAAGACTTCTAGCACCACTTTTTTTTTCAATTTGAAGCAAGAAATCTTATCTACCTATATACAAAAACATGTGATGGTGTTGGGCTTCGTTTTTGAGATATGCATTTTTAAAGTTATGGTACACCCAAAGTAACCTGTACGCGAGCACTGCACCTTTAGATAAATCAACGAATTTATGTCGTACAGTAAAAGTAAATAGAAAATTGCTACCGGCAGAAGCTGCTGGATGAAATGCTAACAGAACCACAAGCACTTAAAAGAAGAACTACACATTTTCTTCAGAAGTATCCTGGTACTGCGAAAAAGTTGCGGAAACTATGCCGTGAATGTTAAAAATCCTTATCTGCTTGACAAGGTAGAGCTATTGCTGCAAAAAAAAAAACGAGAAGAGTTGCAACGTTTTGTCGCTTTTTTTGTAAAGGTGAGCCACAGCCTTGTCTAGAATGTTTGAAAAAAACGCACAAAAACAAATAAATAAATAAATACATCAAGTTTATTATAGCCTACGTGTAAAATTAAACTCTTAAATTTTTCAATAAAAAAATTATTTTTAACCACATGTTTTTTTTTTTTAACTAATAAAACTATAGCTGATGTGAGCCACCGGTGGTACACGCCGCCAGATGAAAAATTCGCGTGTGACCCAGCGGTGGTACACGCTGCCAGATGAAAAATTCGCGTTTGAGCCAGCGGTGGTACATGTTGCCAGATGAAACATTTGCGTGTGAGCCACCGGTGGTACACGCTGCCAGATGAAACATTCGCGTGTGATCCACCGGTGGTACACACCGCCAGATGAAACATTCGCGTGTGAGCCACCGGTGGTACACGCCGGCGTTAACGTGTTAAACTTTTCGCAAATTTCCGAATTTGACAACGTTCCAATCAAACAACAAACTTCTGCCCGCAATTTTAATTTTTCATTCATTTTTAGATGATGTCTCAGGCAAAGGTTACATAGAACGTAAATATTATGACTATTGGCATGTCATAACAAAAAACGTAGGCACTGCCAAAATGATTAAACATGACTTTTGCATGATAGATGTTTGTCTCAACTTTTATGTTACAAGTGTTATATAGTTAACAAAAATTAATTGAATTCAATTTAATTAATATGAATTTAAAGTAACGAATACAAATCTCTGCGCTATCATCATAATTGACTATAAACACCAGCACAGGGTTTTGGCTCCCTTCAATAAGTCTCCCAAATTAAATGGTCTTAATAATGTTAGACATAAATGGCATTGCCAACATTTTGGAGTTGTTTTTTTCTGTTGATGATTCTTTCAGTTGAACTTTTCTAACCATATACTGATTTTTTAGCGTTTCACCACAATTTAGAGTCTACAAACGTCTTCCATGATATTTTCAAATATTTCACTCTGGGCACAAACTCGTACTTGCATTGAGTAGGTTCAGGTATGTCCAAGATATTAGAGAAGACAATCATTGGCCACCTCTTATCTTCTTTTATGGCATTGTGATATCCGTAATAATTTTTCGTTTTATCTCTACAAATATGGAGTTACATATAAACACGTTCCATTCACATCAAGAAGAGCAGGTGGGATTAATGTTTTATTTTTATGTTAAGTTTCGATCATTGTTATATTTCTTTTCAGTAACTTTTGTCCAAGTTCGTAAAAAAAATTGCCAACTGTGTTACGTTTCTAATTCTGAGGCTCTGTTCTATATACATAAGTCTGAAGATACACGAATACTTAGATTTCCTTCAGGTGCCACATTAACTTTCTTTCCTGTATAAAACTGAATGTTCCATACGAAGCTATTTTTACTATCGTAGTCGAAATTTAATGCCATATATGGCGAAGATTACTAACCATATTATTGTCGAAAAGCAACTTCTCATCAATTGTTATGATAAACTCATCTGGGTTGCATAATTTTGGTAGTATAATATTTATCTCATAAATTTTTGATTGGTTCATTTTTATCAGCGCAATTCAACAGACAGTAAGTTCGTGTGCTTCGATCATAAAAATCTTATTATCTCATGATATAATTTTGATTCTTTTGAAGAACATTAAGGGGAGAAGAATAGGTCAATCATTTTCAGCATGCCATAAATTTTCATGAGTTTCGTCCTTATTTTAACTGCATACACCTGTTTAGATCAAAAGCCGAATATATACTTTCATTTCTAAGACATTCATTAAATTTCTAGTTCTCTTTATATAGTACTCGTAATCCTTCCAAATTTGTGTTGTTTATTATAATATTTTCAATACCACGTTTATTATCATTCAATTGAAAAGCAGCAGACGTTTCCATAGAAATACGACCAACTACATACATATCTAGAGGTTCTGGGAGTTAGTTGTATTATGTTTGATGATATAGCTCGACCATGTTATGGAAAGGAATCAGAGAACTATTCGTTTTGGTTATCCTTCGAAAAATATGATTGAAGTAGTGGTTCTGAAAGTACATACATACATATCATCATCACTGTCGAGAGAGTCTTTATAAAAATTTCACAAAGTCTGAAGTTTGTGGGCACGGATCGTCATCGGGCGACTTCATTTATTTCTTCTACAATTGTAACACTTTTAGCAAATTCATATAAATTAAAGATAGTTTTTAGGGTTCCGTACCCAAAGCGTGCAAACAGGAACCGGGAACCGCGCTGTACCGCATGAACCATAAAAGCTAGACAGTTGAAATTTTCACAGAGTGTGTATTTCTATTGCCGCTATAACAGTAAATAATAAAAATAAAATCAAATTAAAAAGGGTCCCCGTACAAGAACCATGATTTTTTCGGCGTTTTTTCCTTGTTTCATTCTCATTAATTATTATTATCATAAGTACGCAATTTTTTTTCAAATGACGCCTACTCTCATTTGAAGAAATAAATAAAAAGGACATAGTGTTAAATTTTGTACGATGGTACAGAACCCTACGTGCGCGAGTCCGATTCCCACTTGACCGATGTAAACTCTTACAAAACAATTTGCCAACTACAAAAATCTGAATAATTTTAGTTTTTAATTGGTCTTGCATTTTCTGAGCAATTTATATACTGAAATGAAATTTCTAAATGTAGTTTTTTTTCCTACCGGCATATCGACCAGACCAGACCGAGTTTTTATACAAAGCTTATTTTTAGGAAATTTAAGGGAGACATAAAAATTTTATCCATTTATTAGATAGATAATCATTGGAGGCTCCCAACAGCTTGGAAATTTCTGAATTTTCACAATTTTTCAGCCGGAAGATATCTTCTCAACTGAGATACTGAGAGATTGCCATCTGCTTGGACAGCGAAGCGACGCGGTCGAAACTTTTTCAATGTCCTGTACAACCTCCAAACTGAAACTAGAATAAAAAACCATCCTGAATTTCCTTTCTTGGTATAATGAGGTATTCATATATGGTTACAAGTTCACAGCAATATAAGCGGACAGGAAAAGCCTGGATGAGCTCACTCATTTTGGAGCGGCCTCTGACTTCCACGGTCAAAATCGGGATTACACCAAAACACCCAATTTCTAATATTTTGAATAAACCCTTCAAGTCGAACAAAAAAGGAACTGTGGACAGGGGTGGGGGGGGGGCGTGTTAAACCCAAGATCAACGACAAAAGCTACTGGAATGTAACATACCAAATCTGAGAACCCTTGCGTTTTTACTGGACATGCATTTCTCAGGTGGGTCACCTACATACATAAAATGGGACATATTGACAACTGTGTATGAAGAGGATGCGGAGAGAGTGCCCATCCATCTTCGGAAGACATTACAGATTCCTTGGATCACAGCAGTGCTGATATTCAGCCAGTTTGCACTGTTTCGGCCAAACCGGTTGTTAAAAAACTCTGAATTTCGCGAACTGGTTGTTGAATAGTTTAGGTTAGGTTAGAGTGGCGGCCATCGCGCGGGGATCTCAGCGATCAGCCTCACTTAGACCATTGCGATCCATTGTGATACCACCTTGATGAGAGCCTGCTTGGGAATGATATCGCAGTTTTAGGGGTGCAGTGAAAGTGAAACCATCCACAGCAGTTATTGAATCTTACCAGGTCCCCCAACTCCCTATCTGCAATCTCCCCTATTTCGCCGAAGAAATAACTGCCGAGCGCATTCTTCCTATGCACGGCAAGGCTAGAGCATTCACACAACAGGTCCTGAATGCTCTCAACCTTTTCGTCACCCATACACTCATAAGCTCTGCATGCTTACCAAAGAGGCAGCACTATGTAATAACTGCGATAAGATTATGCATACATTACGGCTCCTCCTGAGCAGAGATTCAGTCCTCCTAGGAAAAACCTCGGGCCACAGCTGTCCATAAATCGCGCATGTGGTCAATTCTCCCTACCTTCGATTATCCAGCTTCCAGGCCTGTACGTCTAGAATCCTCTTCACTGATTCTAGAAGCCGACCTACGGGATTCTCTGCAAAACATATATTTATAGCTGAACTTTTTCTGGCCAGAGCATCTGCTGTCTCGTTTCCAGGTATGTCATTGTGGCCAGGCACCCAACAGATAATAACTCTGTGGTAAGTGCCGAGTTTCCCGAGCTCACACCGACACCATTGCACTAGGCGCGATCTAATGGTGATCGAGTCCAGAGTTTTGATTGCAGCTTGTCTGTCAATACAAATTCTGATGACCCGATCGCTGGGTACAACGCAACCTTGCTGCTTTGCAAATGGCCAGGACTCCCGCCTGGAACACACTACAGTGATCCGGTAGGCGGTACGATTCCTGTATTCCATGGAGCGCTAAGTATAGCCCAGCTCCCACTCCCACATTCATTTTTGAACCGTCCGTAAAGACACATATATCAGAGTCAATTGCTACGTGATTACGCTCCCACTCCTCTCTACTAGAAATGTTAGTTGAGAACGCTTTCCCAAAAACTAGCCTTGGAACAATTAGTCCGTAGCTCCCCGTATACAGTCTTCAGCACAGAACTTCAGTATACTGCTGTGACCACTATCTGCTGTTGACCAGCAATTCGACTGCTTAAGTCTTAGTGCACTTTTTGCAGCTATACATTTCCCATGGATGTCAAGGGACAGAGGCCGCAACATAATCTCTATTGCTTCTGTTGGTGTTCTTCGTAATTCCTAAACAGGCAGCTCTTTTTATTTTAGTAAGACTTTTCAGGTTGGTCGCTCTTTCAAGAGCATCCCACCACACAAGAACCGCACATGTAAGGATAGGTCTTACATCCAGTGCACGACACGAGAACCTGAGAACCCTCGTGCTCTTACTAAGCATTCATTTCTCAGGGAGGTCACCTACATACATAAAATAGAACTTATTGACAACCGTGTATGAAGAGGATGCGGAGAGAGTGTCCATCCCTCTTCGGAAAACATTTCAAATTCCTTGGATCACACCAGTGTTGATATTCAGCCGGTTCACACCGATTCGGCCGAACCGGTTGATAAAAAACTCAGAATTTTGCGAACCGTTTGTTAAATAACTCAGTGCTGATATTCAGCCGATTTGAACCGGTTCTGCCGAAGAGGTTGTTAAAAAAATCAAAATTTTGCGAACCGGTTCTTAAATAACTCAAAATACTAAAATGTTATGAAATATATTATATTTCTAAGGAGCGTGAGAGACATTATTTAAATAACATTTTATTGTGTATTTCCGTTCGCCAGATGAATTGCTAAAGTTTTCAAAACAAAACTTTATCGAGCTATGTAAATAAATAATGCTCTGGAACAAGAAAAAAAAAACTATAACTAATCTTACAATACCCTAGATAAACGCCAGTATGTAATTTTGTAAGTTTCTGTGCAAGTTTTTTCATACTACAGTACAAAGTCCTTTAGTAGAGGTAAAGTGCGTAATACTTTAATTCTTGTGTTTTGCAAAATTACAATTTATGATGAATTCGTCAATTTTCCCTATTTCCATATTTTTAGCAACTAAAACGGATGATTGCGCAACTTTCTTCTTTGAGAGTGGTAGCTTATCTGGTCGACCCGAATCTTTTAAATTATAGATTTTATACATTTGATATTTGCGTGTAGTGGTGTGACGAGTGCCTTCGAAGTTTTGATCTGTTTTCAGCTTATATCGTTTTAAACCATACCACCGCCGCTCCCCGCACCTTTACAAGAATCCTGGATCTGTCCCTGCCCCACCCCATCAGCTTTAATTTTTATTTTACTGAATTAATCACCTCTGAAACAATCTGTTTAGATCCCATATCGAGGATTTGCTACAAATTTTAATATTAAACCCAAAGACTTTTAGAGTTTCAATTTACATCAGAAATGCACGAAACAATTAGAATTAAATTTTTTTTTTTTTTCAAACCTTACAACTTGGAATTAAATAAAAAAATATCTAAAAATATTGAGTAGAACAAAAGTAACCGGAAACACCGGAATTCATAAATAATGAAAATTTCCATATACCTTAAACTTAGTTTTGAATAACTACGATTCACCACAAAGACATAAATATTACATGAAGAGGATGTAATGAATCTAATCCAACTGAAAATATTCTCATTACCGGAAAGATAGTCGAAACAAAAACACACCACCATCTGCTGTTATCTTATACAAAAGTTATGTATATAGTTCAACATGAACCATATCCAAACTATCACCAGACCAACTACATAACATTTACCTGTGCCGGTCTCATCTATAAATTTTAATTAAACTGACAGTGCCAGATAAAGTTCACGGGTATATTTCAGGAACATTTCATCTATCCACACCGAGCGACTTGTTAATTTATGAAATATTGCGATCCCATTCTTTGTTTTATTTAGCCTAGAGACCAAAGCACGCATAGATTCACAAGGAACGCCATCATTGTGTAGTTGGTTGTTCGTCATTATTCTCCTCAGAGCAATTGCTTGAAGTTGGCTACCCTTTCATTTGATTGTGAAATAACCGCGAATGAATAAAATTGAAAATAAATTTGCAGAGGCGAACTCACTATATATTTACGTGTACGACGACATTTCTCAATGGTGATAATTGCTGGCATGTATCCAGCCAAATGTTCATAATATCCATGTTTTTACTTTTTGCCAAAATAATTGGGCTAGTTAGTTATTTCGTAACAAGATGTGACATTTCTGGCTTTGTACATTTATAGAAGAAAGTAAACAACAACAAAAAAAAAATTCCAGATTTACATTTGCAGCGAAAAAATAAAAAGACAGAAAAATCTGATTTATTTCCGGAAATTGCTGTAACACAAAATTCCGCATTGTTGTTTTTGATCAGGGTTGACTTTTACATTTTTGTTATGCATGTAAAAGCAAATGCGTAATAGTTTTTTTTTTTTTTCAATTTAAATATATTTCAGAGGACAACTTAATACAGAATGAATAATGCCACAAACTATCCCAGAAATAACAGTAAATATTTTAAGAGATTCAAGTATGAACACATTATTTTTAGTTTTGGGTTTCCATACCTCAAAGGGAAAAACCGGAAACCTTATAAGGGTACGTACAAAACTAGGCGAGGCCAGGGGGGTGATTCTGATCTCTTTGTCGTAGCTTAGGCGTATATTTTTGTCACATATTTTGACATTTCACCTCAAATTAGTCGTACTTTTATATTCACCATATTCATTTTGATTTATCCTTTTCATCAACCACAAAATAAACTAAAATGAATTTGCATGAATTAATGTCAGAATACACGCCTAAAAGTACGACAAATTAGTCAACTGCTCCCGAGGTTGTGACAAAAATTACATACTATGGTAAATGCATTTTCTACATTAACTTAAAACAATACAAATGCTTAAAATCGCAAAATATTTTTGGATTTGTTATGTGAAGTGTCAGTTTCAGTTCATTCTACGTAATGCAAGGCTTGCTGAACTGAATAAAAACACGAAAAAATCAGTAGAAAGGTTTATTTCATTTAGGCGTATATTTTGACATTAAATTACGACAAAAGATCAGAATCACCCTCCAGGAGGGTGATTCTGATCTTTTGTCGTACTATTTAATCGTGAATTTTGACATATTTTGTCTACTTTTTTTTTTTAACACAGTTCATTTTGTGCCTTCACTATTATCTACCACAAAATGAATTATAATGGATTTTCGATGAACAAACGACAAAAAACACGACTAAATATACGAAAAATCAGTCAACTGCTCCCAGAGGTTGTGACAAAAATTTTACACTGGTAAATAAAAATTCTACGCCTAATTAGAGCATTACAAGTGCTTAAATTCGAAATATTATTTTGAATTTGCAATGTGAAGTGACATTTTCAGTTCATTCTAAGTCATGCAAGGGTTGCTGACCTGAATAAAAACACGAAAAAATCAGTAGAAAAGTTCATTTTATTTAGTCGATTATTTTGACATTCAAGATCGACAAAACCCACAGAATCACCCTACAGGAGGATGATTCTGATCTTTTGTCGTACTATTTAGTCGTGAATTTTGACATATTTTGTCTACTTTTTTTTTTTCAACACAGTTCATTTTGTGTCTTCACTATTATCTACCATAAAATGAACTATAATGGATTTTCGATGAACAAACGACAAAAAACACGACTAAATATACGACAAATTAGTCAACTGCTCCCAGAGGTTTTGACAAAAATTTTACACTGGTAAATGGAAATTCTACACCTAATTAGAGCACGTGCAAGTGCTTAAATTCGAAACATTATTTTGAATTTGTAATGTGAAGTGTCATTTTCAGTTCATTCTACGTCATGTAAGGCTTGCTATGACTATTTTTTTTTTTTTATTACTTTTCATGTGGTGAGTTGGACCCGTCAAAAAATATATATTTCTCTATCGGTTAAGGTATCGTTTGAACGGGCTACTTTCAAGGATTCAAAATAATTTTTTTTTTTTTTAATTGTTCGTGAATTGCGGTTATGAAGATGTAGCCCAAAATATGCGAAAAAACACCATTACCCTGTGATTTTCTAGGATCCTAAAGCTAAAATTATAATTTTGTAATACAGAATTCTTCTGCCAGAAGCCTTACTGAAGTCAGTATCTATAAACCCAAAAGACTTGTTTGCCAGCCTTTTTTCCCAAGACAGAGGGATATAAGATCCCAAACGTGGAGACCAAGTCGGCCCATTGTGTTAACCTGCTAAAAAATAAAAATAGACTTCACCGAAACCTTCCTGTCCTATTAATGAAATGCATTAGGTAAGTTTTTCAACTCATCCACAGATGGGAGGGTAGATCCGAGAGTGTACAGCCTCTGCCGGACAAAAGCTGGACGATCGCATAGATTTTAACTGTAAGTAATTCTCCAATCAAGAAAATAATTCTTATACCTGCAAGTACTCAAGTTCGCCCATCTCGATATTAATGTTACATGCGAACATCTCTATTGAAGTGGCAACGTCAACATCAGGTTCCGGTCCAAGTAAGGGGGATCTAGAGTTCAAACTGGCTATGGCGTCCAATGTACCCAGATATCCACTATTAGAGACAACGTGTTACGGATAAACAGGTTATCCAAGGACGTCCTGCAGTCCATCACCAACTTATAGATATTATCCTAAGGCAACTTAAAGCTATCACTGCATTACTTCTGAAACGATTGCAATGGGCCTTCCCTTGATTTCTATATCAAGAGCCAACATTACAGTTATTTTAATGGCATAGACATGAAGACAGTACTGAAATGTTCCAGTCATAATACATGCATACATATGTTATTATGCCACTTAGTGGATACTAATGCAAAACACAGCTTAGCAGGAAGCATATAAGGAGTGGATTAGAGGACATGAAGAAATTGGCGAAGGTCACTGATGTATGACACTCTTGAATCTTCGCAGATTGTAAGGCCAACGAAAGATAGAAGATGATAGATTGTTCCACTTTCGCACAGTTCGGGATAAAAGGGCATCACGGAGTTTTACTCTGTGGTCGAAAGTATATTGAAGGGTAAAAGGATGAGCGTGGTTTGCAGCCCAAGTATTGATTGCAAGAATCAATCTACAAAGTGATCAGAGTAGATATTTCATCAGAACAGAGCGAAAGACATCCAACATTGTGACGATGCTCGAATGAGTCGATATGACAAGTTATTGCCAAATCTTCAACAAGCTTGAAGGCTCTCTTTTATGCAATATCCAATGAAGCTAAGGTTGTGCGACCAGCTTCGGCCCAGATATGGGAATTGTATTCCATTCTAGGTCTGATATAGGACTTGTAGTGGAGAGCTAGATTCAATGGGCTGAAATATTTCTTATACCTTTTCATAAATCCAATATATTTCGATATTTCTTTGCCAACAAAGAAGATATACTCCGCTCAGCTTAACTTTCTCCAAATATTAATGCAAAGAATGTATAAAAGACAGTGAATTGAAAATCAGTCCTCCATCAAATGAAATGAGATTGGTAAAATTATAATATTGTTTTAAATATTTAAAGAGAGGAGACAACTTTGGGTCTTAGGCATATTGAATACAAATTCCTGGAATACGTTAATTATGAGAGGCAAAGTGGTTCTCAACATGTTTAATATTTAGAAGTGTTCAATGATTGAAACACGGTTGGTGATAATTGATAAAAAGTTTTGGTAGTAATTATATCATTGAAGAATTTAAAAAAAAAGTATGCAGCTTGATTGATATTACATTGGACTGACTTATAATGTGACAACATGTTGATATTTGATGGAAGTGATGCCCAATATGTTGAATATTGAAATTAGATCTTATTGTTAATAAAACACGCCATGTTTTCAAAATGGTGTAAACTAGGAGTAGATATATCTACCATTACTTACTTAATTACATACTAATTATGATTATTTCTAAAGCTAACAAAACAAATTGAAATTTTCACTAACTTTCCTCCAGATTTTTTGTATCAACTTTAGGAAGCTCTGAATATTCTATTTAATTCACATATCATATCACCCACCAAAACGTAAGCAATTGAATATTCATTCACAGAAGAAAATTGCTAACCCCTGGAAATTTATATGAAAAAAAAAAGAACAAAAAAAATTGGTCAAATTAAAGAGAAAACTTTGGTAATCTTAAATTAGAAATGTGTCAAACCGGTGACAAGGATGTATGGAAATTTTTTTCAAAATATCGATTTTAACTCAGAAGTGAGGTAGCATTTCAAGATGATTGCGCAAAATGATTGGAATATGTGGAATAGTTATACATTTCTTGAGCTACATATGAAAATCCCACTCTCTGCAATTTATCAAATGGACAGGGTGTTTCATGATAAATGTACAAAAATACAGCAACTCACTCTATAAAATTATTTATTTTGCTAGTCTGACCTCTTTGCAAAAGTATTATAAAAATTAAAAAAAAAATACCTGGGTCTTTTGAACTTATGTGAACAGAACCTCAAGTGTAAGCAATTTACATAGTTTATTTTTTCCAATAAATCCCAGAAATAATTTTCATATTATTTCAATCCATTTTAATATCTGTCCAATAACTTTTATTACTTATTCAAATAAATGATAAATGAAAAATGAATATCCTTAAAAATAAAAAAATTCCTCAAGAATTAGTAACACAAATCTTTATATAACCCTTGACCTTACGCGGGCAACAAGAGGCTTCGGACTTACTTATTTAATCATCCTAGGGTAAAAGGTCAAAATATCAAATCAAATTTAAAATGTAATGCAAAAAAAAAAGGTCTATGTAAGTACATAAAAATGGTTGTGTCAGACTTACTCTAAAATATGCATAATAGCATGAAATGGAAGACTTAATGGACCATAAGGGAAAACCATTTAGAGATCTGCTCTTCTTGCTAGATTTTTGTGTTTTTTTAAAACGCCCAGGGGACTCACTTCTAACTTGAATGGCCGAAAAATGTCTGCAATTGAAACAAACAGCTTCATTTAAAAGTTTCACAGCCACAAAAACAAAAAAAAAAAAACATTTTGGTTGTAATACAAAATATTGAAATGGTCTCTACCTTATTTCCTTCCCCACCCCCTCCTTCCAATTATTATAGGAGGAGAGAGAAAAATGTCTCGGAAACTCTTATAGGTATTCTCATTTTGTGGAATATCTAGCCCTAATGTTGCATCATTATCCGATCTATTCAACATTCAGGAAATTGTTTGTGTGAAAAAATTTCGTATTCAAATCACAAACGTATAATTGTAGCATTTTCCAACACATGAAAATTTTGAATTCAGAAAAGCTTACATACATCCTTTCCGGGGGGAATATCCATAGTTTGCAACTGTGCGGAATTTGGGAATAGTTAAATTGAAGGTAAAATTTTTTTAGTGAGTATTTGTGTGTATATGTGTATATATACATAGGATTCAGAATTTTCAAATTCAAATCAATGACTTTCAAGACTTTTGGGAACACTTTGTAGTTATTGTGTTGAAAAACGTTGATTTGTTCTATTTTCCTTGATTTATATCTATCAACCTAAGCATGTATTCACACTTTTCTCAAGTCCCTACTTGATACCTCCTTCATGTCAATTCTATAACTTCTGGGATACAGTTTCTTCCCTTTGATTTGGATTGAAATCTTAAAATTCCAGAGGCATATTGAGGAAAATATCATTTGTCACTTGTGCTTGTCATAGCTGCTTTGGGGTATGGATCCACTTACGGAAGTTATCATAAATATTCTATGGGGATGAAACTTTATACACACAAGGAGCAAGCAAAGGAGAGTTAAACCCACGATAAAGGGTGTTTTGGTTTGGGCCTGATGGTCATTTGGGTGATAAAACTCTGCAGCTTCAAAGCTTTTAATGGCAAAAATAAAGACAAATATAATTCCCTGGTTGGTAATTCACCCCAACTTAGCCCGGAACAATATTATAAGCTGGTGGCTGTAGTCGGTGACACCGCAAAATGAAATGCGGTAGAAAATAAATTGCGCCTCTGTATATGCTTAAGGCAAAATCTGTATAGTAGGTAGGTATAGGCAGAGAGACACATTGACGATAACATAATATACATTAAAAAGACCTAGATCCCCATGTATTTATATTTTAATGATTGTTCTTATCGGGGAAAATTTTCGACTTTTCAGAGAGGATTTTGAAATAAAACAAAATAAACGCTTAATTAAGTAACTTGAGTGTAATAAAATTCAAAAAAGAAAAAAAAATGACTTTAAATCTGAAGACAATGTGGAAAATTTTGGTATAAGGGATGGAAGCAGAGAGGGTCTGGATTAATATCTGTTCTAGTTTGTATTTGCTACTCTGCCTAAGAACATAAGAATATATAGGCAGAAAGACATGCATGCAAATCTCAGGACTGACCTCTTTTATGCTTCCTCACAGCTGGCTTCATCACATTTTAACCTAAGGCGATGACACAATGATAGCTTCGATTTCGGCTCCGGAATCAAAGCCAGAGTCGCCTCTTGTCAAATCGTTCAAATCGAACCCGGCTATGACACAATAACTTCGTAGATTAGATTTTTCTAAAATTCAAAGCGGATGTTTTTAATGTATTTATAGAGTAAATGTATAAAAAAGAGTTCCTAAAACTAATAATTAAATACACATACAATAGAATTCAAACAAAAACACACTCTTTAGGAATACCCATTTCCCCACATATTTTCTGCAGGGTTTTATACTTTTTATAGTTATTTTTATAATCCTTTTCGCTTTTTAAATATTGAAAAAGAAGTACCCCCCCCCCCCCCCCAGTCCAATTAATTTTTTTTTCATGCGATGTCATGGAGCCACTTCGAGTATCAATAATAATCAATTGATACTGAATAAAATTCGGAGCCGGAGCCGCCATTGGATTAGGTAGAACTGCCATACTCACATTTGATTTTGACCGGCTTCGATCTCGAATCCGGAGCCAAAGTCACTATTGTATCATCGCCCAAATTTAAAACAAAACAAGTAAAAAAGCTAGAATTGGTCTAAGACCAATTCTTATGATACCCTAGATGAATGCCCGTATTAAATTTCGTATGGTCACCGATCTATTCTGCAGAAGATTTTAGTACAATGAAAATGTCTTGGACTGATCGTTTTCAAAGTATACGTAAAAAACCTAAATTTTTATATGGCAACACCAAGAAGGAGTTGCCCGATCTAGTCCATTTTTGACATTTTATTTGTTAATGTAGTAAAAACAGCACTTATGAAATTTCAGATCTCCACGTCGACGCGTTCTCAGGCAGTGTCCAAATATATAGCGGAAAACGAAATTTTTATATGGCAACCCCACGAAGGAGTTGCCCGATTTGTCTCATTTTCGAACTTAATTTTACTTTTTTTTTTAAAGCCCGTGTACAAAATTTCAACTCTCTAAGTATACGCGTTCTCGAGTTATCGTGCGCACAGACGGACGGACGGACATGCAAAAATCAAAATAACTTTTAATATTATGAATAGGTGTCCAATCCATTTTGCTCTACCATCATTATTTCGAGGTGTTACAAACGGAATGACAAACTTAGTATACCCCTATGATTTCATCTAGAGTATAATGACACCACCGGCTCGGTGCTATCATCAGTGACGACAAATCGAGACTGTTATCTGAAGATTGCCAGATTTTCAAACAATTTTTCCAGAATGTTGCTGAAAACTATTATTTTAGTTCACATTTAGATTTAGATTTAGATTTAATTTTCTCCCGATAGTTCAGGCACATTTAGATTTAGATTTAGATTTAATTTTCTCCCGATAGTTCAGGATTAAAATTATATTTTGACTTTATGTGATTTTGTATATCTACATCTAGCACATAACAGAATTTGATTTCGGAGTGTACTCGAGCTCCTATGTTCTGTAATATTAACCCCAAAGAAAGAAGTAATTAGTTTTCGTCATTGAATAAATAACTAAGGAAAGGGAATATCGGATGAAAATCTCAGCCACTCGGCGAAATGTATTAGTGTGCAGTTTTGTATTCGTTTCGTCATGGCAGTAATGAAATTGTGAGATTTTGAACGGGGACAATTTTTATAATCCAAATTGCTATGTAAAATAAACAAATTTTTAGCGCCCCCTAATTTTCAGATAATATTTCTTGGTGTTGCCTTTGAATGACTGACATAATTTAAGCAGCAATTATAATTCAATTGTAAACAAAAAAAAAAGCCAACATTGAAAAACGTAAAAATTTTAACCATGGCTGTTTATTTTTATAAATATTTCACTTTTATTTTACTTAAAACATTATAATTAATTAGTTATGGCTGATTTACATTACTCGAACATTGCTAGAAAACAAAGTAAGTAGTTTCCCCTTATCTGAAAATACTTTAGAACGATAAGGACAAAAGATAATCCAGCAAACTTTTACTGAGTTAAATATCAAATTCCCCGAGGAGGGGGAAATTTTTACTGCCATAATTAGCCATAAAAAGTTCTAGCCAGAAGTATATTTGATGGCAGTAAATTTTGCTATTATGGCAGCAAACTCATACTAATAACTACAAGCGGGTACGAATATAATTGTTTACACGCACACAAATTAAAAATATTTGAAGAAAGTCACAGCAAATCAGCTGAAATGTGTCAAAATTTATTAAAAATTTTCAAACAGTTTTTTAAAAAATTTTTAAATATGGAATGTGTCAAAATTTTAAAGGGAATATTTTGTATTCTCTATTGTATTCTGTATCTGTATTGTTCTTGAAAGTAGTGCCTTTTTTTATCCGATTTTGAACTTCAGCATTAACGTCCAACTAATTTATGCAATTGACAAATTGATGAAACGCCACAAGTGACACTTCGCTATAAAAGATTGGGAAATAATGCTTTGACAGTCGATCACCTCTTTCTTTTTTTCTAACAGTGCAAAATAATAAGACCCTCTCACTCACTTTCTCAGTAAAATCGCATGTTCGAGTAATGTAAATTAGCCATAAAGCTATTAAGCTTACTTGAAGAATGCTTTCCCACGAAGCCATTTGTTCCTGCAGCACAGCACAGCGCACTTCATTACGCTTATTTAAGACTCCGGAGTCTCGATTACATAAAATATCGTTCACAAAAGAATATTTCACACTTAAATCCTGTTAAATTATTTATTTATCAAAATACCGCGAATTCAAATCCGAACTTTTTTTCAAATAATATGAAATGTCAGAAATGTTGAACTGACGCAAAATAGGCAGTATGCCTTCTTGTCACCCCCCCCCCCCTCCCAATCGTAGGTCATACTGTCATTAAATTGCTTAACCACGTACACTGTATTCGCACGATACCCCGCTTCCTTATTAACAACAATTTGAATCTGGTGAAAATATACGTGGGAAATAATTTTGTAGGTTAGTTTTGTGTACTTTACACAAATTTTTATATTAAATTAAATTGAAATTATTAACAAAAACGATGAAATATTGGTTCATTGAAGATTTGTTTACGTTTGTGATAGCTGAGAAACTCCCTGGGTGCGCAGTGGCAGTGACTAAGAGCATTTTTGGTGGGAGCTACTGCAGTATTTTCAACCATATATCTTATTGCCCCGCTTTCTATATTGATTCTTCACACGGCTGTACTGAGCTTTCACTACTGCGGCAACAGATACTAACACAACCAGAATTTGACTACGCCAAATTTGGCTTATCACACTTCCTGTACTCTCTATATTCTAAATGTAATAGCCAGTTTTTTGACTTGGCTAAATGACAGTTCCTGGCGTTCGAAAAATCATAGTAGCCGGTCTCGTAGTCGACTGCAGCCGGTACCGACTTGAGTGTGCTACCCAACATAGCTAACTAACACAAATGCATTACGTTTGACATTTTTGTTTGTTGTTATTTTTAAATTACAGAACAGAAAAGAAATATTATTGTAATAATGGAAAATGTACCCATTTATATGAATGAACGTGGGGAGCTACTTATTGATTTAATAGACGACGCAACCCTGGTAGACATATCATGATGGCCTCATCAATGAGCTCCTCATGAGCAATCAGATGAACGTACTGATGAAATTTATTCCCGCTTGAATCAAAGCCGGGAAAAAAATCATTTATTTACTTATTCAGAGATAGTGTGTGCATGAGATATTGCATCTCTTTTACTTATTTCGAAATGTATACGATGCTTCTCTTTGTGCATTTTACAATATTAGATGAGCACTTCGATGAGTTCATAATGAGCGACACGATGAGCTTATTATTGAGTATGTCAATAAGGGTCACGATGAGCTTATTAATGAGCATGTCAATGAGTGTCACAATGAGCTAATTAATAAGTATGGCAATGAGTGTCACCGAGAGTTTATTAATGAGCATGTCAATGAGTGTCATGATGAATTCGTAAAAAATAATCTGCAATTACGATTGATTTAATATATTTTTCCAAATTCAAACTCCGGTTGCAAATCAAACTCTGAGAAGCTGAGGCATAAGGATTTGAGCATAACGTCTTGTTCAGCATATCGGCGACAGTCTTTCCACGAAAAACAAATAAAAAATTTAGTTTAAAATAAATAATTTAAAAACTTAAATAAATAAATCACAAAAATCAATTCAAATTTTCCTAATAGAAATGTCATCTGACAAGGTGATGACAATAATAAATATTTATTTATTGCTGATTTAGTATATAGGGAGCAGTTTCATACTATCCAATGAGCCCTTCGATGAGATTTAATGAATGCTCATCAGAAGGCTCATCGGGACTTAATTTTCTATATGTTTCTTTATGAATTGCCAACATGGTTTACATAATAACTGCCCCTTGCGGGACAGGAGACATGGTAAAACTGTGAGCAATTTCTAATAAGGAAGTAATAAATTGTTTTCTGTATATTTACATGAAATGTAACTCATACTCCAATAATGATATTTCTGAAGCTGGCAAAAGCTAAAATCGTTCATAAAGTCAGGAGAAACTACACGCAGCTATACCTGGCTACGAGATAGCTATGACTGGCTGCAGCTGTGGCTGCAGCCAACTTCATGAACGCACTCCAGGAAGCTATTGCTTGCAGCCAGCATTAGATAAAATAAGATAATTACTGGAGTTAAGAACTGGCACTTTACCTATACTTACTTTGTGGTAAGTTTATGAAATTTTTACTTTTAGATTGACATATTTGAAAGAAACGGAGAAATGAACAAAAATATAGCCCTTACTAGAAATCAGATGGTGAACTTGAGGCGACGCTTCTATGCCGGTTCGATTATTTCCAGACTCTGGTCAAACCACCATGTAAACCGGATAACACACATGCTGAACGTAGAAGGTCGTACTTAAAGCATTTTCACATCGAAAACCGAAAATCGAAAGAAAATAAAAAGATAATTAGGTAAGCTTAAAATAAGACAACTTAAACTTCCTGGATGCCCTAAGCATTGTGGCAACTTCCTCCCAGTTTGCATTTCTTTTATGATGATCCTTAAACTCCGGGCAAGTTTTGTCATAGAGGCAATTGTGAACCTCCACCTCTATAATTAGCTTGTCCGGTATGCAATAGAGCCAAGAAATTCAATCAAGGAATTTTATCACTTATTTTTTGAAGAATAGTTGACATTACATCAAGAAATAATTGAGAATTTTGATTTGATAATTGCGTGGTATCTCAGACAATAAAGAAATAATAAAGAAAATGTAAAAATGGATAATTTCCAATGTAAAATGAAAATACAAGTAAACCATTTTAAATCCTCCATTTGTCAGTTTAAAATAGATTCAACTGTTACAAAATCGCCGTTCCTTCCTTCAATTTTTCAGTTATTCCAACAATGTCAAAATTGCTAATAAAAATGAATGTATCGGTGTCCTTTTTTTTCAAGAAATATTGACATAAATGGATTTTTCGTAAAAGAGCGACATCTTTTTGTCAATGGAGAAGTAGAGTTTATCTGTTTGAATTTCGTTTCTCTAGCATACTGCATTCTATGAGCAATCAATGACTTTTATTTTACATAGTTTTTGTATAAGGGCGGTATGCTAGAACCAAGGAATTAGATCAAGGAATTTTTGACAATTTGGATTTGACAGTTATGTGATTGCCCAAATAATTTGTGAATCACTTGATATCTCAAATAATAAAGAAAATAAAGAAATGGATAATTCCCAATTGTAAGTAATTTGACCATGACGGAGTGAATTATATCAGAAGTGTTATTATATTTGTTATTTTTGCAGAACAATGTACATGAAAACTGTGGACTTAATTATAAGTGCATCTAGTCTAGTACTTATTGATAAAATAAAGGAACAGAAGAGTAAAAAGAAGCAAATTTATAGAATAAATCCGTATTTCATGGAACGGAATACAAAGGGAAGAAGATTATTTAAAATGGAATTTTCTTACAAATTAATTTAAATTTTTCATAAATTTCAGCTTAATGACATGATGAAAAATACGAAGATCTTTCAGGAGAATTTTCATATGAACGTTGAATTATTTGATTCCTTTTTAGGAATTTTGGAATCGCATTTCCAGCTGAAGCGCTATAGTTAGGGCGACCTTGCCATATCCCCAAGCATAAACTAGCGATTGTTTTGGAGTGAGTCATATCTAATTACGATTCTATTATGTTAATGCTAGTATTAGTTTGATTTCATTAAGTTCTCTTGCTATGTGTTTTATATATCCATATTAATTTCTCAATACCTCTCTTATATTTGCGTGCCTTTGAGACGGGTTCTCAAATAAATAAATGTTTATGGTATGTTTCTATGTATCTATATATCTTTATTATTTATTTTTCTTATCGTATATTTACAAAAGAACGGTTGTATTTTGCATCAGGTGATTTGCAGAGACATATGGCATCTTCCTATAGAATTAGTAAACAGCATTACGGAACAATTATAGGCATAGTTTGTGATGCCAAGCCAATATTTTAAATCAACTAAAAAATTAAGGAACACATTAAAGAATTTTTATTACTTCATTTGTCATTTTTAAATCGATTCACCTCTTGCAAAATCGTCGTTTCTTCCTTCAATTTTTCAATTATTCCACATACGTCAAAATTCCTTACAGAAATAAGTGCATAGGTACTTATTTCTTCAAGAAATATTGACATAAATGGGTTTTTTCGTAAAAGAGCGACATCTTTTTGTCAATCGGGAAGTAGAGTTTTCCTGTTTGAATTTTTTGTCTCTAACATACTACCATGACTTTTTTTTCATAATTTTTGTATAGGAACAAAAGTTCCTTAGCTCTAGTATACCAGACTTTAATATAAATATTTTGCAGTCAGGTAAACAAAAAAGTGAGACAGTCCATAAAGTAAACACAAAAGTGAGGTTAAGTAAGACCGAAAGAATTTTTCGTCTCGAAACGTTCCACATGTGAAAACCGAAAAGAATTTGACAGATACAACTGAAATTTCGTTTTTCGTTTCGTCTATTTCCCATGATTTTATTAATCATTGGAGCGAAAATCTTGTTTTAAAGTGGAATAAATTGAGTTTTTCGGTTTATATTTTTCAGTTCTTGTTTTTGATGTGAAAGTGCTTTTGAATTGATAAAAAACAATGAAAATATTATTCTGTCTGATGTCAAATAGGGAACGATAAGCTCCGTAAGAAAAATTAAAAAAAAAATAGGAATTGCTTGTAATAAAGAAACCGAAAAACTAACTACAACAAAAAAAAAACCTTCCTGACTGATCAAGCTAATTCAAACAGTCAATTGACAGCATTAATGGGAATATCCTTTTATCATTTAGAAGTTCTTTTACAGAAAGGCAGAAGTTCTTTTACAGGAAATCCTGCTTATATTGATACACTTACGCCGGGTCTACACAGACTTATTTTTCTGGCAAGACGGTAATTACAAATGTCATTCTGATATTGGATTAAATTACGAGTGGGCAAATTCTGCCAAGGCAGCTCATTGTCATTTGTCGCCATATCGTGGGTTAATACATTTTTATCTTTAAGAGATAAGTTTGATATTGATAAAAATCTATTAATTTATCAATGTCGCACTTTTTTAGCCCCACGTCTGCCATTTTTTTTCACAAATCTCATTTTACTGCCCACAAAAAATCCGTTCTACTGCCTACATATCTGCCTTGCCAGAACTGCCTTGACAAAGATTTCCACACTGGACTTTTGGCAGATTAAATTACTGTTAAGGCATAAAAAAAGCCTGTGTAGACCCGGGGTTAGCGGTGTTGTGCTCAGGATTGGAGAACAGCAGTGAAAACCCATGATGGTGACGTCTGCGGATTAAATTCAATCCAAACATGCCCAGCACGCCTCGCAATATTAGTAGACGCGCTGTGTGAAATCTCTTACGATTCCGCCTTCAGGTCAAACTCAGCCCTAACATATTGACGAACACACGATTTGCTCTCTTCAACCACATTAAGCCGGGCTGTCATTACGACAGCGCCCATAATATAAATTTAATATTTTCAGACTCATCTTTCAATAATTTGCTCAGCGCACAAGCAAACTGGTATCCTGTTCTTCCAGAAACGGATATTCTAGTAGATATCCTCATCGCAGCTGTTCTCTAGGCAGTAGCAAATAATTCAGTTATTTGCTACTAATCCACAGTTGTTTGTCTGGTACTGGAGTACGGTCCGCCCAATCGTTAATACTCGTTCCCGATGTCACAGGGATAGTCGGGACTAGGGGACCTCACTCGTCCAGTTTTCAGGGTACTTACAGCATCAAGTTATGATTAAGAAGACTCTGGTTATCAGATTCACACTATTATATCCATCAACTTCTTGTGAAAAGCTACAAATCAATCATGTACTGCATCAAGTGCTAACACAGGATATCAGGTTTCTGTGTTACACGATCATCTTATCGGACCGATCGATTACACAAGCCCTCCTAGCCTGCCTACGAGATATGACAGATTTCCGATTCGTCACGACAAATACTCTGGTTGTTTCACCACTTTGAAGATACGGCGATTGAGAACGACTCTCTTGTTAAAACTTGGTAAAAACGCCAAAAACTCAATAATTGACTTATAGAAAAACCACAGGGTTGCGCCTTTTATATAATTTTCAACTCAAGACTTGAAATTAAGGCAGTTAAGAGAGATTTAATCAAGCACGTAGCGACCATTAAGCAAAAATTACTCAAATTTTATGAAAGTAAAAAATGAAAGAATTAGAATTGCGTTTAAGAGTTTTCTGCTGCGAGCATAATTTTCCATTATTTTTATAATGGACCACTTGGTCCAAATTTTTAAAAATTCTAATTATGATAATGAAGTAACTGAAGCTTTAGCATGTTATCGAATAAAAACAATGGCGATTACTAAAAATATCTTAGGTTAAAATCAAAAGGAGATTATTTCCGACATTATACAAAGCAATAAATTCTCACTTTGCATAGATCAATCCACTGATAAAGAATCAGAAAAAAAACTGTCAAGTGTAGTAGTAAGAGTGTCCCACAAACTTAAGATTCATGACTTTTTTTTTTTTGCATTAATGTCCATCGTTAAAGCAGATGTAATCACTTTGCACCATGAGCTTTCAAAAGTGGAATAGATTATAGAAAGAATCTAATAGGCTTTGCTGCTGACGGGGCGAAAGCCTTTCAGTTGCCAAACTTTTGCAGAATGAATGCCTAAATTTATTTATTTTAAAATGTGTTTGCCATTCATTCCATTTATGTGCGGCATACGCATGTGAAAAATTGCCTAGGAGTATCTAACGAATGTCTTGGTAGGAATATTTATAATTATCTTAAAAATAGTGCGCAAATAACTCATCACTTTACCAAATAGAATCTTTAGTTGACTTTTTTTAAACTAGAACTAAAAATTGGATCCGAAATGTGTAATATCCAGATATCCGGATCTTCAAACTATACGATTCCTGAAATCCAGAGCCAAACTGTCGGGATCTTAATGCAAACTATCCGGATCTTAATCCGAGCTAATCGAATCCAGACTACGCAATCTGAAGGAAATTTTGAACCTTTTTTACTTAATTTTGATCCGGATAGTTTGGATTAAGATCCGGATAGTTAGGATTTAGATATGAACAGTTCGGATTCAGATCCGGATAGTTCGTATCCAGAACCGTATAGTTCAGATCCAGATCTGGATAGTTCGAAATCAGTTCCGGGTAATTTTGATACAGATCAGGATTAATCGGATCCAGAACCGGATAGTTCGAATCCAGACCCGGATAGTTCGGATCCGGATAATCCGGATACCCCGATTTTAGGAATCAGATCCTTATTATTCTGGATAATCCGGATAGCAAATTATCGGGATATTTTCAGAAAAATCGAATAAATAGTGCAAATAAGGAAGTAGGTACGACTAACTAAAAGAGTAAAAAAACAGAGAAAATGCCATTATACTATTAATAAAATCCGAAAGCAAAGTGAAAACTTAAAATAACAAACAAACATAAATTAAAAACTGATTTGTACTTTTAACCCGAATACAATACCGTGAAGTTTACCATGCAAACCTGGATCCGGAACCAAACGGACCAGAGATGGAAGTCAATGACAAGATCCAGACAAGCCAAAAGATTCATCAAGAGACCTTCCTCAGAGAAGAGCCTGGATCTGCTGGAGCTTGTATTTTGATATATTGTTGGCAGCAAATTCCATTTGCGAAAGATTTGTACAAAGTAAGAAAGCTCACCAAATTGAGACCTTCAGCATGGGAGAAGCAGATTCAGGTTTCTATGAGATCGTAAAAATTACAGTTTGGTGTAAATATACTCAGGGCATTTATTGTAGATTAACTTGTGAAGAAAATATAGATCATGATGAGCAAGATGAATATCTAATGGCTGTTCATTGCGGCGCAATTGGATTATAAAACGAACTGAATCATTGATGCGACATTAAGTTTTCGACAGCAGCATGAATCCATCTTAGGAAATAATATGGTTCGAAAGGTGAAGAGCGGTATGATAAGCGTCCGTACCAATTTGCGGCTCATCTCAACAGTTTATTACAACCCCTAGGTTTTTTCACGGAGCTGACATAGGGTAAAATAGTGTTATTAAATGAGATAGTAGGCAATTCATTTGATTCAATACTGATTCTTTAAATATACATACAGATTGACTTGCTAGTATTTAGCATGAGCTTATTTTCCAAGGACCACTCTTGTATTTGCTGCAGATCTTTATTGATCTGAAATATACAGTCTTCTTGTAATCCTATAGGCCTGCACAGGTAAATCTGTACATAATCTGCATAAAGATGAATGGATGAATTCTTAACTATAGTGGGGATATCATTAATGTACAGACTGAACAAAAAAGGTCCGAGAATGGAGCCTTGGGGTACACCACAATTCGTATATAAAAATGTGGATAGTAAATTCTGCATCTTGACTGCTTGCTGTCTTCCAGAAAGATAGCTTTTGAACAGATTAATAGCTGAAGAGGAAAAATTGAAGATTGCTTGGAGCTTTATTAATAGATGACTATGGTTAACAGAGCAATCGTTGAACGCGACCTCCATTTTACGGGTACAAACACTATCAAGTCGAGGAAAAATTAAACTTCCGCATATAAGGTACGGCAGGATTAGTGTCTTAACCAAATTTACACGAGTTGCTTGTGGAAAAATACTGGCTGAGAGCCAGAGCCTTCGAAGTCCGGAGTAAATTTTGCTAATTTTTGATTTTGTATTATCACAGCAGTTCATATTTTTATTCAACACAATACCCAAATTTCTCACTTTACTAGCACGAGATAATGCTTTACCGTCCAGAATTACGGGTGGGATATCAGACGAAAGGAGTGGACTGTTGTGAAAAATAATGTATTGAGACTTAGAGAGATTTAACCTTAATGCATTAATCTTGGACCATGCATTGATTCTGCTCAAATCGTCATAAATATGCGCGATACCATCTTCAAACAGGCCAATAGATCTGTTTAGATAAAGCTGCACATCATCTGCGTATAAGCATAGAAACATAAAGACATACAGAACTTGTATGAGAAGTGTGAATTTTTATCGGAAAATTTTTCCTCGGTCGGAGACCCCCTAGGCCAGGCACCAGGGTAGTACAAAAATCAGATGAGATCGCGATGGCTGGCCGAGGCAAATGTAACTTAATATAATGGAGCTGCAGTGTAAACGAATCAATGAAGTGATGCTGAGAGCTGAGTATTTTGTTCTCTCCTTTGTGTTTGGGCACTGGTTGTGGATGGTGCAATTATTTTTTTACACAATATTTCACTTGCTTGGTCGTTTCTAAATGCGAGTTTTTCTCGTTCTCTGATTCTCTGTTTTCTGTATTTTTGTAAGCTAAAACAAATTTCCCCCGTCAGCTCGCTCGCACCAGCTCTATTGCTTGAACAATTTTGGGAGTGCAAGATTTACTCTTGTTGCATATTCTATATGTCTTTATGTTTCTTTGGTATAAGTGAATCTTGACATCACATCCAACTAGATGAAGGTCATTAATAATAATAAACTAAATAGCAACGGCCCCAAGATTGAACCCTGAGGTACACCAGTCGGGAGAGGAAGTGAATCCGACAATCTATTATCCACCTTAACCCGTTGATGGCGTTCTGATAAGAAACTCCCGATCAGAGCAGAAGCTGAAGCAGTAAATGCAAGAAAATTAGATAGCTTATGCTGTAACAAGCTGTGATTTACACTATCGAAAGCCTTTGAGAAATCAAGCAGAACTAAAATGGTAGTGTTATCCTGGTCTAAGGCTGCTCTTATATCACTAGTCACTTTTAGTATAGCAGTCTCGTAGCTGTGAGAACGCCGGAAGCCAGACTGCCAACATGACAAGAGCTTATTAATTTTCAAGTGACCCAAAATCTGGAAGCTAATTAGTTTTCCAAAACTTTAGACATGAAACTTAATATACTGATTGGCCTAAAATCACCAGGAGATTCCGGAGAAGGTATTTTGGCAATTGGCAATACCAAATCCGCTTTCCAAGACTTAGGAAAACAAGAGGACATTAAACAAGAGTTCAGGATATGAAGAATGTATGTATCGATCATTGGAAGTTGAATCTTAATAAAACGTGGGGAATAATCCCAAATTCAAATTTTTTTTCTATCAACGCAGCTATCGTTGTTATTTTCACATAAAAAAAAAATATGTTGACAAAACTAGGCCGGACAGAGTAAAATTTCCAACATTAAGCAAAGCTAGCTGTTCGATTCGGTTTTGTGGCCTCATCTTAAATTATATAGCAAAAAGGATAGGCTATGCTGCGTAAAAGTCGTGTACGTGTTATAAGCATTTCTCTTTGTGGACACGGGAGGGAAATGACAAAAAGGCTGGGTGTTTAGTTCTTGTCAGTTCGACATTTCTGAATTAATTTGAATATACGAAAATAACTCTGGTGTTGTTTTAGTGGTTCTGTGAGTGAAAACATAATTAAAAGTGATTTATACTTTTGTAATAGTGAGAAACTATAGTTAAATATTGTTTTTTGCAAGAAATCGAGATATAATCGAGACTCCGGTGTCCAGTGATGCCAGATTGGGAACTTTTCCGCAAATTGGGCTATCTTCTTACAAAATCTGCGTTTCGATTTTCATGAAAAGCGCCCAACGCCCAATTGGACGCGACACTGTTTTTTCTGCGCTTTTTGGGCTCTATTTAAAGATATAAAATAGAATGGAAAATTGGTTTTATTCACATTAAATGATTCTTGCACATGTTATTCTAACTAAAAAGATGGGATGAATGTGGGGTTATATGACTTTATCTCTTAGAAAAACTCATTTGGTTTTTTAAGCCATATTTATTTTTAGAGATCCAATATTTCGGTCTTTGGTGTAGACCATTATCCAGGCTGACAAAAAGGGAAAAAAAATCATACAATTAATTGATGCAAAATTAACAATAAATTACAACTATGTGTTTTTACCTTGAGAACTTGGTGTTTCAGGAAGAACATTTATTTGTGGGTTGTTTATAACCTCATGTTAAAAAATATTTAAAATAAAACTTTAAAAAACTTAAAACCTTAAACCTTTTAAGCAATTTCTTAAGAAAATTGAACACAAATTTACAAGGTGACTAGAAAGATCGAAAGGTAAAAACACAAAGTAGAATAACCGGGTCATATAACCCCACATACATCACATCTTTATATGAAATTAAAAGGATCACAAACGTCGATTTATCATTAAAAAGAAAAAAGTTTGAAATTTAATTAAGGTAATATTTTATATTTCTTCAGAAAATGTTCAGTTCACAGCAAAACAGAGTGGCCAAAAATGTATGGATTTGCAAAAGTGTTAAAATGTTCATTTAGAATTTGTTAGATAATGTAATTTCAAAATTCTGTGCAAAATTTCTGTGAGATTCAGTAATGTTTACAGCCGCTCCAATCGTAAATAGTAATTTTTTGGCTGTTGGTGTGGTGTTGGGTGGACTGTCACTAAAACCGTTTCAATATTTCTATCATAACTTCTTAATTGACAATATTTTTATATATTTTTTTTTATTTAACTGATCCTAGTTATTAACTTGTTGCAGTGAAAGCAGTTTTAAAAAATTGAATATTTCTATTTTGTATAAATTTTTTAAAACGAAAATTCGGGCATGGAGCGCCAATAGTTATAAAAATAAACAGCTGTGGTAAAAAAGTTTAACATTTTCCAATGCCGGTTTGTTTACTTACAATTGAATTGTCAGTGGGTGTCTATATGATATCAGCCATACAAAGGCAACGCCAAGAAATATTATCGCAATATAAATGGGGCACTCGGAAAATTCTTAAAAATGTAATAAGTTATAGAAGAATTATAAAATTATAAACTGAAAAATGATTCGAATCACGGTCACAGGAAATTATAAAACTTGTTCAATACTTGATAAAGCTTAAACCACAAAATTATATGCCCGCTCAGAAAATATCGTAGTTTACGACTTCCATGACTAAACAAACACATCGATGCGATTATACTGCTTGAATAAAAATGTTTTTTTTTATCGTCATAGCCTATCCTTTTTGCTTTATAATCTAAGGGCCTCATTTAAAAACCAATGCTGGAAATTTTGTCAAAATATTAAGGAAGCGTCGAGGCCTTAATGTGTTTTTGCCTTATTATCTTCTTATTTGTGCCGCTTAGGGATGCAGTAGGAATGAGACTATAAAACAAAAAACAAATATTGAGGAAAGAATACAGACCTACTTGAAATTGACATTTAGAATTGAACAGAAAACTAAATTTGACTCAAAAACATTTTTGAATTTTATATACACAGGTGATTTAAATTTCGTCAAAAACTCGACAATTATTTCCCGGGTGTTTATATGGTCGATACAAAAATAACTTTTCCTGGTCGCTTAATTATCCTGAAACTTTGATATGGAGGACCCTTGGCCACCCCATCTCAACTGACTGGCTTACAAGAAGGGACGAAGCCCTACTTTAATGTACGATGTAACACTGCGAATGATAAAAGGAAGCAACAACTTTGAGCTTCATACAGGACAGTGATGGCGAACCTATTGAGCTTAGTGTGTCAAAATACAAGAAAAAAACCTCTAGCTTAACTCAAGCGCCATATTACATTTAGAAATATCCTTCATTTTGTGCAGCCACAGTAGATTAGATTAGATTTGTGAAAGGGTATGCAGTCGTTGACCTCCCATTTAGTGAAAGATCTATTGTGAATCCCTGTTCAATTTACTCCTTTTCTAAGTTTAGAGATTGAGCACCGACAGATGGAGGAAAAGCGAGTTGGATGGAGTAATCTCCGCAATTGCACAGCTGTTCCTCTGAGATTTTTCCCCAAAATATGTCGATAAACTCTTTTGTCTGACGAAGCTCTTGAAGCCTTTCCCAATAAAGGGATTTTTGTTTATTCTTTCAACTATTTAGGGTAGCTTTGAGGTAATATTTTGAAGTACGACAAATTTGCTTTGGCGTCACAAAAGTAGTTTCCGATTCTCTTTTGGCTAGGGCATCAGAAATTTTATTGCTTTTATGGTCACATGTCCTAGTTGTCACTTGAGGATAACGTTTTTTTCTCTTAGATGATCCTTAACTTAATCGTGAAGAACGTTAAGGCCTTAAAGCGGCTTGACTATCCGAGAGGATATTTTGATCATTGAACCATTTTTGGGCATTTTAATCCAGGTATTTCCGCATTCATCTATAGCTAATACCTCAGACTTTGTTGTTGAATTACATTTGCTAAATCTTCAATCGGGTCTCTCGGATGTTCATATGAAACATAAACAGAGATGGGCGAACCTGAGTACTTGCAGGTGCTCAAGACTTTTTTTTAATAGGAATTTTTCCGACTTTATCTTTGGGCTCCGAAAACAACAAGGCAGAACTGTGGTTGGCATCATCAGCAGCCACAGCTCACGTCATTTTCCGCTGCCGACCAATTTGTTCCACCTTTAATGATTTTCCCTAGGAAACGAATGAAAGATAAGCAAAAGGACCGAACACCACCACGGACAAAAATGGAAGCTGAAATATTTTTATAGTGGCTGAAGCATTTCTGCAAACACATAAAACCATCATCTGACGAACTTGAACTTTTATTGCTAGACGGTCATGCGATCCACACCAAAAACTTTGAAACGATTGATTGGTCGCAAAAAAATGGGATTGTTTCGTTGTGTTTTACCCCACACTGCACGAATCTCTTACAACCCTGCGATATAAGCTTTATGGGAGTTGTTGACAGCCCTGAGTGTCTTTTCTGGCTGGAAGGAGAGCCTGGGATAACCGAACACTTTATGCGTGTTTTTCTGGCCTTTGCCTAGAGCAGGCTGGATATGCTTGGGTGTACTCTCCTATCTGTGGATGAGCTAAAAACTTACTTCACCTAGACCCGATTCGCTTCATTAATAGGACAGGAAGGTTTTGGTGAGAGGGTGTCTCTAGCAGGTTAACACAATGGGCCGTCTTGACCTCCGTGCTTAAAATCTCTTCACCCCTTGCATTTGAATTGAAAAAAAGTATGCCATGGAAACGTATTGAAAATAAGAAAGTGAGTTTTTTTTATTTTTCAATCATTTTATCATAAAAAACTCCCGTCTACATACTTTGATAATTCCTGCTTGCGTTCATTAATTACAAATTAAAAAAAAATTAAAAAATGTGCCTTAACTTGTAGAACTCTTACAACATCCATACATGAACAATTACAACAACAAAACAAAAAAGAATAATTTTACACAGCAGCTCTGAATACCTATTCCATCACTATGTATATCTTGAAAAAGGGAATGGACTAGAAAAATTAAAAACAATTTCAAAATCCCAGTAGCCATAAGGCAAAAAAATACTAACATTATTTTTGAATGGGCACTTCAATATTCATTTCATAGTCCCGAGGTAATTTCGAAATTGTTCGCTTGGAAAAATTCTATCCTAAAATTTAATCAAAAAGAATTCACAAGATTTTTGTGAAATAAATTTCCATTCAACACGACAATTTGCTTCAGCAGAAAAATTGGGAGTATATCATCTATGCTCTACAAACTTTCAAAGCACGGCATACACGTATTCCACGAGTATATGGGGAAATTCATTTCCCGCAATCATCAATATTTTTCAAAAGATTCTATGAAGTATAAAAATTCAAATCATTTCACACCAAAAATTCAATGGACAATAAATTCCATCCAACCATAGAAAATTGTAGTAAAGGATGAAATATATACCATAAGTAACTATCATGCAGAAAGTGCAATATGGATGGATACTAACTAAAAATCATAAGCCCGGAAGATGGATATTTTATGCCTAGCTACTAACGAATCTTACGTACTTTAAGGACTCATTTATATGACGTGATCTAGTCCTATATCCAGGATAACAAAAAACAAACAACACAATTCATCTTTATACCAACGTTTCGTCTATTTTGCAAAACCTCATCAAGAGTGAAATTGAGTAATAAATGATTTTAAAGACATTTGAAGTTCGGACAGGGCAGCGGCAGTGTGATTACTTCTTATCATTTAATATAGCTCTAACTAGAATTTCTCACATTCTATTACATTGAAACGCATGACTTTAATTAAGTACTTAAAGAGTTTGAATTCCTTTTTCTGTCATCCTAATGTTATTAAATATACCAACAAGAATTTATTGAGACAATTAAGACTTTTTTATATAAGAATGAATGCTCGAATTACTTTCTTTGGGAGCATGAAAAGTCATCCAAAAATACATCTAGATATATTAATGTAATATGTACGTACAGAATATATACTATAGTGTCAAGGGAATATGTAATTATATAAATACCTCTACACACAAGCCTCTAATTAATTGTGAAGACAGAGCTGAAACAAAGAGAATAATTGTGATTAATATTAATTGTAGTTGTCTACTATGTATATATTTATTATTACTAAATTAGTGAATATCTTATTTGTTATAGAATTATTATCAAGACTTTTGTCACTAGTATAATTAGATAAATGTTGGTCTCCCTTAATAAATAAATAAATAATGAACTCCGTTGCAAATACACAACATCACATTATACAAATTTTTTGTATTCCTTCCTTAAATGAAACCCATTAAAAGTTTGAAGTTTTTTTTTTTTTTTTGTTTAATTAAAATTCTACAAAAATCCCCGATATCAAATTTCATTTATGAGGATGAGAGAGGCTGCTTTAATTCACTAAAGATAAGCTTTTTAATTGCTTTGGAAATTATGCAGATTAACAATTTCCACAATCCCATTAAATTAAAAATCATAGGCTGTTTTTGTGTAGTATACATAAATGCAAATCAGACCTTAAAATATTCAACAACTATTTATTCATTGATATCAAAGATGGGAGAGTTAATCCCATTTCCTCTTCTTCTTCTTTTTTTTTTTAATTAAAAAGGTGCTATAGGTGGAACAAACTCTTTCTTATCCAATTTTAATGAAAGTCTGATGGATTTGCATTTCGTTGTGCTGATCAAAATGATATTCTGGTGGCGATGTGTAGCATAAAATCACATGCTGTTGGTCCTGATGAGATTCCACCCAAATTCATAAAATTACTATTGCCGAATGTTTTACTCGTCATATCCAACTTACTTAATAATATATTCATTTCCTCCACTTTCCCAGCTATGTGGAAACATGCCCTTGTTATTCCCGTCCCAAAAAGCCCTGTCCTTCTACTCCCTCTGATTTTAGACCTATCAGCATATTATGTTACCTTTCAAAAATTTTCGAAAAACTTTTAACTAATCAACTTCTCAGTTATTTGAATCAGTACTCATACCTTACACAATGGCAGTCGGGATACCGCCGAAATCATTCATGTGAGACTGCCTTAGTAAAACTCACTACAGATTTGAGATTCGCTTCGGACCGAAAAGAGATTTGTTACCTAGTTCTCCTTGATTTTTCTAAAGCTTTCGATAGTCTTAATCACGAAATGCTGCTAGATAAATTATATTCTAAATTTAGTATGTCATCATCTGCTATCAGGCTCATTCATAGTTTTCTTTCTGATGGGACACAACAAGTAAAATCTGACGGCCGATTATCAAAGACCGCCAGAATACTATGCGGTGTTCCCCAGGGTTAGATCTTAGGGCCATTGTTATTTGGGTTGTACATTAATGACTTGCCTTCTGTAGTAAGACACTCTTACATACACCTATATGCTGATGATTGCCAACTTTATATTAGCGCACCAACTAACTTTATCAATACTTAGCTCGCATGTATAACTGGTCAATTGATAATTCTCTATCCCTTAATCCATCAAAATCATGCTATACCATCTTTTCGCGCACGGAGCTTGATGAAAATTTGTATTTACCTAAATTTACCTCAATAATTTAACCCTACGTCGTCTTGATAAAGCTAAAAATTTGGGTGTGGTTCTTAATAATAAAATGACCTGCTGTGATCATATCAACTCATCTCTGGCAAATATTTATGCAACTTTAAGAAGGCTCAGGATAACTGCGCCGCTTCTACCAACTACAACACGTATAAGGTTAATTAAGGCACTTATCTTTCCATTTTTCCTGTACGGTCTCGTAATTTTTCCATGTCTTGACTCTGTGTGTGTTAGTAAAATAAATGTTGCTTTTAACGACTGTGTTCGTTTTGTGCATGGCTTACGTCGTCATGATCATGTATCGCCGTATATTCCCCCATAGTTGGTTGCTCCCTTAAAATTTATTTCGATGTTAAATTATTGTGTTTTCTCCATAAAATAATTTATTGTAATGGTCCTGAGTATCTGTCGTCGTCTCTCACATTGCTTCGCTCGAAACGGCGAATTAATATACTTACACCCAAATTTAATACTCTGATTGGTGAACGCTCCTTTTTGGTTCAAGTTGTTCGACTTTGGAACTCACTTCCTAATCGACTGCACTTGGAGCTTTCAGGAAGGGCGTAATGGAGCACTTTTGTGGTTTGAATTGATGTACTACATTTATGATTTTTGATTCTTTAATTTTTGTTTACATATGTTTTTTTTCTCTCTCTCTCTTATTTTATTTAGAGTACTTTATTTTTTCTTATCTTTTTTATTTATTGATTGTACTGCTATTTGTTGTTTTATACAGTTATACTCTTATACTCCTTTCTTTTATCTTTTTCTTATTTTTAATATGTTCCATTGCTTTAGGTACAAAACAAAAATATGTAATTCTTGTTGCACCAAATCTAATTAATAATAAATAAAAATAAATACATAAATAAAGAGAGAGATTCTTCTAGAAAATGAAAAAATTTTTTAACGGAATAAAGTTCATTGCGTAACAAGAAATCTGGTGATTATAAGTAAATACTACGACGTCCCTGAAATCTCGTAAGTTTGGCAAGTAATGCTTATGACAGACATGCATTATCGATATTCGGAATACCCCATTTACACCATGTGTGTCATCCAATACTCACAATATATAAAAACAAAAACAAAAAAAAAACCTAGTGGGTATAGACTAGATATCTAGATATCAATATCCTCCAAAATTAGTGGGTATAGCCCGATCATCGATACTTCTTACGTTGCGCAGCACCATCTAGTTGTTAGTAATGATATTATAATGTGTCAAATTAAGCAAAAAAATTTCTGTATTTTCTCCAGAAAGCGAATAAGAATAAGAAGAACCAAACATTTTTTGTCAACATGGAGTCGAAAGGACCAAAATGTTCACTTCCCGGGAAAAATAATTAAAACAAATTTATTCCATTACAATTTTGTTATTTTTAAACAAACCTTCGATCACACTTTTTTCTTTTCACACAAAATTGTGAATTTTGACACCACATCCGCGGATACATTTTACACCTCAATCAGGATCATATTGTAAGATGACGGATTTATTATTTTTTCGCTCCATCCATCTTTAATCTGTCAACTGAATTGAAATGTAAAAGTACGATTTGTCACATTAATGCCCCATTTTATGTTTGTAAGGGATCATTTAATATCTAGATATCGATACCGCATATCTGTCATAAGCATAAGGTAATAAAGCAAAACTATAATTGTAGAATTACAAAGCAATTGTAAGTGACTGCTTTTTTTTTCAAAATAAGCTATAAACAAGGTCGAAAAACAAAATTTTTAACTAGCTTAAAATAAGCCGCAGATATAAACTCTTCACCGTAGGTCTTAGAGATCACAATATCATTCCAACTCAACTCCTTTATAATAATAATTTTCATAGATTATTGGCGAACTCACCAAAGCATATATTTGTATACATACCACAGTTATGTTTATACATAATTTTAAGATTTCATTGGGGTCAAATGCTACCCTATTGATAGTGTGACACATTCAGATTTTATAGGATTGAAACCGAGTTAGTTATAGATTTAAGATTTTTAAGATTTGTGTAGATTTAGGACGACAGCTAGTTCCATTAATGTAGAAAGTAGACATAAACAGTGCAATTATCATATTGAAAATAGTAACGATCCAAGAATTGAACCTTGAGGGATACCAGTGAAAGAAGAAAAAAAATATTTTATTCTTGTCAACAATTAGCAGAATATTTCTGGAAATACCAAAAAATGCAGTAATGCAACTGTCACGTGCATATGGAGTTTCAATAATTAACAAATTTAAAAGATAAGTTTTTCCAATCCTAAGAGAAAGATGATTTTATGAACATAGGTATTCGTTCGTAAGATGTGATAGATTAGTATTATAACATGATTTTAAATAGTTTACAATTAATTCAATCATACGCTACTGAATTGGGCCTAATGTACTAGGTTGGGTTGGATTATATTAGGTTAGGTTACGTAAGAGGGGTGCTGCTAGAGATATCCAGCCTAATTCCCCTTAACATCCAACGTGTCCATTGTACCAATAGATCTCATGGGATAACCTTTTTGAAGACGCCCTAGATCCATCCTACTTCCTTAAGGAATGTCCGGATAAATCTGAGCTCTTTACTTTGCAGCTTCTCCAGTTTTGAAAAGAAGTAGCTACAAAATAGCTTGCCTCTTTTAGTCATCAGAGTGAGGACAGTAGTCAGTATGTGCTGGACAAATTCGATTTCTTCCGAATCGTTACAGCTCTTGCAGAAATAGTTTGTCACTATTCTTAGTCAACTAGCATGCTCTCCTATGGCCCGATGACCCATAATGACGTCTAATAGATTCCTGTTATTAGTTCTACTGCCATTAAAGAGTTGCTTTGTCCTCTTCCTGTCATATGCAGGCCATAAGTGTCTCGTAATGCGGCAGGTTTCTCTGTTGACCTTTTGATAGGCGCCCTTGATAATCTTCTCCTCTCTAATATTGCTGCGGAGATTTAAATTTCAGAGCACTTTTTGGCAAACTCATCAGCCAAATACCCAGAATAGGATCACCTTGTGCTGTGTATTTAATTTCTTTAGGCTGGTCTTGCATAACTGCATACAGATAGATACCATTAATGCCACTATTAAATCAGTGTCTGAAATACACTGCATTTTGTCTGGCAGTCAATAAGATTCGTATCACTACCAGTCTCTGGAATAAACTGCAACATTGTGCTCGCACTCGCCTTGGATTCATCTTCTTCCCATCCCAGTCACTCCTGGTGGGCAACATTGCATTGACACGCCCACCAAAAGTAAAGGAAGGTATTTCGTAGTATATTTCTTTCCTGCAATCACAACCGTAGCAGAGGATCGGATGTACTCGTGAAGTCCGTTTAGTATAGAAAATTATATTTTCTTCGGATTCTCATAGCAATCAGTCAGTCAAAGCGCAGAGTATAATAAATTTTAGTGAAAGTAAGAACTCTTGCAAATGGAGTCGAGAAATAATAGGCTATTGGGTAACCTAAATATTAAGGAATTCTCACTAAGTATTGAGTTCCTCCTAATCCTTTAGGTCAGCATAGAATCTTCTTGCCAGACGTACTTACAGGAATTAAGATCACATACATAACTTACAATGCAAGTTTTTCCAGTATTTAAGGCTCCACAACACTGTAGCTCTGATTGGTATTTGACAGGCATAACTTGATACCAACGTCGACGAAAATTCCATCAAAAACACCAGCAATTCATGGACGAAATGAGTATCATAGAGATAATCACAAACTAACCACACCTGAAGGTAATATAAATCCTCATTTATCCTACAACCTGAGCCCCAACTGTTTTCATCTACCCAGCGGGATTCGTATGTCTTAACTCCTCCTTCCTCTGAGAATATTTCCTAAGAGAAGGTTATTCGTCGTCAGAGACAAAAGAAACATCGCAACAGCCGAAATTACGTTCTTACCATGAGGTTTCTCTGGATACAAATGTCGCCTCCATTGGAGGAATTTCATCTTAAGTTGTCGATACCGTGATATCTCCGATAGTGGATAAAGTGTTTGATGAATGGACGAAAGCTTCCGGATGTCGATATATTGCGGTCTGCTTCAGTTGTGGATAGTGCCTCCACCAATGATATTCCGACTGTAATTGGAGACGTTGTTTTATCGCGACCAGCCAGGCTTCCAAATGTGTCTTCGTATCTAAAGGATATCCTGACACTACCGACGATGAGATTACTAGACATATTTCATCACGTGTCGGTACTCCGAGCTCTTTGATTGCTTCCAAAAAATTATCTACTCGACATGATCGTGAGAAATGCTCATTTTCTGCATCCTTCATGATTTTAGTTCCGGAAAATCTGTTTCAGGCGGTCCTCTCTCCTGAAATATGGCCCTACAATTCTATTGTGCGTGGATTTATTCCAAAGGGCCGTTCTGGATCTTCTGCTAAGGCAAAAAACTTGTTGGCGAAATCTCCGTCCACTATGCCAATGTAACTGGTCTTCGGTTTAAGAACACTCGCCTTTTTACAAGCTTGACGAGCTCCTGTTTTGATGTGGTTTGCTTGACCGAGATATAGCTGTGTGGAACTATTGCAGATATAAAGCTTTTTAGTCCCGAGTTCTTGGTGTTTCGCCGTGACCGCCATCGTTTGTCTTTGGATGCTCCTGTTGGAAGTGGGGTACTTTGTGCCGTTCGTCACAACCTTCCATGCATGTTAATGGATTTTCTTTAGTTCGGCGATCTATAGATTATATGTGTAGGTCTCAAGCTCTCACACAAAAACGTATATATTGCTACAGTTTACATCCCTCCATGCTCATCAGCTGAGGTATTTGAACTTTTGCTGCCTGCCTTCGAATTATTGATTTTTGGTGACTTTAACCTAGCCTTGTGTTAACTGAAAACACTCTCTGGATGATGAGGGTTTGCTGCCTTCATTCTCGGTGACACCTCAACATGACATATCTTTTATTGACAACATTATTTCTTCAGGCCTAATGCAGCCTAGCGGCATTATTAATGACTCTGGAAAGTTTCTTGACCTGATATTGTCTTCCGATCCCAATGGCACGTTCATTAAGCGTTGTTTAACTCCTTTGGTTCCTGAAACAGGTCATCATCCGGCACTAGATATAGTTTTATTTTTTGATCCTGTAACTTCATCATTTAATGCTTCTAGTAACTACTGTCATAACTTTAAAAAAGATGATTTTGATAAAATGAATGAATGGTTATCCGCTTGTGATTGGAGCAATGTGCTGGGTGAACGTGATTTTGATAAAGCGATTAACTTGTTTCATGACTTATTATTTCTTTGTTTTACTCACTGTGTACCACTTGTTCGTTCGAATCGTGATTCGAATTGTCAACCGTGGCTCAATGGTTCTTTGAAGCATGTTACAAATTTAAAGATTAAAGCTTGGCGGAGGTTCTGTTCCTCAAGGGGTGATACTGATTACGTAATTTATGTTAATTCGTGTTTGAATAACTCGTACAACGATTATGTATATAGAATGAGATCGGCTTTGCGTGCTGAACCATAGCAATTTTGGAGGTTTGTTAACTCTAAGCGCAACTGTGATGGATACCTTTCATCGTTGCGAAGCGGTAGCATAGACAAATCCCTTAGAGACTGCAAATCTTTTTGGTGACTTCTTTAAAACTGCATTCTGTGATAACCACTGTGATATTAGTTATAATGATTTTACCCATTTGACGAAGCTTCCGCTGACTTCTCTTCAATCTAAAGACCTGTTGTTCGATGAAGCGTCTATCTCCAATTTATATTTCCAGCATAGTTGATAGTTTTTCTGACGGTCCGGATGGCGTTCCTTCTACCCTCATAAAACATTGTGTTACATCCATCGTTTCTGTTTTGTGTTATTTAACTAATAGTCTTTTTCCAAACAGCGGAAACTTTCTTGATTATTCCTTTGCACAACAAGAGTAACAAGTGCTACATTTCTAGCTACAGATTTGTCGCTAAATTAAGTTGTATTGGTAAGATATTTGGAGTCTGGTTTGCGTTGTTTTGTACTTACACTACAATGCCTTCCTACGCTCTTTTCAGCATAGTTTTATGAAAGTTAAATCCAGTACGACTAATTTTTTGGAGTTTACTAATTTCTGCATTTCTGCTATTGACAACTGTAAGCAACTGGATTGCATTTTCACGTATTTTTACTGAAATCCATGAAAATGCGCAACGAATTAATCATAAAATTTTAATTTACAAGTTGGTTTTTCTTAGGTTTCCTATTGTCTTTGTCAATTGGCTTTGTTCTTATTTATCTGATCGTACGCAGCGAGTTATATTTCGCACACGAAATAGATAATACTTCCGGCGTTCCTCAAGGCAGCCATCTTGGGCCGCTCCTTTTTATAATTTACATCAACGATATCCTCTGATTTTGGCTAATTCAAGAATACTTGACTATGCATACGATGCCAAAATCTTCCTCATTGTTTCTGATGAAAACGAGTGTGGAGTTTTAAACTCGAACATACATAGGCACCTTTCATAAATGGTGTGCTATTAACTGTCTTCCTCTTAACATCAGCAAATGTACTACTATATCCTTTTCTCGTAAAAGGAGGTTATTGGGCTTTAATTATACTTTAGATGGATGCTTATTAACTAGACTTGACAAAACCAAAAATTTGGGTTCTTCGAGTATCATATTAATTCAATCGTGGCCAGGGCTAATGCTACTCTGGGGTTTGTAAAGAGATGATCAAAGAGTTGAATGATCCATTCATAACGAAATTCTTTTATTGCACATTCGTTAAACCCATTTTGGAATATGCCAGTCCGTTCTGGAGGGTGATTCTGATCTTTTGTCGTACTTTAATGTCAAAATATACGCCTAAATGAAATGAACTTTTCTACTGATTTTCTCGTGTTTTTATCCAGCTCAGCAAGCCTTGCATTATATAGAATGAACAGAAAATGACACTTCGCTTTACAAATTCAAAATATTATTTTGAATTTAAGCACTTGTATTGCTCTAATTAGATGTAGAAAATAAATTTTCAACAATATAAAATTTTTGTCACAACCTCGGAAGCAGTTGACTAATTTGTCGTACTTTTAGGCGTGTATTCTGACATTAATTCATTGCAAATTCATTTTAGTTTATTTTATGGTTGATGAAAAGGATAAATCAAAATGAACATGGTGAATATAAAAGTACGACAAATTTGAGGTGAAGTGTCAAAATATGTGACAAAAATATACGCCTAAGCTACGACAAAGAGATCAGAATCACCCCCCTGGTCTACCTTTTATGCTGTATACATAAATCGCATCGAGCGGAGATTTGTCCGATTTGCCCTGCGTGGACTTCATTGGGACAACCCTATTACTCTACCTTCAAATATTGACATGGTTAAACTCTTTCCTTTAGATTCTCTTGAGAATAGACGAAAAACAAGGAGTGATAAACTCCCGTCAGCTCTTAAATACTTTCAATCCGTGTTTTCGTTATGGCTACCGAAATAAAAAACTGGCAATTTTTGCAGTTTTCAATTTATTGATGAGGAAATAGAATATTTTGAGGAAAATAATAACCTTTTTGAAGATGGCTCTAATGTGATGACTATGATTATTGGATTTATGCGCGCTTCAATTTCAGAAATCTTCAATGAAGTTTCCATATTATCACTCCATATCACTCAATTCATATGTTTCACCCACTAACATGTATATAAATGGACTGCTCGTTGAACCAAAAATGCATGAAAGCAAATTTCATGTTCCTGTCTCTTTCCGTGAGAGCATAATTTCCCACTGAACTGTAACGATTCAGTGGTACTTCCAACCAAAACAGCACCAGTCAGAGGATATTTTTTTAAATAAAAACTGGTGCCACATGAAACAGGAGATCAGTCAGCCCATTTATATACATGTCAGTGGTTTCACCTTGTAAAAAGAAAAAGTCACCATTGGGATCAATTGCTGGCACTTCTATTTATAATTGGTTGCAAATTGCTGTTTCCGTTTGCAAATTAAATTAAAAAATTAAAAACTTATTTCAGATCTGTATCGATTTTGTCAAAACAAATGCGTCACAAAATTTCAAAATGACATTTCAGACATTCATATATTTACAATAATTACATGATGTTAGTAGGGCTACAGCTGCTCCTCATCTGAGCTGGGGCTAGCTGAACTAGCACCAATCGTCAAAAGTGGCGTGACTCCAGAACTAGCACCGCAAACTCGAACACATGCTTGCTTTTTCAAAGGGCAGGAGTTAACCCCGAAGCAAAAACGAAAACGCCAAATATATCTGTTCCTGTTCGCTCCTTGAGGAACTGTGACTTCTTCGTTGTTCCTCAGCATAGTACAAATTATGACATGCACGAGCCGGTTTCATCAATGTCTAATCTCTTTAACCGTCGTCAGTTTGGTTGCATTGACTTTCATCTTTCAAAAAGTCAAATAAGCGATCAGCTTAGTTAAAGTTTCTTATCTTTTTCATTATTATTGTTTTATTTAATTTTTGTAAACTCAGTAATCAGATCTTTGATGAAGTTCTAAATAAATAAATAAATCAATAGCCTTTTTATACTCTTCAATGTCCTGTGTGATTTGTATTTTCGATTGATTGTGTCGGATACCTACATGAACTGCTTCTCTATTGCTTTCAACACAAATGTAAAGCCCACTTCATATCTGAAATAGATATTTCATCAAAGCCATGCCCTAATTGAAATACTTACTTCAATATAATAGGCAGAAAATAATTTAATAGATCATGATGACATTATAGCGCTGAAAATCATTAAGTTCAAAAATAGCTTTCAAAGTATTTTCGAAGAGTATCTAATACAATCGCATATCACGTCTATCTAAATCAGTTGATTTCAGTATCAAATATTTACCAAAAACATAAACATTTTATTAATAACCATAAGCTCAGGTGAACTGCCAAACTGCCGTCACCCTTTTTTATTGTATAAAATGGGAAACATAAATGACCAAATAAATTTTAAGTATAGAACAACACGCAAGCACGCTTCAATTAGAAAAGTCAAATCGAAGGTCATGGTTACGACTGTGAGCAACAGTTTCAAAGATTAAATTACTCCCACAAGTCCCCATTTAATGACTCTACATCACACGAACTTTATTTTTGATTTTTCACATCAAGGAAATGGATAAACATTTGTATCCGGTATAGATCTATAAATTTTCATGGTTTCACCGTCTATAGCTGGTCTTGATTTTAAAGTTTTATGAAATCACATCAAAGAGATTTTTATTTCAGATTATTTCCACATGTCGTGTGGCTAGAAAATTTACATTTACCACAGACAAATAATTATGGTTTAGATCACTTGATTTAAATGATTTTTGGAAAATTTATTCACAATTTTATGGAATTTGTATTTAGTTTAATCATTTTTTAATGAAAAACTTTCATATCAATTTCTAAATAGACAATATCTGTGGATAAATCCCATCTAAGGCATTATGAGAAATTTTATAGTGTTATTATCTTGTAGTCTGTTCTGTGTACAGGCCTCTTCATTCAACTGAATTTAGTCCTTTTAACAATTTTCTTGCAGCTGTCTGTCATGCTTACCAACATATTATAATATCAGGAGACTTTAATGTGGATATCTTGAATGAGACAAATAGCGGCAATCCTGTTCATGAAGTGATTGGGTCTTATAGTTTATCTTTAATAAACTCTCTTCCTACACATTTCACACCAACATCTTCCACTTTACTTGATCTCATTTTTGTAGCCGACCAAAATCAGGTGATGTATCAAAATCAGCTGTCATTTTCAGCATTGATTTGATATATTTCTAACATACACTGTAAAAAAATGTGCGCAATTGTTGCCACAAAGCTTAAGTATTTTTCCCTACAATGTTGGGAATATTCCTTGAAACGTAGGAAATATTCCCAAAAATGTAGGGAATATTCCCTATATTTTAGGGAAAAATACCTAAGCTTTGTGGCAATAATTGTTCACATTTTTTACAGTGTATGATATTGATCTTATATCGAAATTTCAATGCCATAGATTACGGCTCTCTTTTCGGTGAGGCATCTCTGAGCTCCAGTGGGAATGTCTCCGACGAACAACATCCGTGCTTGAACAGATATATTATTTTGTATATCTCAAAAATTATCTGTTTGAGAAATATGTCCCTCCTCTAAAGACCCACTATATTGCTGACACTAACTGCCCCTGGTTTACATCTCGGATGATTCGGACATTATTAATCCTACAGAAAAATATTGCTTACAGAAGGTGGAAACGTTTTCGAACACCAGAGTGCTGGGAGGCTTATAGTGTTTTGCACAATGCTGTAAATCTGAAGATTAAATATTGTAAAAGACGCTACTTTACTTCCAAGTTTGATAACAAGCTTCCTACTAAGATATTATGGCTAAATCTTAAGAACTTTGGTCTCAATAGATCTTGCAATCCAGATATAGATATTGACCTTGATGATTTCAATAACATGTTCGTTGGTACAGTGTCGGATGCATCTTCCGACCCTCTTGAAATTCCGGCCTTTAATTCATCTTATGATGGATTTTCTTTTGCACAGGTTGACCAAGAGGAAGTTTTTAAAAGCCGTTTTCTCGGTCACATCAAATGCTGTTGGTCTTGATAATATATATCCCAAATTTATTAAACTGTTATTGCTTATTATTCTATCTAATCTGTCGTATATATTTAACACTATAATACTCACGTCTGTGTACCTTGAATCTTGGAAACAATCCAAGATCGTCCCTATCCCTAAAAATCCTAAACAGAGTCCCCAGGAGTACCGACTCATCTCCATTTTACCTTTCTTGTCCAAGGTTTTTGAGCGGCTTATACATCAGCAAATAAAGGGTTTTCCAATAAGAGGTCTTAATTTAATTAGCCCGCTATTTCGGTAGATGTCACTTTTGGAGCTGTCATTTTTTGACATTTGACAAGTAGAAACTACGCCATTAATAAAAATGGAACGATACACGATTCAACAACGCATTGAAATTATTAAAATTCACTATAGAAATGGTGAAAATGTGGCAGAGACGGTTCGTAAAACTCGAACCTTGTCGGACCGCAATACAGAAATTGGTAGGAAAACTCGAGCTGTCGGGACAAGTTAGTGATGTGAAGAATAAACCCGTGCACGTCGCTAAATAACAGCCGAGAATATTGCTGCTGTAGCCGAAAGTGTTGAAGAAAACCCAGGTTTGTCCATTCCTCGTCGTTCTTTGGAATTAGGCATTCCACAAACGTCATTACACCGTATTTTGCATAAAGATTTGGGTCTTAAGGCTTATAAAGTTCAGTTAACACAAGAACTCAAGCCGGCCGATCATCAAAAACTTCGAGTCTTTGCTGAGTGGGTCCTTGAAATGCATGAAAATGATCCGGAATTCCATCGAAAACTCATCTTGCAAATTGTCGCATCTGGGGCTCGGAAAACCCAAGAGTTATTGTTGAAAAGCCTCTCTATCCTCAACGTGTGACTGTTTGGTGCAGTTTATGGTCCCGCGGGGTCATTCGACCTTACTTTTTCGAAAATGGGGCTGGAGCAACAGTTACGGTGAATGGATTGATGGTATTGATCTGGACAACGTTTACTTTCAACAAGACGGCGCTACGTGCCATACAAGCAACGAAACCATTGATCTTTTACGGGAAAAGTTTCCGGACCGTGTTATCTCTCGAAGAGGTGATCACAATTGGCCACCGAAATCTTGTGACTTAACACCTTGCGACTTCTTCCTTTGGGGCCACGTGAAAGAGAAGGTCTACGCCAACAGCCCAGCGTCGATTCAAGACCTCAAAGATGGAATTCGTGAGGCTATCGAGGACATGGGCAGCCACTTTGCGATTTGGTTATGGAAAATTTCATGAAAAAGATATGGTCCTGTAGGCGTGGTCATTTGGCTGTTGTTATTTTTCAATAATAACAGCATACCTTCCTCTTTATAATGAAATAAAGATCCGATCATTTATCTCAAAAAATGGCATTTTTCTTTGAATATCAAAATAACACCTCTTACTGGAAAACCCTTTACTTAAGTATATTGATACAAATAACCTAATGTCCAATTTACAATCTGGATTTAGACCTAAACACAGTTGTACGACAGTCCTACTAAAGATATGTGATGATATTCGCTTGTCGAGTATCATAAGCGTCACTGTTACGTCTCGATGCTCCGGCTGTATTAAAAAAAACTTCTACTGATGATTTCGTTTCTGATTGCGATGAAAGTAAAACTCAATTAATGTTTTGTTGCATGGATTTGACGAGATTAAAAAACTTGTGACCACAGTTGAGGATAGCAAGAATCGAATTAAAACTCTGGAAGCGGAAAACTCGCGTATGAGTAAAGACATGGAAGCCATGGGAGAGCGTATAAAAATATTAGAGGAAAGATCCCTAACTAATTTTATTGAGATTAAAAATTATCCTCTTCGCCCGGACGAACTACCACTTGATTCTGCCAAAAAGCTTCATGATCTCCTAAAGTTATCTTTACAAGACACACTGATGTATTGAAGATTTATCGTAGTAAGAGTAGAGCGAGTAATAAAAATTCTTTTAGTTCATTAAATGTTAAGTACTCTAATCAGTTGGTCAGGGATTGTGTGTTAATTGCTAGTAAGGTTACCGGAGGTGTGACTGCCGATATGCTTGGATATAGGGAAAAGAATATTATTTATTTTAATGAATTCCTATCGAAATATAAGAAAATTCTTTTACATAAAGCGAAGTAGTTTACGAAAAAAGTCTCGATCTCGTTAAGATCAGTATTGAAGATAGTCCCAAATAATTACTTAATTAATGTCAATTATGTATTATCAAAATGTCAGAGGATTACCTACCAAAACGGAACACGTTCGATTAAATATAATATCTAACCATTATGATGTAATCTGCTTTACAGAAACATTTCTGCAAGCTGGTGTTCATAGTTCAGAAGTCTTTGATGGTTTATCGAAGAGATAGAAATTTGAGAATATCTGGGCGTGCTGATGGCGGTGTATGTCTAATCGCAATTAAGGGTACTTACAATTCATTTCGAGTCGAGTCTTTTGAAACGGGCTATGAGGTATACTATGGGTGGCAATAAAAGAAAATAACTTTACTCTCTATTTATGTTGTGTTTATATCCCTCCCTAAGAATCTTACGAATCATGTAATTCCCTATTTTCCAGTGTTACTCTTCTTAGGTGATTTCAACTTACCGCATCTTAATAGGGCTTATGAGACGCCTGACAATTGCATGCGTCCCTCAGCAGTCTTTCCTCACATTTCCTTCTTATGGAATTATGTAATCTAAAGCAATTTAATAATAAATTTAATATAAACAATAGACTTCTCGATTTAGTTTGGACAAACATTTCTCATTCCAAAGTTAGTATTACTTCATCCTTATGTCCACTATCTAAGATAGACTCCTACTAAAAAAACGAAATTTTCAGGGAGGCAATTACACTGGCCTCTCTGAATTTTTTGCAAATTTTGATTTCTCTCCCATAAATTCTATAAAGCACTTAATTCTGGAATAGGCCTGTTTATCCCTGAAATAAATAAACGCAATCAAAATCATTTTCCGAAATGGTATAGCTCCCAACTGATTAAAGTCCTGAAGGCAAAAGATAAATATAGACGTCTGTTCAAAAAAAAGTCCCCACTCTGAGATTTATAAAACTTTTTCTTATTTGAGGAAGCTATCTAAATCCTTGATTACTCAATGTTATCAAAAGTACGTCGAAAGCACTGAACATTCGCTAAAACGCAACCCCAAGGCATTTTGGGCTTTCAGTAAAACCCTAAATAGATCGAACACGTATCCCAAAGAATTAACATTTAATGATGATACATCGTCATCTCCTCGTCTTATACATATGTGAGATGTTTTCCACGTACTTTACATCCGTATACTCTGAAAAAGACCCCGGCATTATCTTTTCCCCCTCTCCGGACAGTTCCAATATGAATATTATGTTGAGCTTTATTTCTTCAGAATCTGTTCTTAATGTATTAAGTAATCTTGATTGTGACAAAAACCCCGGGACCTGACGGGATTCCAAATATTATTTTTAAGAGATGCGCACAAAGTCTAGCGGACCAGTTTACTCAATCTTTCAAACACTAATAAAATCTACCCAGTATCTCTTAAAAATTGTTTCGTTATGCCGATTTATAAATCTGGTCACCCTAAACTCGTTATAAACTACAGACCTATTTCTATCTCTAACGCTCTTGCACTTATTTTTGAAAAAGTCATTTAGAACCAACTTCTGTTCCAAATAAAACCATTTATCTCTGAAGAACAGCACGGTTTTTTACCGGGGCGATCTACGATCACCATTTTATCTTTATTTATAGACAAAATCGCGTGTGTTCTCGACGAAAATACACAAATAGATTTTATCCACACTGACTTTGCTAAAGGTTTTGACAAGATTAATCACAAGCACTGCCTATCGAAAATGGCACTGATGGGATTTCAAACAGGCACCATATCTTGGTTCCACTCCTATCTAACTAGCAGGGATATTAGCGTTGTATTTAATGGGCTACAATCCCCCTCATTTAAGCAAATTTCTGGAGTGCCCCAAGGTACAATACTTGGACCATTGATCTTTCTCATATACATTAATGACATGCCTTCTTGTTTTATGTCTGATTGTTTATTATACGCTGATGATGCCAAGATTTTTAGAAAAATTAATAACGCGACGGATTGTGTCCATCTTCAAAAGGATATACTACGACTAGAAAAATGTTGCCACGAGAACTGTATTGAATGAAATCAATGTAAGCAAATGTAAATGCATTTCATTTCACCGTAAAAAAGACCCCATACTCTTTGACTATACCATTTACTACACTGCTGTATCACGTGTTGATGAGATAAAAGATTTGGGCGTGATTTTCGACCGTACTTTTTTACTTTCAGATTATTTCGTTTATTAGGCTTTATCTTTCGCACCTGTAATCGTTCTTTTTTATTTTTCTTCCTGTCTCTTTTTTATTTATGTTTATGTTTTTAGTTTTATTTCTTTAGTTATTAGTCTATTTTTTTTTTATTTACTTCTAAACATTATTATTACTTTATCTTCTTCTTTAAATTTATTAAAATTCGTCACCCTTCTAATTGTAAAGTAGTATATTATTGGAAATTTCTGTTTACTATCTTTTTAACTTACAAAATAAATAAATAAATAAATTGTCTATGAATTCTGATATGATAACTGTTATTTCTCTTTTAGATTTCTTCAAGGCTTTTGATAAAGTTAATCACTCACCACTACTCATATACAAGCTTAAAAGATTGTTTAATTTCCCTAGTGGTGCTTGCAGGCTTATTTGGTCATATTTGGAAGACCGCCAGCAAAAGGTCTGCTGTGGTGAGTACTTGTCTGAATTTTTTCCTGTATGTAGTGGTGTTCCGCAGGGGTCAATCCTCGGGCCCTTGCTTTTTTCTGTGTTCATAAATGACATTTCTTCAGTCATATTGAATTGTAAATTTCACTTGTATGCTGATGATTGCCAGCTATATATTTCAAGACCAGGTGGATTGATGAAGGATGCGGTATGTAGGCTGGCACTACAAAATAAGCTTTTTCTAAACCCGTTAAAATCTAAAGAAATTCTATTATATACAAATAATCTCAACATCACAGACTTTCCTGATGTGACGTTAGATAAAACTCGTATTCCACACAGCAGGTCGGCTAGGTATCTTGGCATCATTTTTAACACTAATAATAATAATACTTTATTTGATGCCGTACTGAAGATTACAATATCTTATGTTAGTACTACTCAAGGAAATATGTAGAAAAAGTAACAAAATAAAATAAAATAAAATAAAAATAAAAATATAGAAAACTTCAATTCAATTCTTAAATATACTAAACTACTAAACTATCTGTATTATGATTTAAGAAATACTACAACTATTCTAAAGTATAAAGGCCATTTCCAAACTATAAGTCCTTTAACAACTTGGCAAATTTCCTGCTGGACCCAATGCGCTGAACATTACTTGGAAGAAAGCTCCACATTCGGATAGTCTGGACAAAGTAAGAACGCTCACCATGTCGAGAGGCACACCTCGGAACAAGAAGTTGAAGATTTTTGGCCGACTGCAGGAAGTGCAGTTTCTCATGCAGATACATTGGGGTTTTTCCTATAATTAGCTTATGTAAGAATATTAGCCTACGATGATCAAGATAAGTTTCAATTGAGGTTCCAAGTAGTGATGTTGCGTATTCAGATACATGAGCGTACCGCGGAAACTTGTAAATGTAGCGCACCATATCATTAAAAGCCACTACCAGTTTTCTTCGACATACAGAATCAAGCCCACTGTAAACGAGACTACCATAGGTAAAATGAGGCATAACAAGCGTTAGGGCTAATTTTTTACGAAGGCATGTTGGTAGACAGCTAGAGCTAATCCACAATTGGCGCAGACTGCCATATATTTTCCCCAACATTTGAGTGGTATATTTACAGCAGCTGAGCTTTGAGTTAAATTGAATGCCCAAGTTCTTTATGGAATCAACATATTCCAATATCATATTGCTGAGCATCACCGGTGGGATGTCAGATTTTTCAATAGCTCCTCTATACACAGCTAAGCAATTTGATTTTGATGGGTTGAGTAACAGTTTATTGTCTAGTGACCAATTGTGTATTCGCTGCAGATCCTCATTAATGCGACACACACAATCTTCCATTAATCCGATTGGCCTACTAAGGTATAGTTGAACATCATCAGCATACAGATGTATAGATGAATTCTTTACAATCTGCGGAAGGTCATTTATATATAGGCTGAATAAGAGTGGACCAAGGACTGATCCTTGAGGAACACCAGAATGAAGGAAAGATGGAGTAGAACGAGAACCTCGTACCACTACAATCTGACAGCGACTTGAGAGAAAGCTGCCAATTAATTTTATAGCTGATGATGAAAAACGAAAACTATTAGATAGTTTAAGAAGTAAATTAGAGTGATCAACAGAATCAAATGCCTTAGAGAAGTCGAGTAAAACTATAATTGATAGGTGGTCATTGTCGAGAGCCTCGTGAGTATCTGTTACTACTTTTAGTAGTGCTGTCTCACAACTATGCTTTGGCCGAAAACCTGATTGCCATGGCGATAACATGTTGTTAGCCTCAATATGACCCATAACTTACCTATACATAATTTTCTCTAATACCTTAGCAAGGAAACTCAGCAAGCTAATAGGTCGAAAATCATTTAATTGTGAGGAAGAGGTCTTTTTAGGAATTGGAACCACTAGAGCCTGCTTCCAAATGGTAGGAAATTGGACGGTGGTGAGACAGGAATTAATGACATGCATCAGCGGACTGCATATATAAGGAGCTAGTAGTTTAATGAATTCTAGAGGTAAGCCATCAATGCCAGTGGCATTGGACTTTATTGAATACATTGTTCTTAAGATTTCATGATGATCAGTGCAGTAGAAAGCGAACCCCTCAGTTGAGCTATCTGGGAATATACTACTTTGAACATGCTGACTAGAGGCCACTGAGCTAAAGAAGCTGTTTAAAGCATTAGGATCGACATTCACTTCCGGTGGTGTATGCCCATATATTCCCCTACACTTACGTAGTCTGACCATGTCAACAGTATTGTGTCTAAGATTTACGCAACGCTTCGCAAGCTTTCTGTTGCTTCTTTCGTTACATATCGAAATAAGGCTCATGTTAGTGAAACAACTTATTGCTCCTTTGATTACCTACAGATGTGAATTGTTTTGGCAGCTAGATTCCTTCTCGCAAAGAAAAATCACTGTCGCGTTCAATTCGGCTGTTCACTACGTGTACGGTCTGAGACGATATGTTTCTCCCTGTGTAAAATCCGTCTTTGGATGTGCACCTTAAGAGCGTGTCTTGATTCCAAGGTAATTCTATTTTTGTATAATTTTATTGTAAAAAAGATGCGAAGCTATCTACATGAAAAATTGTTGTTTTCTCGGTCCAGTAGAACTGTGGCGTTGAATGTGCCAAGTTTTAGTTAACTCTGTAACTGAGCGTTAATTTTTCATTTATGCTACCAAGATGTGGAATACTTTACCTATTGAGATCAGAAAGAGTGGTGGCGGTGATTTCAGAGGCAAGATACTGGATTATTTCTCTTATCGATAATTATTTAATTAATATCGATCCACATGAAAAAGATTTTCTTTCGAGTAAATAGAATAATAATTAATGAGTGAAAATAAAATTAAATTGTCTTAAATGACATTAAATTAAAAACCTAGCTATAAAACTTTCATCTAAGTAGAACACATTTTTCACCTAAAGTGGAAAGATACTATTGAAAAGTATATCCACGCTTAGTCAAATGCTTCCCACAAAGTAATACAAATAAATTACAACTTTCGCTATACCACGGATTACATAGTTTCGAAACTAACTTTTCAGAACTTTTTATGTAGCAAAAAGATTAAAAACCATATCCAACCAAACCAATCTGAGATAAGGTTGTGATTGTGAGGAAAAATTTCTTCCAACACAGTATTGAACAAGAAATGTGTAATCACAAGTGAAATATGGTTGAAGTTCAGAAAATACTGAAACGATTTTCTGTTCTAAGATAAAATTCTCAAAGAAGTTAAATCGCAGGTAATTAAATCTAAATTCCAAGCAATTACCGAAAAACAGAGCTTGGTTGTTACAGCTACTGGAAATGTTAGCAGAATGAGACCATATTCAGTTCTTTCCTTGTTAGTATTGTGTATAGGGAAGAAACAAATAGAAAGACACAAATCTTACCCTAACCAAACAACTTTCAAGCCAAAGTGGAGCAATATACATACATACGATAAGGGCTTACTAAGGACTAAGAGTTCCCCCTTAGTTATGCATGTATGTAAACTCGGGATACCCAGGTGATATCTAGCTTCAATTTACCCATCTACTTGTAAAAATAAAAATAAACACAATTTATAATAAAAATTAAGATGTGGTATAAAAGAGATTGCTTTCGAAACGAGTCTCATATTGGTTATTTGGAAACTATGGGGGATAAAAAGCCTAAGCTAACCAGACCGACAAAAAAATACTTGAAAAGGATATTGGACGCAGATGTAATAAAGTACCATGTTACCTTTTAAGAGTACCGAAAACCGAAGTCCTTTCAACCTGGAACCACTTTGAGAAACAGTCACTCCCAGATAACAAAATGGAATATGTTCTGAAAAGATACTTTTTGGACACAGACGATCGGCTCCAAATCGGTAAACTTCATTCACTTTCGGTAAAAGTATTCCACTGCATATGAATAGAATATATTTTTAACATACTTTCGAACATCGAATTTTCGTTTCTGCCTCGGTCCAGCAGCGTTCGGGTTTGTGTACCGTCGGACATAAAAATGATACGTTTTCGATACCTTATTTTATATCGAATTTTCGTTTCGCAACGGAGTCTCGATTAGTGTTCTCAGTCAGTTCTAATGTGTAGCTTGTGGTGGCTTGTGTGAATTTAAGTAATTACTGTTTTGAAATTTTAAGGGGAAAAATTTTCTTGTTTAAATTTGATTATTCAGGTGAGTTTCATTAATTTATGGAAAATTCGTGACCGTTTTTAAAAGGTATCATTAACTCAGAGTTTACAATTCATGATTTAAGTATACAGAATGAATCGTACTAAAATTTGTGCTGTGAGCTAACGTCATCTACGAAGAATAGTTGCTCAAAGAAGGCAACTTCGCAATGACCTTAAGTCCCAAACTCAAAACGACAATGGCGTTTCAAATCATACTCCCTGTGAAGTTCTCGGAGATTCTTTGGAAGGTGATAAAATCGACAATGGTTTTTCAAATCCACCTTCCTGTGATAAAGACTATAAAGAAAATTTTGTGAGAACTTTTTAAAAAGATTAATGATGAAATTTATATCATTTCTTATTTCTTAGGTTTTGTATGTTAAAGAATTAAAAGGAAGGGATTTTAAAACGTTTTTCCGAAAATTTATGACGAATCAGCTGGCGAATACATACAATTGGAAGGGAAAAGCGGGAAAGAAATCATTCGAAGCTTTTAATAATATTGTGGATTCTTTTTATCGTAAGTCTTAACCAATTCTAGTTTTATATATATGTCCGTTAGTTAGTTATCTTGTTATAGCTATTCATAACAATTATCATTTTAAATACTTTTACAGATGCACAAAAGTCCATGAATATAGGGCTGTCTAGTGTGGTGGAAGCGATAATTGAATATTTAAAAGACGCCAATAGGCGAATAGTAAAAAAATAAGTACGTTGAACGTCAAAAAACAAAAAATTAATTTTTTATTTGAAAGTTAACTTATTCAAAATTTATATGTGCATAGGTATTGGATTTTTATTTTAAGTTTTTGTGATACCTTTGAATTTTTTTAAAGTTTTTGTGATATCTTTGAATTTTTTGTTTATAAATTTTATTTTTTATGATTTATTTCTATTGAATTAATTTCACACACTGAATTATGAATTATGTTACAATAATAAAATTTACAAATTTCACTTTTTATGATTTTTTCAATTTTATATCCATCGAATATGCAAACCTATGGATTTCATTCATATCTACATATTTTATCGTTTTGAATACGTTTTAAATATGTTCCTGTGAATGCTCATCTATATCACTTTTATATCCTTTAGAATACGTTCTGAATATGTTCTTTCGGATACGCACCGATTATCACACGATCATTTTTGACCGACGTCCGAAGATTTCTCTCGGCAGGGCGGACATGAGTCTTATAAAAACATATGGAAAGAATATGTTTTTTATATTAATGCGTGTACTCAGAGAACATGTTCTCATATCTTGTGGAAATCAACAAGATGATCAGAACACGTTCTCTGTTATCTGGGTAGTGCAGTATACAAAACAAAAAGTAAGCCTCATATTAGAAAGAGATCTTCATGATCATCATAATACATGGAGGAAATGCGCATAAACAAAAACTGGATTAAAAATGTAAATAATAGCATACCGGAGAATAAAGTTCCAAGGACAATAGAAGATATTACGAAACTAAAATTCGTGAACTCTCAAATCTGGCAACAACTTGATTTTTTGTGTGATAAAAGAATTAATATTGCATTTAATGTTTGTGTCCAGTTTAGTTATCGACGTGGAAGATTTTACCATGTATGTTGCTTCATTAAATGCATAACTAAAAGGTGTTCTATATTGACATTCATACACAAATTGCTCATGACTAAATAGCCATTATATTTATATCTATACTTAATAAAATATTTCTACAGACCACTCGGAGGTAAAAAAAAAAAAACTAGCTTCTTCCGCGATTTAACCCTTATCCTCTGTTCGAAAAAAACTAAAACATAAAATGCGTTTATTGGTCAAATTAGCCCAAAAGAATTTTATTCGTTTTTAGTACATTTAACACATTTTATAGTTAGATTAGAATGTTGTTTGCATATGAATACACTACATTGATTGCATCTGTTGGAGGATTTCGTACTACTGCGCAATAGGGGGCAAAGGTAACAGCGCGATCGTTTAGGACTCTTCGGTGGATCTACCCTCGAAACGCTAGCTTGCACAGATTTCATTACTAACTTCGTTTCGGATGTTCTTGGGCATCATTTTCTACGCATTATCTCCTCATTGATAAGACAAAATTCTAGTTCTTCCAAGAAAAGTCTTGGCTTGAATCGTTTATTTGATTGCCATCCTGGGTTTTTTTTTTTACTATCGCAGAGAGCCCATATTTTTATATTATTTATTATTTATATTTTTGCTGGCTTAGACGGTATGTACTGTTTGAATGGGCATCTGTCACGGAAAGCGACCAGCTGTTCATCTATGGTAACAGTTTCATGGGGATTGTACAATTTTCTAAGATTTATAACTCATTTGTTCCATAAATTTCTTATTGGTGCTAACTTGTCGCGGGCTCGTCTTTCATTCCTAACTATACGATTGTCGAAACGCAATACTCGTGTAATATTTCTGAATCGCTGTAAACTCATCGCAGCTCTAAAAATAGGTCTTCCCTTCTTGTTGTCCCACAAACTTTCTAATGACTCCCCGTGTGAACGGTAAACACCTGCTAGGATCAGCAATCCAAAATAGGCTTGCATGGAAATGTGATCGACCGGTATCCAAACCTTTCCGAATACTCTGTCACCTGCAAAACTATTTGAATATAAAAATCTACTCAGCTGCAAGACTAACACCTTCAATATTTGTCATATCAATAGAAAGGTTTTCCATTACAGTTGGGAGGAACAATTCAAATGAAGATTTGATGTCATGCACTTGCGATGTTGCATAAGATGTAGGCCCGGGAGCAGTGTTCATCACATTTTCCCCTATATATCTTCTAACTGAAGTAGTACAAACCGGATTTGCGTGCCAATGTAATTTATTGTCTTTTGACGGGTAAAAATCACTAGAAGAATTTTCCCCTTCGTTACTATCAGAGGTGTCCTCACTCATATACTCCCGAGACCTCCGAGCTGTTGTCCTATTACGACATAGTGAGCAAGAATTTGGAGAGATCTATCCTTCAAATAACTTACCTGAGTAGTCATTATTCACAGATGTTTTGCAATACTATATTTCACGTTCAAAACAATACTATAATGCCAAGCTCATATGTATATATTGGGCAAATTTGACCTAATAACACCAGGAACGTAACTTTTTCTGCTGCGAGCAGACTAATAAGCAAAAATTATCGGAACCAATAAAAACCGTTATTTCAAGAAGTGAGAAGAAGTCACTTAATTAGGGGCTGCGATGTATGAATTATTACAGGTAAGATTTATATGAAGTACACATTGGGCAATTTTGACCCATAAACACAGGACAAGGGTTAAAGCGAGATATGGTGAGCGATATTTTTTTGTCCAAGTTTTTCTCAATTGGAACTCCCTTCCAGTTGAAATTCAGAGAATTGTCTGTCCTGGGGTCTGTAGGAAAAAGTTGTTTAGTCATTTAATCCAGACTACCCTACACAGACTGTCTTCATAATGACTTCATTTGAAATTTACTCATTTCAACATTTCAAAGAAATGACGAGGTGAAAACCTGAGAATGGAAGTTCTTTCATTTAGAATATCAGTTCCTCATTTATGAGAAAATATCATGGCAGAGTTCAATAATTTAATTAAATGCTATCAAGAAATTTTGTGAATACTTGTTGTAGTTATTTTTTGTTTTTTCATTCAAAGTAAATGGGACGAGATAACCTAAGCACGGAGGCTAGGTCAGTCCATTGTGCTAACCAAATAGACCTTCTCTCCAAAACCTTCCTGACCTTTTAATAAAGCGCATCAGGTGTAGGTGAGGAATCCCGTCCCGATTTTTATTTTCATATTTCACGGCAGGGAAGCCGAAACCGCTGAAAGTTCTTGCAATTATTCGTTCTTTGACTTTAAGTACATACGCACTGTCGTTCTTTGCATTACACGAACTGAATTTAATGCAATTTCAATAAAATTTGTACCTCAACAAATACTTATCATATTCAAAACATTTCTGATGTGCGAAACAATATCTTACGAGACGTACTTAATACTGTTTTCAACACGAATCTGGGGTCGGATTCACTAACTAGGAGAGTTGTGGAGATGAGAGTTGTGGAATTGTGGAGATGAGAGCTCTTTTGCCACTTAACTCTCCACTCGGAATTCTGTAAAGCCTAGCACTAAGGTCCGCGGTAAGCTAAATTTTAGCGGGTCTCCAATATCGGGCCGTTCTTTAGCAGCTAAATTATGACAGCGGAGACTCAGAGAAAAGATATATTAAAAACAAGAAGAAGAAGAAGAATTTTGCAATTTGCAATAATATGCATAATGTGTACAATAAAATAAAAAATAACAATGATATTGAAAATACGGCCACGAGAAGATATTCAATTCATCCGTACATAAGCCTAGTACTAAGGTACGCGCTAAGCTAAATTTTGTATGAACATTTAGCAAGCTAAAAGATATAGGCGAAAATTAGACCTGAATTTTAGCGAGAGCGGTACTAAGGTCAACGCGCTAAATTTGCCTTTGGGTTTTGATTAAAGATGACACCACCAAGAAGTCTCCAAAAAATTTTTGCTTGAATTTATCCGCCCACGCCGTTCTTTAGCGCGCTAAAAATATGTATTGTCATAGTTCTGAGATTTGATAAATTTATTGGCCGGATTTTTGTAGTTAACGTAGTTTTGTACGTCTTTGCTGTAAGTACGGATGAATTAGATTTCTTTTCGTGGCCGTATTTTCAATATCATTATTATTATTATTTTTTTTTTTATACATTATGCATATTATTTTTATATTAAATTTTAAGTACCTGTTTTTAGAAATATTATGACCGCGTGTTGTATTTCCGTAAAAAAATTGCAAAATTCTTCTTATTATTGTTTTTAATATATCTTTTCTTCTCTGAGTCTCCGCTGTCATATTTTAGCTGCTAAAGAACGGCCCGATATTGGAGAATCGCTAAAATTTAGTTTAGCATGGACCTTAGTACTAGGCTTTACAGCAAAGATGTACAAAACTACGTTCATTACAAAAATCCGGCCAATAAATTTATCAAAACTCAGAACTATGACAATACATATTTTTAGCGCGCTAAAGAACGGGCCGGGCGGATAAATTCATGCTAAATATTTTGGAGACTTACTGGTGGTGCCATCTCTAATCAAAACCCAAAGGCAAATATAGCGCGTTAACCTTAGTACCGCTCTCGCTAAAATTCAGGATCAGTTTTCGCCAATATCTTTTAGCTTGCTAAATGTTCATACAAAATTTAGCTTAGCGCGGACCTTAGTAGTAGGGTTAACTCGTGGAATTTGTATTGAGATTTACCAAACTCTCTATTGCACTCGGCAAAACTCTCGGGTGTGTTAGTTGTGGAGAAGTGAGAAAAATATTTCTCAACTGACAGTATTGTCTGCTTTTATTGTCCTTTGTGAAGGTACCAAAGTACCTAGGATTTTCAAATTGAATTATGGATTCACTGCATATCCTGACAAATTATGGACATCCTTGCAATACTTACAGAGAAATAAGGATTTTGGTGTCGAAAGGTACCCGCTAAAAATTATAATTCACGCGAAAATGGTCACGCGTTTCCAGTACAGAAGAGATGCTATAAAAATTTTAAATATGCACGTTAAAGCTTGTATGTAGGACGAAATCGCATCTACATTTTGTCTCCTAATTAGATATGTAATTAGTTTTTAAGTCCGGTAAATAGTTTTGGAGATAACGGCAAAAGAAGTTAATCAGTCCTTCTTAAGATGAAAAAATGGCCGTTATTTGGTACTAAAATGGGATTAATGGGATCACTTTGAAGAACTGGTAAGTCGCGGAAATTCACTTTCCATGAGAAAAATGTTCATAACAGAGTACTAATGGATGTGAAATAAAGAACGGAGGAAATAATGCAAAATATTGGAACTGGGGTGTATATGACCCAAGTGAAAAAATCCGTCATTCGGCGGTAAAAAGTCAGTTATGAAGTTAAAATTATCAAAAACAAACTACACCGCTCGATTACCGCCTTCTCCCTCTTTAATTTGATACTAAACATGACGTATTTTGGACAACCCCCAATTGCAGGTTATTTAACCCCCCATCACCAAAAGACCACAGAAAGTTTTCACTTATATTTTTGTACTCTAAACCCTAAATCCATACAAAAAAAAAACCCAATGCTCTACGACCCTCCTACACAGAGTTGCCGTCTTTCAATATTTCGATACCTCTCACGTTTTCCCTAACTCCCTAAGTATGTTAGAGAATCGAGAATGGACAGTTAGGAAGTTTTAATCAACTCGCAAACTCCCAAACTCTCCGAGTTACAGAATCCGGCCCCTGATCACAAGTTAAATTGTTAGTTTCTCTCAGTCCTCAGTGTTTAGTTCCTAATTGTTATTTATTTTTATCGTCATTTATATCTCATAAAATGTGTGACATTAATGTTAATTACTGTGATATTTTTTCTTTTGGAGTACATTTTTTACCTTTTTTTACTTTTTTCGATCTATGTAGTCAACTTGTAAATTTGTGTTCAATTTTCTTAAGAAATTGCTTAAAAGGTTTAAGGTTTTAAGTTTTTAAGGTTTAAATTTTAAATATTTTTTGACATGAGGTTATAAACAACCCACAAATAAATGTTCTTCATGAAACACCAAGTTCTCTAGGTAAAAACATTGTAATTAATTATTAATTTTTGCATCAATTAATTTTTTGATTTGTTTTCCCTTTTGTCAGCCTTAATAATGGTCTACACCAAAGACTGAAATATTTAATTTCTAAAAATAAATGATGGCTTAAAAAATCAAATGAGTTTTCTATGAGATTAAGTGGAATACTGGGTCATATAACCCCACATACATCACATCTTTATAAAAAAAAATCATAAAATTGGCAGTGTAGCTGCGGTCCCGTGCCCCGTTTTTGCCTTTTCCTTACTCCTGTAAAGAAGAAGAATATGTGTGAATTGGCACGAGAAAGATGATCAATAAGAGAAGATTTAATCTGCCCTCAAGTATTATTATATTTTGGTCGAACCGCTAGGTGAAGGCGGTCAAGTTGTTCACATGGAATTTGTTGTTTGACAGATATAGCAACTTGTATTGCTGTTATGTGTAAGTTGGAGAAGGCGTGTAGCGTGCAGTTTTTTGGTGTGCTGGTACATGAGGGTATGCAGGCAGCAGCAGCACTGATGACGTTTGTCATGTGCGTACCATTAGATGCAGTAAATTGGAACGCTGCTGCGTATGGAACTGATGTAATGGCACTTGTGACGTTTTGTCGTGTGCGCTTTTATGAGTGCAGCAAATTGAATGCTGCTACATGCGGTAGTGGATATTGTAGCACTTGTGACGTTTTGTCGTGTGATCTTGTGTGTGCGACAAATTGGGTTGCTGCTACGTGTGGGTTTGGATAATTTCCAAATTTTGGCAGAATCAACTTCTGTATTTATTTGTCGCAGAGTTAACCTCTGGTAAAAGATCTTTACTATCCTTTGTATAAAGTTGCCTAGATTTAGGATATGTAAAATTGCTTGAGTTAACCTCACTTTATGCAATACTTAGAATTAACTCCTAGACGAAATACTTTGAGCCAACCTCAATTAGTATATTATTTAGGATCAACTCCTATAGGTAATAATTTAAGTCAACCTCAATTTTAATGTTCCAGAATCAACTTCTGTTTTAGGATTGAGCCAACCTCAAGTTATGGATTTAGAATTAACTTCTATATAGGAATTCAGAATTAACTTCTGATTTAGATTGGGATTTTGTTCAGAACAGACTCCAAGGTTTAGGACTTAATCAGATCAACTCTGATTTGGAAATGGGTGATTTCACTATGGTTTGCCGTTTTTTTATAGCTGCCGATGCCAGTCATGTGCTGTACTCCTCTGTCCTGGTAACGCTTGTACCAATTGCTGCGGCGAAAAGGTTTGATTGACGTAATCTCAATGTGATGACAAGGTGAAAATGTAAATACACAAGTGTATTTTAGGTAAGTTTGGTGTTATTTATTTGATTTTGATTAATTTCTGATAATATTTTGTTCTTTTTAGCTTGTGAATATCATCAAGGGACTTGTGTACTTTTTGTAGGAGGAAATCAGAGGCCAGAGGAGTTTTAGATATTAGATAAGTGTTTAAATTTTATTCCTTTTTGATGGATTCTTTGTGTATTTTTATGTTTATTTTTAGCAAATAATAAGGCTGGAAGCAAAGAGGGATTTACAGTTCGGTGGTGCACCGAACGGATATCTAGAGTCAAACCTGGCTAGAAAGTCAGCCCTTTTTGGCCCCATTACCCCAATGTGTCCACGAATCCACTGTAAGGAAACCTCCTGTGGATACACAGCTTATTCACGGACGACCTGCAGTTTTCCAGTAACTGAGATGTTATTCGAGGGTCACTTAAACCCATCAAGGCTGCATGACTACCCAAAAAAATCCTTTCCCTTGATTTCCATATCGAAGGCTATATTCTCGCTGCCATTGCGATGGCGAAAATTTAGCCTGGAAGATAGTTGAGTGCCTACCAAATGAGTGCTTCAACTCAATGTCAGATTCAAGAACACCAGTAACGGCTCCATAAGGCACTTCCGTCAGCCCACGATTCTTTTTTAGGAAAACTCACATAGAAGCGACGTCCAAAACGAAACTCTGGTACCATCGCATCAAGTGGCGTAGTTACAAAAGACTGCTTTTTTTTTAAAGAGGCCAAAAAGAGAAGAAAAGCTGGAAAAAAAGATAGCTGGGCAACTGATGGCGGTCACTGCTTTTTTTTTCGTTTTTTTGAAAATCTTTCCAATATATTTAGTTCATTTTAATGACGGTAGGTGGCACTTTTACTGCAATTCCATTAAATTGAATAAAATTTACTCCATATGTAAATTAAGCGAAATGGGTTTGTGTAACACACTCATTGAATAAATAATTAATACGGAAACGGGGAATCGTGCGAATACAGTATACGTTTGTAAGCAATTCAATGACAGTCAGAACCTAGGATCAGAGGGGAAATGACAAAAGGGCTGGGCGTTAATTGACAATTCTACTTGATTTCTGACATTACAGATTTTATGAAAATAAATTTCGGGTTTGATTAAGCGATTTTATGATAAATACCTATCTAATAAAAAATGTGATACAATGAAATATTGTTTTATGTACGGGATTTTATATCATCGAGACTCCAGAGTCTTGAATTATGGTGTTGAAGTGCGCTATGCTATGCTGCAGAAGCAACCGGAGTTTATGTCGAGAGAAAAGTTATTTCAAGGAAGTTTTATAGTTTTACTAATAAATTATAGTGTTTTAAGTAAAATAAAATTGAAATATTTATAAAAATAAACAGCCATTGCAAAAAATTTAACATTTTCCAATAGCGGTTTGTTTGGTTACAATTAAATTGTCACATGGGCATTAAATTCTCTCTAGCAATACAAAGGCAACGCCAAGAAATATTAACTGAAAATAAAGGGGCGCTAAAAATTTGTTTATTTTACATAGGAATTTGGATTATAAAAAATGCCTCCCTTCAAAATGTCACGATTTCATTACTGTCATAACGAAACGGATACAAACATAGCACACCAATACATTTCGCCGAGTGGTCTAAGGTTATCATCCGATATGTCGTTTCCTTGTTAGATATTTATTCAATAGACACACTGCACATTTGACGCCATTTAATTAAAAATTAAGTCATTATGGAGACAATCTGTCTAGGGTATTAGTTACTTGTCATACAGCATGTTGGCGGAGTTGAATTAATTTGCATTAGAAGTAGTTTTCCTCTGTTTATTCACTGGTCTTTTTTTTTCTTCTTCTCTTGTACGTATAATTTCAGAATAAGGTATCAAGTATGAACATATAGAGAGACGTACAGACAGACGGATAGATGAGTAAAAATAAAAATTACTTTGAATATAATGTGTGGGTGTCTGTCAAATCAATTTTTTTTTTTACCATCATTATTCTTATATGACCTACAAATGTATTGCCACACTAAGTATACCAACTATGATTACATCTAGGAATTATCGATAAATTAAATTAAATCTTCCGAATGAGTGATTAATAGCAGTGTACCTGGGAAAGATTTCAAATTTCAATACCTATACATATATACCTCCATAATATATTTCAGTCGTAGTTTTTCGATTTATTGGTGTGAATTTTGTGAGAAAGGCATAGCTATGGAAACTCTTAAGATATATAAACTTCTCAAGTTCGCGGTTTTAAGATGTTTGAAACTAATAAATTTATCTGTAAAGTTTGCAAAACTCAAATACTTCAACTTCAGACTTCTCTTCAAGATGGAGAAGAAATAAGAATATCACACCTACATTATGTATGTATATGTAGGTATCTACCTGCGGCGATGAAAAGTTCATTTTGAAAACGTTATTTTCCAATTCCACTCATCTGTGGTGTAAGCACAGCATAAAATTGAATACGGATATAATGGAAAATGCGAAGTATCATTCCCAAGTGCTAAAAAGTATTGCATTCTCAGAAGAAATATAAATATAAGTTTGTATCTATGTACATATTACCGCAGGAACTCTGTTAGAAAATTAATTTATTTCCCTGACAGTTATTGTGTTGTCATCAACGAAAGAATTTAATAAAAATGTTTCCATGTTTCGCATTTTCTGTAAAAGATTTTTTCTTTTTGTAATTTTTAATACTGTTCATTATTAAAGAGTGTGACGTTTTGGTTATTATGGGATTATAGGATAATATACAATACGGTATCCGTATTTGACAATATCTTCAACAATATTGATCATTTGCTTGATGTCTCCCGCTCTTCCAAAATCGTCCTGGCAGGTGATTTTAATATCCTTAACATACTGAGGCTCAAACATTCTTCCACCACAAGCCATGCAGGTCGATTTGTCTAACTCTTCTGTGAATCATTTAATTTGCAACAGCTAATTGATGAACCCACGCGAATAACTGATGCAGCTGGAGATAGAGCTAATTTATTAGATCTGTTTTTGACATCTCACCCCGATAAATACTCCATCTCAGTCGGTTCCTTTCTTGGTAATTCAGACCACAGCTCAATTTACCACCACAAACATAATCGCCCTACTTTTCCACCTACAAGTATGCTTCTCTAGCATTATAAAAATGCTGATTAAGAAAGTCTCAATCAGTACCTATCTTAGAGAAATTGATTTTTTGGTATGTATGTACATATTGCATCAAGGGATGTTGATGAATGGACATTAACCACTTACCAGTCCGATTTTGGTGGAAATATTGTCTAAAAATTGTCAGTTTTTTTTTTCAACATTTCCTGGTAAAAATTTTTACAAGTTTAATTTTTTACATTATCAGAACAAATTTCTATTAATTTAATATGTGACATGGGGGGCACCATAAAAATTTCTGTGCCCCCCCCCCACCTACTTTTTTACCAAAAAGTACGCCAATGGAAAAGTTGTTCTACAAACAGCTGCTGGGTAATCGAGTCGGTCGAACGGTGAAACCCGTTCCTTAGTCGAACTTGATTTACTCGTGTTATGATCGAAAATGTAAAAGCGGGTTTTCCCCACCCATCGCCCCCCCCTCGAATTCTTATGACCCATCGTCTACATTTCGTTTAGTTGCCGTTCTAACGCGCCCCAACCTCCCCCTACGTTTGCAATCCAAGAAGCTTTCCCGCTCCCGGCGCAAAATCACCCGTCACCTTTCTAGCAAATCGAAACTAGATTTAGCCGAGCGAGACTCGGGCTCGTCAGTGTGCAAACGGAATCCGCGCACGAGTAAAACTCGGGCAAAACTGTCAAGTGGTTAAAACTTAGTAACATTCTAAGTGTTGGCATGCATGAATACACTCTGTATTCCTACAGTAGATCTCAACAATTAGAAAATCGCTTTTGGTTTAACGTTAAGTGCAACCAAGCAATAAAAACAAAAGAGTCTGCTTTTCGCACCTATCATTTGCATCCATGTCCAGAATTGAAACAAGTTTACAAGACTGCACGGAATACTTGCAAGTCCATTATTCAGAGAGAAAAATATCTTTTTGACCAAAATGTTACACAAAGACTCTTGGAAAGCCACAAAGGCAGCAAAGTTTTATAGTCTCTGGTCAAAACCAACTTCAGCAGTTCCTCAATACCCTCATTGCTTAGCAACGGTGAAGTGGGTGTTGACTCCCTGGATAAAGCTAGTATGGTATTTTTGCTGTTAGATTCGCTTCAAATTCTCATCTTCCACCCACTTCATAGATACCTGTTTCGCATCTCCCGAGTGGTTGTATACAAGAGCCAATATACATCCGTACGAGAGGTGAGTTCAAAATCCTTAAGAAACCCAACGTCTCTAAGGCCGCAAGTCCTGACGGTTTCTCGCCCCTGTTAATTAAAAGCTGAATATCTCTGTTCGCTAAATCTCTGCGCAAAGTATTCTACTTGTCTTATACGACAGGAATTCTTCCAACTGCTTGGAAACTAGCTCACGTTCATCCTATTCCCAAGAAAGGTGAGGTTAGCGATTCCACAAATTATCGATCAATTGCAATCACTTCAATTATTTCATAGGTTTTTAAATCTATCATTAACTCCATATAATTGAAGTATCTAGAAACCAATCAACTCATCAACGATCGCCAATACGGTTTCCAGACTGGTCGCTCATTTGGAGACTTGCTGACTTTCTCTACGGAACGTTGGAGTTGCATTCTTCACAATTTTGGTGAGTCTAAAATCGTTGCTTTGGATATTTCAAAGACCTTTGATATAGGATCTGGCATCCCGCCCCGTTCCTATTATGGATTGAAAGTTTGTTATCCGGTCGCCTAATGGTCGTATTCGATAGCGTTACATCTGAACATCATCCTATAAATGCCGATGTGATCCCAGGGCACTGTTATCTCTCCGACTCTCTTCTTAATTTTCAGTAATGATCTACTTTCTTTTACTTTCAATTTCATCCACATCTTCGCTGATGACAGTACCTTTGATTTTGCTTACTCCTTTGATATTCTTGCGGTTTCCAGAGGGAATGCCACATCTGTCAAAAGAGATTGTATGACTAGATCATTGAATAATGATCTTTCCAATATCTTCATTTGGAGCAAGGCGAATCGCGTCGAATTCTATGCATCTAAAACCCAAAGCTGTATCATCTCTTTAAAATAAGATCATAATATCTCCACTCCCATTTTAATTAATGGAGCACTGACTAACGATACACCGTCTTTATGCATTCTTGGCATTATTGGCTTTTCTTCTAAAATCGTATCGTTAGGATTGAATTAAAAAAAAAAAAACAAGAAAAGAAGTTTATTTAACATTGTTCTCACCACTCCAGTACGAGTTAATGTGATATGTAAAATAACATATTTCTTTTAAGAGACTCTAACAATTGGAATCTTACACCATTGTGTTCTTGCTTTTAATTAATCAAAGTTACTAATAGTTTTCTTGTGCAGTAACCCCGAAGGAAGTTCCCTTTTCTTTCAAGGAGTTCAATACAAGTTCAAGAGATCGTATCCCTGTGTGACGATCCTGAGAAGTCCTGTCGACACAACCTAAACGTCTACACGGCAATACCTCAACTAGACGTTTTGGATGCTATCCAAAGGCAAGCAACAGCTCCTGTAATAGAAGCTAGGCGTATTCCGGCTACTACCCAAGTAGACGCTTGATTCTACGAAAGAGCAACCAGACGCCCCAGTAGTGCAAATTTGGTACATATACCGCTGTGCCGAAAGTAGACGATTCGTGTACCCAGGACTACACCAGACGTACCTGCAGTGTAATCCACATTCTGACATTGGTGAGCATATCTTCTTCACACAGCCATACTTCATCCAAAACTGGTGACTCTGACGTGATCATTCTGGTGAAGCAAATGGACCTCAAATTATTTCCAGTAAGTTAAGCTGGACTGATCACATCTTCTTTGTTGCCAAAGAAGTATCGAAATATCTTGGATTTCCGAAAAGGTATAAAAAAATTTCAGCCCATCGAATCTAGCGCTTCTCTACAAGTTATATGTATATCAGGGCTAGAATAGAGTATAACTCCCATATCTGGGCTGGGGCTGTTCGCACAGCCTTGTCATGTCGACTCACTCGAACACTGCCGCAATGTTGGATGCCTTTCGCTCCTTTTCGCTACATGCATGGTCAATGTTCCCCGATGAAATATCTAGTCTTATCCCTTGTAGAATAATTCCTGCATTCAATATTCGCGATGTAAACCGGGCACATCCTTTTACCCTTCAAATTACTTTCGGACGCACTGTAAAATTCCCCGATACTTTTTTTATCCCGAACTGTGCGAATGTGGTACAGTCTACCATCTTCTGTCTTTCCTCCGGGATACAATCTACGAAGGTTTAAGAGTGACATACATCAGCACCTTCACCGCTCTCCTCATGCTCCCTAATTCCCTTAGCTTTTTCCTTCCTGCCAAGCTGTGGTTTACATTATTTATAGGGTATCCCTTGAGCTTGGCTTCATAATATAAAAGAAAAAAAATATATATATATATTATTAACGAAACTTTCTCAACCCCTGTATAATTCCTCTTAGCAAAGATCAATCAATCAATCATTTATTATAATAAGCTTGTACACAATTACAATTTCAGCTATAGATAAAGAGAGAAAGATAGTATTGAAAAATGACTATTAGTGAAGCATTGTCTATAAAAAGATCAAAAAAAGAAAAAATGAGAAAAGGGACTGTAACGTGTATGAAAAATTGCATATGTTAGATGATCAGCATAGGCCCAAGCTGATTACCTTAAGAAATACCAAAAAAACAAATATTTCATATGAGAGATCCAACCTATAAGAATTTTTTTTTTTAATATTCCTTAAATATAATTCTAAACATAAATAAAAAATTGAAAATCTAAAACAAAAAACAAAATAGTAACATTTTTTACATCTCCATCGATTTACGCTTCCCATCAAGACCTATTCCCTCCCCAACGGCACGTAAAATACAAGTTCAAAAAAAACACTGAAAGCTTAAATTTATTGTTATCTTTCCCCGGGGATTAAACCCTAAACATGCAATGAATTTTCCAAAAAAAGACAAATGTTTGTAAATAAATACCGCTCCCATATACTTGAAATTCTAATATTTCCCGCATTAATTATAATATCACTTTCCTTTATAAATTCAACGGCTTCTTAATTGATAATCTGCTCTGGGGTTTATGAAACTTATGGCCAAGCCCATTTAAATATTCATTAAGACTTTCACCCCCATGGAAATGTTTTCGTATCGAATTATCCGCCAGAAGAAGTACAAACTTGTATACTCCTTGTGAATTCGTCCCATTATTGGAGTAGTTGTAATTAATTCTCACGTCATCATTCAGGGTGTGCCAAGTAATTAATTCAAATGAACGGAAATATTCACTGTTGAAATTGAAAAGGATTATAACAAATGGACTCTTTTATGATATGTAACTAATGACAGAAATCTACATTACATAGGAGATCTGCAGGATAAATATTTAATGTATTTTCAATGCTGTGATAAGATAAAATTAGATGTTTATTGATGGAAAGTGAAATGATGAACGTCGCTATAGATATGGGTTGGAATCAGAGATAATCTCACCAATGAGTGTGATTTGAACTTTGAATGAGTTTAACGTAATATGAACAGATCCATATCCAGAGAAGAATAAATTCCGAACCTTTTTGTAAGTGAGAGGAAACTGAATATAATAATAGACCTGTTGTGACAAACTATATAATTCTGATATCATGCAATTATAACGACATGGAGAATGAAGATTTGTGGCGACACATCTGTGCCGGGTCACACATTTCTGAACTCTGAAACAACTACGCTATAAAGATAGAAATATGAAATGGGAGATTCGCATCTAAGAACATTTAGCTGAACGCAGAAAAGCCTACCCGGGGGTTACACCTGCAAGTACAGCTTGCATGCAAGCCTCCCTTCCAACACGATTTTTAACTTGACAGCGGAAGGCAGTTCGGTTGATGTCATCTTGCATGCAAGTTCATTTAAAAACTGGCATTGAGACGTAAACTTTTGCGTATATTGGAAAATTATGGCAATAAAGGAAGTATCACAATGATAAAAACCCAAGAAAAAAGGAAAATGAAGGTGTTGCTAAATACAGGGCCGGATCTATGGGGGGGGCACTCGGGTGCACTTGCCCCGGGCGCTTAAATTTAGGGGGCGGCAATACGACGGACTTCTGAACCCATAGCTAAACGAGAAAAAATCTAATTACAAGAATTGGAAAATTTTTTCAGACCATACTTAACACTTCAGTCTTCTTTCCGGAATCTAAAAGCTGATTTGCTTATGATATGAGCAATGGAGAACAATCTTACTACAAGATATTCAAATTTAATATATCAGATCAAAAGCAATATATATTTCTGAGTATATTTCTTTTTGAATGACTCAAATCCGTCAAAAAATGACAAAGTTATTGAAGTTTAAAAAAACGGAAATTAAAAACGGCGAATCTGGTGATGACGTCACAGTACACAACACGCACGATGCCAGTTTGCACAATATAATATTTATAAGACGATATTTTATGAAATAAATACAAAACAAATCCAATCCCGTGCGCTTACTATCACGGCGGCGCAGCAACTATACTCGCGCTGCGTTAGACCGCGAATTGTATTGTGTATAGTGACGTCATCATGCTAGAGCGCGTTTTTGAGAATGCGGCGCTAAAATAGCTATAACTTCGTCATTTTTTATCCGATTTCAATAATTCTTTCACTGAATTAATTGTTTATTTTGTGATTATGATTCTGCATAATTAACTAAAATAGTCATTGTTCTCCATTGTGTTTATACTTATACAGTCAAGCAGCTTATTGTCTATTAAAATTAAGTGTGTAAGCCTACTAAAAATCCCGCTAAATTCTCAAATTGTACCTTTGTCTCATATGAAATTAATTCAAAAATTGTACAAATGTGGTTGGCAATCCTTTGTTCCCCATCATCCATCAATCCTACCTCGAATGGAGACAGATTATAAGACAGTCGGCACAAGAATAAAGTTACCAGAAAATTATTATTATGCCAGCCGGAGTTAAAGCCTTTGAATCTGAGTAAAAACACGGATAAATCCATTCAACCTGAACGGCAGTTGGCCAGAATTCCTACCCAGAGTTTTTTTGAAACTGTCTCAAATTTTAGTAGTTTTAGCCGAGAAGATTCATATTGAAAAGCGGCAAAAATAAAAAACTAATATCTACAATAATTTAAATTTTTAATTTGTTATCCTTATGTTAATAATAGCGGAGACAGACGTGCAATTTCAATATTGTATTTTGCGAAGTCTGTCTCTATATACTGAGAAGCAGCTCGGTATACGCTCGGTGTACACTCAGTAGTTAGTACATTGGAGCTCAATATTGAAATTGCAAAAAAATTACGCGGTATACGAGTTTATTGCAATATGACCCTAGTTATAAACCATAATCATTTAATACACGAACCTTTTAGAACCGAATTTAATACTTATACAACTTTTTCTGACATTTAATATTTGACACTTATGAAATTGAAGTGTCTATTTCGTTTTTATTTTTCAAATAGATAAGCAATTTTACAATATTTACTCGCGTTTTGTACATGCGCGGAACTTTCTTAAGTCAAATGACATATTTAGTGATAAATCAAATGTAAGCTCTCTAATTAAATTCTTAGTATCGTAAAATGCAAGTGTGTCTCTGAAATTTTATATTGCAATTCACATAATTGCATTATCAATATATAAATATGAAAATTGCAAATCTGCTTTGGTATAAAATAAACTGTATTTGTAATGATACGATTTTTTACTTTCCTTTTATTTTAAAACAGTTGGAGAATCAAAGGACATTTAAGATCTATAATGGATCTTACTTTTCGTTTGAATTTCAAATTCTTTTTATTTAACAATCATTTGTTTCAAATTCAAATTGTTTTTAACAATTCTGGTTCTACATAGGTCTAGGGTCTGCAGTATCTATAAATAGGTCATCTATCATATACATATAATGCCTAGTATACCCTGGAACTGTAATAAAATTTGTCCCAAATAAAGATCATTGTTGGAGGGGGCGGTAACTAACGTCTTTGCCCCCCTTCAAAACTTTTCTGGATCCGGTACTGGCTAAATGATGTATTGCAAATGATCCCAGAAAATTTCATTTTCCCGGTATAAATTTATGAATTTCTATCAAGCATTTCGTTTCCACCATTTTGAAAACTGTATAAATGTCAAATTACTATCTCCCAGCTGCCATGATTTTTCATCATGCAAGTTCACTGAAAGTTGCATGGCAGTTGGTTTACACGTGCAAGAAGGATGGCAGTGCAAGTTGCATGCAAGCTGTACTTGCAGGTGTAACCCCCGGGTTAGGTAGGTAATGGCAGAAGCACATCCAAGCAAGCCTCAAGCCTGATCTCTCTCAGGCTTCCTCGTAGCTCGCCTCAAGACCGACGAGGGCATACTATTCAAGAGAAATTTCTTGAACAGCTGATCGATAGAAAGAGATTACCCACGAGAATAGGACATCATTTGCAAAAATTAAATAAAAAAATTATTTTAAAATTTGAAAGAAATTGCTAGCTTTAAAGAAATTGAGCATTTCTGAAGGGGAAATGTTTACATTTTTCAATAGCCAAGCACGTTGTTTTTTACGCACTGGTGAATAAGGGTGCAGTGGTTCATTTTACACACTCAAATTTTGCATGTATTTATGGAAAAATCGAAATTGCATACTTTTGTTTTTATTTTCATTACGAAAGACGTTGGAAATAGAATTTAAAACTGTCGTTTGATTGGTAAATTTGCAAACAATTGTGAACCTGTGTGTTGTGAATTATTGTGTGAATTACTGTGTTGTGTTATAATAAAATTAATTGATCTGCACTTATAAGTGCTATTTATAAACTTAATTATAGTTATAAACAGAAAAAACTCAATTTGGTAATAAGGTGTGCAGTGAAATACTGTAAATGGGAACGGGGCCAATCGCTTTTCCGTTTCCCAAAGAATGAAAATGGGTAAGTTATGTTTTTTTTTTGTTTTGCATTTTGAAAGTTCCATATCATGTAATAGCACAAAAATTCGCGCATCTAAAAATCTGTAGCAATACGCAGCATGCAAGATGATACGCAAATAACTTCTATATGTAACGTTATCATAATAACTTTAATCTTTTTCTTATGTTATTCTAATTAATCTTTCTGCTATACATCAGTTTAAGTTTTTCAATTCGATCACTTCACTTTTACCACTATTATTTGATTGTTTTCAACTGCATTGAATCTGTTCGTTGCGCCTTTGTTATGTTTCTAAGCTATTTTACTCGATTTTAATGCTATTATCTAAGGGGTCTTTCAAATTGAGTTTTCAAAAGTAAATAGTTAAAAGACATACAATTTGAATTGAAACTGAAAAAGTTTTTAATTATTTTTGAAATACAGTGTTTGCCATTTATACTCTAAAAATAATATCTTCCATGTGACCATCCCTTGCGTCTCGACAGTACTGGATTCTTTTATCAAAATTTTCAATCACATTCTGGCATAGTTGCGGCCCTATCTCACCAATAACTCGACTAATTTCTGCTTGCAATGCTTCCACGTTTCAAGGATTATCCTTGTAGACCTATCCTATCACATGACCTCAGAGAAAGAAGTCAAACGGTGTCAAATCACAGGATCTTGAAGGCCAATTCACGTCACCGAATCTGGAAATAACACGGTTTGGAAATTTTTTATGCAGTAATTGCAAAGTTTCTCTGGCTGTATGACACGTAGCCCCATTTTGTTGAAACCACATGTCTTCAGTATCAATATTTTCCAGTTGTGGCCATAAAAAAGTTGTAATCATGTCGCGATATCTGGTACCGTTAACGATTATGACTCTTCCAGCATCATTTTCGAAAAAGTACGGACCAATCACACCACTAGACCACAATGCACACCAAACAGTGACTGCGTTCGCCTCACTGACTTATAACAATGGACTGAACGATTTGCTATTTCATGTGGCACAAAAAATATTGTGTTTCTGTATATCACCGTTAGAGCACCCTTTAAAACGATTACATGAAAAACATGTAAAACTCAACCAATCAGATAAAATTTTACACCCGTAAATCGAATTAAATTAAAAAAATATATTTTCTTGTGTCCAAGTGATATTTTAATCGCTTATAAGGAATTAAACTCATTCCGACTTTAATTTTCAAAATTTATTCTTAACTGAATCCTGCTTATGGGCAAGAGAGACGGAGCATGGTAAACACTATCTTTACCTTATTCCATCTGAAGTGATTGCATCTGTAGCCAACATAAAAACATCAAATGGCATAAGCAAATGTTCCCGAATGCAATATTTTGTGTTGGTAGCTCCAACTCTGCCACAGGGCGAAAGAGAGAACTATAAAACTTGTGCCATGCTTTCCTATAGGAAAATGGCAATACGCTCAGTCCATTGTTATAAGTCAGTGGTTCGCCTCTCTTGGATCATGCGAGGGGCTTCCTCTCCCTAAATATGGCTGTTTTGTTTGTTAACGTAGCCACCGATCTCAAAATGTGCTTCGTCCAAAAAGATGCTTTTTTTTAAAAAATCGTCGTTTTGTTCCAGTATCCAATTGACAAAGTCCCGACGCATGAAATGACCTTGTGGCAGCAATCCTTATGTCAATTGAATTTTGTAGGCCTTCAACGCTAAATCTTTGTGCAAAATACGCCATACAGTTGACTCAGAAAGTCCCAATTGTTGTGAACGTCGGGAAATTGACGTGTTGGGGTCAGCTGCAGCACCATCACTCACAGTACCAAAATTTCCTTCTGAACGAACGGCACGAGCATACTAACGTCTATATCGATCTTATACTGCACCAGTCTCTTGAAATTTCCGCACAATATTACCAATTTGTTGCTCAGTTGGACGATTGTGTCGACCATAAACATCGCGTAATTTGCGAAATACATTTCTCATAGAACGGCCATTTTTACAAAATAATTCAATAATCTCAATACTTTTGGTAATGTACAAGACTCTATTTTTATAAATGGCAAACCTTCAGCTGTCAAAATGACATATAATATGGTTGCGTTCAATGTTTGAAGTGTGTTACACAGGAGCATACTTTTTAAAACTCAATTTGAAAGACCCTTGATGTACCTAACTTTGTAACGTAGCGTAGGCTGAGGTTCCTTAAAAAAATGCTTTTCTTATTCTAATTCTTATGATTCGCACATTTCCGGCGAAGATAATTTTTCAAATTGTCCGATATTCGTATCAAAATCTGTAGATCGTCATTGCTTGTTGAAGTTTTTTTTAAGTAATGAATGTTAGACAGTTTGCGATGTAGGAAGACTTTCTGGAGTCAAAGTCTGTAGATCTGATACAAGCTATGATGCTTGTAGAAGTTTTTTCAAATAATGAATGTTAGAGAGTTTGAACTGGAAGCATACTTTCTGGAGTTTCTGGAGTACTACGGAGTTCACGAATCGCACTTCACTGACATGATATGATATGATGATATGAAATAGGTGACTTTTGCAATTCCTACAGACTTAAGGTACTCCGGAATGACTTTGTTTTACAAAACGAATTACAATCTCCCAAAAAAAAATATTGCAAACGGTATTTCAATATAATTAACACAAAACCTTTCGAAAAACAAACAACTTTCACAAAAAAAAATTCTCATTTCTAATCCACGCGGCAAAATATTCCAATTGTGAAATGAGAACTGTCAAATCTATTTCCCCTTGTTAGAAATGGGGGGGGGGGGGGGGTAACTATTAATTCATTTCACTCCTTATCATTGTTTTAATCCTGCGATCTTTGTCTCGCAAATTTATATAGAACACGGTAAAAATGTGAGACATAATTCAATATGGTGGACCATAAATGAATTACGTTTTCACAAATTCAATTAAAATTTCGTTAATTAGCTAGTTTGAGATTTCAGTTTTTTTTTTTTTTAAATAATATATAGACATGGAAAACTTCTTTTATATAACAGTATAATAATCCCACGATAGATACACTCTTTATATTACAAACATTAATGTAAAGAAAAAATGTATTTTTATATAGGTTATTATTTGTGATTCACCCTGTATTTAAGCATTTTTGTAATGTTTATCTATCTCTTTTTTACGCACTAATGGCAGATAATATTGCTTTCATTTTATTTTGTCATTCTTATTAAAAGTAAAGATGATCATTTCAAGGTTAACAGCAGTTTTTCATTGCCTAGTAGGAAGAAATTTGTCTTGGTAGTATACCGTCGCCGCTAAAGACTTGCCTCAGAGAATTTTAACAATAGTTACCAATAATTATTTATTTACGTACAAAGATTACAAAATCTTATTGTTGAATTGGAAAAAAAAAATATAAAAAGAAACAAAAAGTATGAAATGAAAAATAAAACTAAGATTAAAAATAAAAACAAAAAACAAGCAAGAACAAAAATTAAATAAATTACACTAAACTAATATACAATAAGAAAAAGAAGAGAGTGTAATATTGTACAGAGATTAGATAGAAGATAGATAAATAAGATTTAGCTAAAAACTTAGAAACACTCAAATATTTTTTGATTTAATAAGCTTTCTGGGATTATAATAAAAATTTCAGGAATTCAAGTGCTTCTCCCAAAGAGATGGTCTACAAGGAAGTTAAATTCGTCATCTTCTAAACAAATCTGTGAATTTTTTTCTGAATAATTTTTGTCAGTATATTCTGGCAAGGAATCCAATCTTGACTTAACATCTTTTCAGACTTACAGTAATTCTGGGTGTTTTTGTTTTTGCTTCGGTGTTAACCCTCAAGTCACTTTAGTGTTCGATTTGCCAGAGTCGTGGCACTCGTGACTCTCGAAACTGTCAGTTTCTGTTCTTGTTTGCTTCTTGGGTTAACCCCGGGTTAACCCCGGGTTAACCCTAGCTGCTCCTGCTCTTGACTAGGACCACTGCGGTTCTTGTTTTGAAATGTCAAAGAAAGAAGAAGAGGTTAAAAAAAAGTTTGTGATAGATACTTTTGACGTTTATTGCTTCCTTTGCGCAAAAACACGAACCTGGCACTTCGGAGCTAACAGCTTTTTGACATGGTTCTGACAAGTCCCTGGATGACCCAGGAGTCACGTTCCGGAGGCAAAAACAAAAACCCTCCTGTTAGCATTAACTGAAGTTTCACTTCTTCTGATAATGTATTCGATATATTAAATAACCTTAATTGTAATAAAAATCCCGGACCTGATGGTATTTTGCTACGCTTCTCTTTGAGCGCAACTAGGGATCCCGTCGATTCCTGTCCTAGCTCAGTTAGAAGGGTAGTTCGCTTAATGAAATATGACAGAAGTGATGGGCGCCATGTAATTTTTGGATAAAGGAAAATCACAAAACCTATTTTTTTTTAGCACGTTATAATTTCAGTGATATTATAAGTTCGAGAACAAAATTGCGATTAATGTTAACTGCGTGGAATTCACATGACGTCAATTAACAGACCGTGAATGAACATCTCAATTAGAACTGATTTAACATGGGTTTTAACAACCCCAATTATGCATCGCTATGCGCCAGCCAGCCACAAAAAAAAAAAAAAAATATTGCAAAAAAATATACTTAGCTTTTTGTACAGGATCCGTCAATTTCGGCTTTCTATATATTCTTCCTGGTTTAAATAATCCGCTTACTTTTTTTTAAAACTCTTCTAGTTAAAACTTTTTAATGTTGGAGAACTTCTCCACTCCTGACAAGAAAAAAAAACCAGAAAACTTCTAAAACCAGTCCCGATCAACGTTGAGATCCCTTTTCCTAAGCCCGCCTCCGTGGTTCTAGCCAGTTCCGAAAAGTATCATTCGACTGGATGGCATTTAGATCACTTTGAGGCTTGTTTAATCGTGTGGTCTAATTTATTAGGATTACACTTAGGTCGGCTTAAAACTTTTATCGAAGACGCCAACCGATTTATTTTTAATTACCTTAATAACTTGTAATCCATTTTTACCTCCTTTGCAATTTTAAATAGTAAGATGGGAAGCCAAATTGGGACGAAACCTGGACGAATTAATCATGGAATGGATATAGAAACAAAGGACTAGGATCCTGTGGCTGAGTGGCTCACTAGCCGAATTTTGAGAAAATCAAATTAATCTTAATAAAAATGTTGATGCTCGCCCAGGGCTTACAAGATGCTTACAATAGGGCAATAATTTCTTCTTACATTCTACCTTAACAGTAAGATTGTTTGCAGCGGACCATGATAGAAACAATAGACAAGAGTATGGCGAAACAGTAGTGCGTTCGTAAGGCTCCACGATTTAGCTCTACAATTTAGGATAGCTGAAAGGCAATAATGGTGCACGGGAATCTGTAGATGACCAATCGTATACAACTGAGAAACCTCCGACGAAAGTTCCTAACCATATTTCCCCGGAAATAAAAATTGCCAAAGTATCAACAGTTCCCAAAATTAAGGACACATACAATGTTGACTTATACTACTTAAAGCTATTTCCATGCAGAACTGTCACAATTCCTAAACATTTTTACAAGCGGTGTTCTACTAGCTTAGCGAAGCCGTTAAGTACTTTATTTAATTTATCAATACTTAGAAAAGTTTTTCCAAAAATATTAAAAAATGGGTTCGTTACCCCAATTTTTAAAGCAGGCGATCCTAGATTAGTCACTAACCATATCGCCCAATATCCATTTCCAATGCACTGGCTTTAATATTCGAAAGAGTTATGTACAATCAGTTTCTTCAACAAACTATGCCTTTCATATTAAACTCGCAGCATGGATTCCTCCCTGGGCGCTCGACTGTTACATCTTATCTCTCTTTACTGATACCATTGCTTCTGCTCTGGATGAAGCAAAATAAGTTGATTCCATACACACTGCTTTTGCTAAGGCCTTTGATCAAATTCACCAGAACCAGTGTCTTTTAAAAATGTTTAAAATTGGCTTCAATATGGACACTGTCCTTTTTTCCCAGTCATACTAGAAAGAAAGAGAGAATATGGTTGTCTTCAACGGCTCTCAATCTAGTTCTTTTGAATAGACATCTGGTGTTCCCCAGGGTACAATACTCGGTCCGTTTATTTTTCCAATTTATATCAATAATTTACCGACTGAGATTAATTCGGACATATTGTTGTACGCTGATGACACTAAAATTTTTAGAGTAATTAACGACATCCGTGACTGTAAGAGCTTACTAGATGATATTAAAAAACTTTAAATTTGGTATAAAAATAACCATTTGGGTCTTAACGTAGACAATTGTAAGAGCATAACTGCCTCTAGAAAACGTGACATAATCTTATTTCACTATAAAATGAACGCTATTTTTTTTTTATCATATGTCAACGAAATAAAAGGGTTGGCAGTTACTTTCGATGAAAAACTTCTCTTCGCTCTCCATTTGAATCTTATTACTGCTAAAGATCCTTTGTCGCTGCGATCATATCCTACAATGTGATTACTGTATCCAGGAGCTCCTTACTGTCTTCAACAAAAAAACACTTTCTATTTTTAAAACAACAAAATTACATGTAATACAGATGAAA